>MU204381.1:125622-158071 GCA_017309775.1 Paedocypris sp. Pulau Singkep | reverse complement strand
CAGATGCTGCAATATTAGAAGTGATATCATTGGATTAGCTTCACATTCTTCAACTAGCCTTTTATTTTGATTACATTTTAGTTTAACTAATTTTAGTTTCTTTTTACATAAACGGGCAGGTTAGTTCATTTGTTTTAATATTATTGAGGTTTAATAGTTATTGCGGATGATCTACTGTTAGACACTTTCAGTAAGGTTACTTTTGAGGGTTAATGTAGCTATGATAGCTATAATGCTAATATTACTGTCAGTTATTAAACACCAATTGGACACAGATGAAAGGAAATCAAGTCTTTTTGGAACATCACGTCTTACCTGAGACAGCAGATATCACTCATTTTTCACACACAATTTGAACGGTTCATTTATGTTAATTGTTAACAACAAGATGCTAATTACGCTAAATGCACAAGATGCTAACACGGGATGTGTATATTAGTATAGCATGCAGCAGACATTATAGTATGACTGGACGGCAAATGCAATTAAATATGGTTTACAAGAGATGCACATCCAGGTGTTACATGAGAAGCGTGTGTTCAGAACACGCTAACTATTTTCTGTGCTAAATTAATTATTTTCATTATTGGGAAAGTGAGCTGCGTTTTTTCCGGTCCCTAACATTAACATAACGCTGTTTAGTTGTCAAGGCAGCAGACTTTTATAATTCACATTAATGAATATTTCTATTTCCATTTGCAATTCATATTAATTGAATTTTTGGCATTGTGGAGATTTGCTTTAAAGCAGAATTATTAAAAATAAATAAAATAACTTAATTAAACATCAGAGAATGGGATAATTTTACAGAAAGGTGATGATAAATGTTTAGAACATTCTACAATATACATTTGTCTGTCTTGCTTTTCTTATATATTCCTAGTCTCATTCTATTCATTTAGTTTCTTTATTTTTGTTTTATTATAATGTATTTCTTTTCTTTTACTCTTTCTTGTTGTTTTCTTCCTTTTCTGCTATTGCCATATTCTTATCTGAATTTTCTTTCTTTCTTTCCTTTTCTCTTACTTTTACTGTTTATTTCTTTATATCTATGTCTATCTATATATATATGTGTCTATCTCTATCTCTTTCTTTTGCCTTCTTTTTGTCCTGTTCCTTACAGTTTGTTCTTTATTTGTTCTTTATTACTTTCTTACTGTCTTGCACAGTTTTTCATTCTCTATTTTCTTTTTTTTTTTTACATTTCTATCCCTTGTCTGCCTTTCATGAGTCGTGTAATTTCAGCAGGTCTGTGTTTAAAGTGCAAAGAAGATTCTATCTATGTAAATTAGAGGTAAAACAATTTAAAATAATGACAGTTTGATTTTCCCAATTTATTCAACTCCACAACTGATTAGCTAATTTATTGAAAAGCTAACTTTTACGATTTATTGACTCATAAAAAAACACACATTCAAGCTGCCAAGAACGACAATGGAAAGCGTTTTTGTTCCTGGACTTTCTTTTATCCACCCTGTGTCTAAGCAATCTTTTACTTTTTTTTTTGTCATGTAGCTTGTATCTACACGCATCTATTGTCCTAGAATTAAAAGAATTATTGACATTTCCTCAGGTCTGAAAACCTCACAACTTGTGTGTTTCAACATCCATGTTGACAGACACTCATTTCCAGACCTCCCAATTTCCCAAACCCAGCAGTACTGAGAGGAAGTCTGGATGTTGACAGTGGAAAAGCCAACGATCCACATCTTTTACAAGCGAAGACTTGATAAGTAAAGTAAAAAGAATAAATCCAGGAAGTTCAATCGATGTAACAAATGATGCCATTTCTTACTCCGTGTGAAAGGCTCCGTTTTACATCTTATCACACTTTAATCCTTTAACACGGAAATGTGTTCGAGTCTGTGTTCACGTGACTTCCTTTTAAAGAAAGTTGGCATCATCAATCATTCCTACGTCTCCTCTTTTTTTATTAAGTAATAAATGCATGTTAAGTTTAGGGTCACAGTCAAATATAAACAGAATTGGCATAGCAACGCTGTTGAGAGCACAAAGGCCTGATTATACATGGGAAGCGGACAAAGGAGAGAGCCAATAGCTCACAGGCATGAGCTGTCAGGTGTAGTGATCCCTGTGCCTCCCTCTAATCTAGCTGTTATTCTGGAGTTGATGGACATGAGTGGAGGAGACGTCGGTGAGAAGCCTTATACGGGTAAAATGTGTCACCTCGGGGAAGCTGTTTAATTAAGGGGTGGTTTTTTTTTTTTAACCGCTTGGGTTTCGTGACGAGAACGTGTGAGGGAAACAATGCGGGTACACAGCACGTCTTTCATGTTTTGCACTGAGTCGAAAGAACAGTTTGTTGTGCAAAGACGGACAGTTTATAGTGAAAATATGGGGGCTTTCGTAAATAAAAAACGTGTTGGCTTTGGATGAGGGGAGTTAGTACTGATCGAAGTTTGATCGTTTATTTAGGCAAAAAATTATACGTAAATAATCAGGAAGTGGGTGGTGAGTAATACAACTATTACATTGTAAAAGGATTGTGCAAAATTCCAAGCTATTATGTATGTTCGGTTATGACATGAGTGAAATCTTTCAAAAATATAAAAGTCAAATTCGCCAATGACTTTTTATTACATTTTTTTTGTTTATATATTTTTAACATTCAGCAATGACAATTTAAAATGGTTACAAAATGTAAGCATTTTTTTTTGTAATTTTTCAGTCCTGTGACTGCATTTCATTTGTTGAGAGCCTGATTTATTGTTTTTATAAATTGTATTAAAATCAGTCAAATCTCTACTGCAATAAGGCTGCAGGAGGAGAGTTATGAAACTTTTATCTGGCATTACTTGTTTTTCACACTACCCACGAGAATCGGAATGAGAAGAGAGTTCTTCAACTATTTATTTAAGGATTAAATAAAAAGAGTTTATTTATATTTCAGTATTTTTCTTTGGGTTTCATTTTTGTACATTCGGCAATGACGAATTTAAATTTTATCTAAATGTACGTACTTTTCAATGTCTCATTTGTGCTAATTTGTGTAAAATTGTAACTTTTTATCATTCATCTGTTTTTGGTTAGAATTATTGACTAGTTAAGATGTAGCATTCTTTTATACATACGGTTAAATAGTTAGTAACTACATATTTTAAAAAGCATCTGTTTTTGAACTGTTAATTGTTCTATATCAACTATATTGATGAGTAAAAATACTCCTTGAACATGCATCACTAAAACATGCATCACTGAACATGTCCAAAATAAATCTAGGATTTTGAACGAACCTATCAAACATTACAGTTTAAAAAAACAACTAAGTTTGTTAGAACAGAAAGAATATGATCATCCATTACAGACATTCTATGTCTTCAGTTATATCATGCAAAACAGAAGACAGAAGAAGAAATGGACATACGGTAGAAACTGGCCATAACGTAGGTTTGACAGCGATCACCAGTAAAGTCATTTGGACACCTGATGGAAGGAAACCGAACAGAGAGGAGAAATGCGAAAGGAAGAGGGGAGTGTGAAAGAGGCAGAGAGAAAGAGAAAGGGGAGGACACAGAGAAAGCAGAGAAAACATTAGAACAACAGCACCATGATGTACAGCAGAAGCAGAGGATCCAACTGGAGGCACCACTGTGTCTATTTCAGGACAGACGTAAGCCAGCAAGCCTCAGGAGGTGGAAGAAGGTGAGGGAGAGACAGCAGTGGCAACCCAGTGGCAACCCGTCCTCTGTTTGCAGCTGTGCATCTCAAGTCAACATACTTTTATTAGGTTTTGGCATTTGTAACCGCAGGGGCTCTGTCTGCGAGCAACGTGGGCCGAAGTATCCATCTGGACATCTGGAGGAAGGAGAGGTGTAAGAGATGACACAAAAACACACACAAAACACGCACAGGGAACATTTAGCATCCTTTAGAAACCTTTCTGCACAAGCTACTTTCAACTGAGTCACACTGTAAAACACATTAAACACTTATTGGGCATAGGGGGGATTGAGAACACTTTACGTATAATGTAGGTGCATACACTTTGAAAAAAAGAGTTTTCTAAATGCACTGGCATCCCTCCATCCATTTTTTACCACTTACTCCATTTCTCGGTCACAGGGAGCTGGTGTCTATCTGGGAAACTCTGTGCCCAGATGGATAGATGGATAGATGGATGGATGGATGGATGGATGGATGGATGGATGGATGTGTTTTTCCACTCCCAAAGAATCAATCAAACTACGCCAGAAAATAGGGCCAAGTTTGAACTTCAAGTGTATTTCTAACAGTCCATTCTCCATGTCTTTCCATTGATCCTCACCAGGGGCTCTTCTGCAAGTCTGCAGTGTAAACAGTCATTAGAAACCGATCTCTATTCCAATAAAATCCAACAAATTCTCTATTTGTTTCAAGTCCGAAACAAAGGTCCAATAGTACAATAGAGTCAGGACCATTCCTTGAGGTGCCACAATGGTGGAGTCCACTTTGCCAATTGAGGAGGCTCTCCAAAATCCTGGAAGTTAAGTGATGCTTTCCTCTTGATCGTCAACCCAGAAAATTAGCTTCACCGAAAACAAATGTTGGGGTTAGGGTTAGTGTTGTGTTAAGAAGTCCACCAATGGGACTGCTACATGTTGGAATATGTGTATTTAACATTGCTCGCAGCCTTCTCGGGTGTGGATAAGGTGTGGATTTCTAGTAGGTAGAAGGGTAGAAGACAGCACTTTCCACTCCAATGGAGGGCTGGTAGAGCTATTATTGGGTTCACCAGTTGAAAGTAGACAAACTTTCTTCAAGAATTCAATTTTCAGGTCAGTGCTCAACTTCAGTGCCTCCAAAGTTGTTTAAGCTTGAGTACTTAGATACAAGTACCACACTTGTGGTCTTAGTATCTGTGGCATCTTCTCTAGCTTCAGACTCAGATTAAACATGTACAGCACATACTTTTCCCACACAGTTATTCTGTACTGATTTTTAGGAGCCTGGAGCTGATGCTGTCTGGACCTGCAGCTTTCCTTGCTCTGATCCTGCTGAGAGAAGTTCCATCCTCTCCTGGTTTTCAGCAAGAGGCAGTGTGTAGGGGCTGTTGGGACTTGGTAGGAGTAGCTGAGTTGAGGTGGTGTGGGTAGACTGAAAGCTAAAATCATCTTGCTCATCTAGTGCCCTTACCATGCGCCACAACAGATAGACAGTTGATGACGATTAGCTGGTCCACTGTTAGCCACAAATTGGACAATTTCTATAGTCCCGTTAGTTAAGCTTAATATTGGTTGTTGGGACAAAGAGCTTGAGAGAGAACTTTAGCTCTCTGTTCAACGCTGTGTAGTGTCATAATGACATTTTCATGTTACATTTAGAACTTTTCATCTTATTTTGGCGAACACTGATTTAGTCCACTTAGGTCTCTTCTTAGAGCCAAAATGATCTTGTCCTGATGTTTGTGATCTACCAGAATCCACTATAGTTGACTCTTGTTAATCGGGGCACATCGAGACCCGACCATTTTGCCCCAAGAAAGTGGCACATTATGAGATATAATTTGGACTTTAGGATCTGTCCCATTAAAGCGGCTGCCCAATAAGGGGATGTACAGGACTGTATATGTATTAATCTTTCTTCAGCCTAGGTAGTCTGCTGGCTTTTGATTATGGTATGGCTGTCATTCACTGCTCTGATTGGCCAATTATGCGTATTCAAGGTAGGCAAGTAAACAAATTACAGCTCATTAGTGCATGAGTAGCAAATGGGGAAAATATTTTCAAGGGGTAATTTCTCTAACGTGGTGGCTCTACTCGGCTGTCACTGATGAATGGCCGCCTTCAATTTGCAGGACAAACAGAAGTAGTGAGGGAGTGTTATCTGCTGCTGCGAGCTTATCTGTTGAAGGATGTCTCTCAGCATTTCCCATACCGCTCTGACAGGATAAGGAACGAATGCAAGGCAGCTTGACACAATCCTAAGTCGAACAAAAAGTCAGGGCACAAACTTTCTCTTTACTGTTGTGGAGCTTAGACGCTGTCTGGCATGTGGCTGAGGTCAAATCCAGAACAGCTCTGAGACCTTGTGAATACCAGAGAGATGGTGGGAGACCCCTTAATTCTGAACATAAGCAGTCCTGGCTGGGTTCTGGTCGTTGGGGGAATATAGGAGCGATAGCGTTCCCCTCGAACTAGCGAGCAGGCATGATTTTAGAAACTGGTACGTAAGTAATGGGGGTCAGAGGTCACGGAAACAATGCGGGAGACCAATGTGTGTTCACACGTGTGGTTTTAGCAGGACAGCACCACTGGGATCATGATCTGAATTTCATTTGTTCCTTTCTTTAGCACCTCAGTCCAAATGAGTGCCAGACCCTGTTTTGTCTGTCTGTGTCGATTGTTTTGCATTTGTGTTCTTGTCTTCCGCCGAGAAAATGCAGTAATGTGAAATCACTTTGCTTTGTACACAATGTGTGCAAAATGTGTGCACAAGGCTTTGGATGCTCGACTGAAATTGTGATCTTGCTTGAGAAGCTTGAAATTGGTTTTGCATATTAGGAAAATGTTGCATTTCCTTGTTTGTTTGTGTGGTTAAAATCTCTCTCTCTCTCTCACACACACACAAACACACACACACACACACACACACACACACACACACACACACTACTTCTACTTTTCTCACCCTACAGTACCACTCCCTCTGTTTCTCTCTTTCTCATATTTTCTCATCCTCTCATCTCCTATCTCTTCCTCTGTCTCTCTCTGTTTCACCGCTTCTCTCTCTCTCACCCACTCTCTCTCTCTCTCTCTCTCTCTCTCCCTTTTCTTCACCTGACTTCTTCGTCTGTCTGTATGCTTGTCTGTCTCTCTCCCTCCCTCCATCTCTCTCTGTTTTTTTCTTCAAGATTGTTTATGTCAATGTATTTTATTTTGTTATTAATTAAAAGATAAAGAAAAAAGTAAATTGCTCCAAACTTTTGACTGCCAATTAATTTCCCATATACATATTAACATGATACTTCTGCTCGGCTCATTTAGAATCCATTTTTCTCTACCTGCATCTCTCCGCATCTTTCCCTTCATGTGCTATTCTTCCGTGGCTGTTAACCCTTTAACTGCCGCACACTGCAACATCCCTGTCTGTGTACATGAGGTGGAGGGTGTTTAAAATCTCCCACTCTCTTTAGTGTGAGTCAAACGACTCAACTTGATCTGTTTAGAGGAAATCTACAAAGGCGGCAAAAGAAAAGACGAACAAGTAAACCCAGCGAAGATAAACATCATGATATTCCAAACAAGCCCAGATGTCAGGAACATAACCACTTCCCAGAATTGAGTTCCAGGTATTACGCTTTATCCTGACCAATCTGTCTGCATCATACTTCTTTTATATTTAATTTTTTTTGCTTTATTGCCTTAATTCTAAAAAGAACATTTGTTTAGAATACCGTGCCTGTTGCCCATTTTTATTTTTTATTTTTATTAATTTAATTATTCTATAATTTCTGTTTTGTTTTTTTTTGTTTATTTAAGGTCTGTTTAGTTTTTCTTTTCTGCTTTTCTATCTGTCTGTCTTCCCGTCTGTCTTTCTGTCTGAAAGGATCCATCAATCTATCTATCTATATATATATGCCTGTCAATCTTCTTGTCTAGATCTCCTGCGTCTATCTTGCTGTTTCCTTGTGTCTGTCTGTCTTTGCATGTCCGTCTCCTGTGTTTGGTTCGCTGTCTCCTGATATCTGTCTGTCTGTCTGTCTGTCTGTCTGTCTGTCTGTCTGTCTGTCTGTCTGTCTTTGATGTGTATGTCTGTCCACCGATAGATCTATCAATCTGTCTGTCTGTCTTTCTATCCTTCTCCCCTTGTCTGACTGTCTGTCCCTGTCTATTTCTGTACAGTAAATCGTTCCATTTATGGACACTAATCATTTTCATTTACTGAAATCAAAAACACAGTATTTTACTACATTGATTTCACTCTGTATTTCACTAAACACTAAGTACAGCAACATGAATAATGATGGCCCAAAATAATCCCTTTAGTCAGCTGGTTATGACATCTTCTAATCTTGTTCTAAACACACTCCAGTCTCCAACCAGAACCACGGCCGTGTCACACGCGGATAGTAACCAGATCAAACAAACTAAAATACACCTATCTGCACCCTTGACTCCTTGCGGTAATGACCAACCCTGCAGTTTTACACAAACTGTTAATTCCTCAAAGCCAGTGGGATTCGTGTCCTAATGCTTTTAACCAACAAAATCTGCCTTTTCTTGCCCTCGTTCAGGTCACAGTAACTCTGTCAAGAATGGGACTTGTAAAATGAGTCAACCCGCACGGCATAAAAGAGTCCGCAGTGACCCTGAAGGCTTAGCATCCTTACTATCCACCCAGCGGACTGTCAGAATGCATCAAGAAATGAAGAATTCACCCAGTGGACACTTTGCACCTGAACAAGTTTCTCAAGGAAATCAAACCCCACTTCTCCATCGTCCATGTATTGCATAATAAAACTCACATCTGGACTAAAGAAATTACAGCTGTCAGAAAAAACACATTCAAGGCAGCTGTATTTCTACACTAATATTTGGAAATCTCAATGACACTTTCCAAGAATAGCGTGCACAAATTGGCTAAAATTTCACAAAGAATCGAAAAAAGGAGCAGATATTTACCCCCATGCCGTTACTCTAAAGGCAGATTCACTCTTCATACGCTTTAAATCAGCAAAGTTGTTGTTACATAACCAACTCACTAAAGAGTCTTCAGCTTTATTTCCAAGGGTCGAAGAGAAAATTGTGAAAAGATTTACTACTTG
Organism: Paedocypris sp. Pulau Singkep; assembly: GCA_017309775.1. Taxonomy (NCBI): domain Eukaryota; kingdom Metazoa; phylum Chordata; class Actinopteri; order Cypriniformes; genus Paedocypris; species Paedocypris sp. Pulau Singkep. Next base: position 149,307 of record MU204381.1, on the reverse strand, counting down.
AATAATACATATATGCATTTCTAACATTTTCTTTCAGACTGTAAGGCGCAATAAAGTCCTAAATAATAAACTTTTCAGTATTAAAGACAATTGAGACCAACACTTTACTCTTAACACACTCACAAACCAAGAATTAAACAGATTTTTAAAAAAGTTTGTTTTTTTTTTACACTCCCATAACGGACACAAAAGAACGGGCGTTTTTGACGGCACTGCATTCAGCTGGCACCACAGTCTGGACCCCCTTCCGTGTTCGGCCATGAATCTCTTCTGGCATTTATCTCTCCTCCTCAGTTTTGTCATCTGTCCTGGCCTTATGTAAACACGACAGGGGTGTCGATATGGAGCTGCCGCGGCTTGGCAGGCTGTAAAATACTCCCTCGCCCCCCACCATCATCCCAGCAAGAAAATAATTACGGCCTGGGTCATTTATTATCTCTGCCCATCCCATGTGACTGGAACTTTGCATTTGAGCCCAAAAGAGACATTCAAACATGAATCTGAGATCTTGTAGCGCTGGGCTTGTTCAGCTGCTGAGTAATTCCAATGGAAGTCTGGGCTATATTGAACAAGATAGCTTAGGGGCTACAATTCCCCGCAGGCCTTGACTGCATTATCCGAGTTTTCTGGACCTGTGCCTCAGCCATGAGTGAATTAGCTGCAGCAATTGAGTTATTGCTTCTTCCAATTTGTACACAACTTATTGAATGGCTATTGCGGACGCATTCTGTTGGTTTGCTCGTCGAGGGGTATTCCAGAGACTAGGAATGACGGAAGATGCGAGCAGGTGCACTGCTGACACGGCAAAAATGGATCTACTACTACTGTCGTAATATAAGACACCCTTGAAATTCCAAAATATGTGTCAAAATGGCCTCATGATACATTTTAAAGGAAAATGATGACAGTAGATTAGGGAATATACGAAAAAAGATTAGGAAATAGATGCCTCATAATCCAGTGCGCCTTAAAATCTGAACATTATTTTGTACGTAGGTACTGAATAAAAAAAGAACACAACACATCTCCACTTATCAACTTAAGCAGCAAATCAAAGTAAATGTGCACCAGTGAATCTCCCACTTCTTTGTGCGTTAACTGGTCCGGTGTTGTTCAGTTGTGGAGTGTTTTGATAAGACTGGAGGAAATATTTTTTTGGCCCATAACAAGACGTCGCGAGCGTCCCTGATTTAAAAGCATCTGTGTAAGAGTCCTTTTCCCCTGCGACTAAAATGTAAGCAACAGCCTTATTTACCTCGTGGAAGGCCTCAGACTCTCGTAAATATTTGTTTCGCCACTAAACCAGCGTGACGTGGCATTTTCGGAAGGTTTGATGCACATCTATCCAGCACGCTATACGTGGGCTGCCAGAGCGGAAAAAGTGTGTTTTTTTGTGTAAGACCCCAATTAGATTTTGCAAAGAGACATTGATATCCCAAGCACCAACATCTGGACCAATGAATCAACCCACGTTGCCCCGAAAAACAGTGTCACACAACCAAAAAAGGAGAAATTAGTGGCGGCTTGACAAATATCACTTGTGCATTGACGCAACAGGGAAAATCCTGAAGCACACAATTTTTATAACATATCGTATAATTGTTCATTTTTTTCCCCATTTTACAGGATGAGTGTCATAACATTTGAAATAATTAATCTAAAGTACTTCCACCTAATAAAAAGCAAATTAAACGTATTTGTATATTGTTAAATGAACATTTATATTGTTCAAACAACAATGCCACAATTTTCTGCTTCAATTTAAACCCGTTTAAAAGGTGGAAAAACATATATAAAGTTTTAAACATTAAAAAACTAAACTAAAAACTAATCTAAAAAAAACTAAAAAAATGCATGAATCTCTTTATCCTTATAAAAATGACTCATTGCCTTAACAGGCATAATTTCCATTATATCTGCCTAAAAACATTTGCTGTTACCAAAAAAGTATCCTTTTGTCTTCACAAAGTGTTTGTTGTTGCCATTCCTGCGTGTAGTGCCATGTTTTTCTTTCACGTATTTAATTATCACACTTGTTTTTCTGGGCTGGATGTTTATATGTGTTTGAGTGTTGACTGGCCATAATTGAAGAAACACACGCATACATTAAGATCAAATTTACTGCAGGTGGAGGCCTTTCATTTGAATGAGGTTGGGATCTGTGTAAACAGTTTTAAGAGGGTGTGTAATTAAAGACAGAGACAGAGAAGGGGTTTCGGACCGGGGAGCTCCATCGAGACCTTATAAAGACTGACGACAAGCAAAGGCTTAGGGGGAAACTCACTTGCAGGACAGCTGATTTATTCCATGAATGAAGTAACAGTCGCCGCCATTCACGCAATATGCCTTCTCTGTGTCATTGCATCTTCTGGCGTGGCCTGATCCTGGAGATAATGTGGTTGTTACTGTAGAAAGACATGAAAAGAATGTTTAATGCAACACAAATGCCACGTTGTAGCAGAAGAAAGCTTAGCATGATGAAACAGCACAACCTCTGATTTTTACTTTACATTAATTAACTTTACTGCCTGTTGATAGAGCTTTAATAACAACATGGAGTGAGTATGACAATAAACTATTTCAATGTTAGAAATAGACATAAACTAGTCTATGCTTTACACAAGTCTATATCCAGAAGTCCAACTATACAGATAATGATGTGAACACACAACTCGGTCTTCTGTGCTTTTTTACATGTCATGAAGGCTGTAGAGTTTCCAGTTGGAATTGATAAGTTGTTTTACCAGAGAACTGCTGAATGATAGAAAGTTCATGTAAAGTATTTGAGTCTCGATGTAGAACTGCTAAGTATTTGTTCTCTTATTGTGTAGATGATAAAAACCTGTATAATACACCTATAGTTGAGCACCATTGAAAATCTTGAAGGTCAAAAAGCTTTGAACTTAATCCCAGCATCAACTGGTAGCTAGTGAAAGGAAACAAGCAGTGAAGGAAAACGTGTCCTTTTGCTTGCTTAAAAAACCAGTGGGAATTCTTTGCGGAGGCTGTTGCACTGACAGGATGACATGTCAAGAGGCTCTTGTTCAGAATTTCAGCTAAAGACTAAGTTTGTCATTCAAACACCGACTTCCTGGGGGTTTTCTTAAAACTTGATGCATGTCTTACGCAGGAGTGAGTTTGGAGAAGTTTGATGGATATTTCAATGCGCTGAAACACACACACACCATCCCCCCTCCACACCACCTGCTTGCTCTGAATCACAGGTCTGGAATGGATCCCTAATCCCGCTGTATTATAAGAGCCGTGTTTAGCGTGTTTTGGGAATACCGCACCACACAAGTCAAAAAAGAACTGTATGGAAATTGCATATGATGAAAATCCACACGCTTCGACAGCCGCTCTGCAAATTCTGGTACCAGTTCAAAAAGTGTGTGGTAGAGACGCATGAACATGTTTATTAAGTCTGTAATCATGAGCAGAAACATGAAGATTGACAAGACAAACTGCTGCCAAAAGCCATATTATCCACATACCACTGGGTCTGCAAACACAGACTAGTTTCTGTTTAAAATACACTGTTGCGACTGTTAAATTGCAAATTCAGTTGAATGCAACTGTTTTAAAGGAGTCTGGTGATCTAGGATATCATTGTCTGTTTTGTCTTAGATTTTATTATCGGTTTTACCAGAAAATGGAAAACCATGTGTCAAGAGACTTGTCTACGTGAATATGATCAGTACTTTACATTGTTTGGCTTGAATCCAAAGCAAATTACAGGAGCAAATCAGGTTCAGTGCTTGCTCGAGGTCTCCACGGTTGTGGTACCTGCAAGACTATCTATATGTACCATGTATTGATGACATATTTTTTTATTTTTAGCAGTTAGAGTGAACGAAAGCAAAGTGAATAGTAAGACAAATCCAAGGTTTTGACTTGACTCAAGACGGGTCAGTGCAAAAGAGCAAACACAAGTTACGAATGTTCACAGTTCAGATTGCTTTCACCCCCAGGTTTAAACCACAACGTGAAATCTAAATATTCCACATGAATTATATTGCCCAACCTTCTCGGAGTGAGTGTGTTAACATTTCCTTCTAGATTCAACAGGGTAATGTAGTTACTGAACTGTGCATTGAAATGCTCACGTAGAATCCTGTTATGACTTTTTCTTCCAATTTTTATTTTCTTTCCTTTCAAATGTGACAAAAAACATCTGAGTTGGAATTAAAGTGTGAAAATCAGGCCAGAGACACAACTAAGTGGAGGAAATTGTCTTAACTAAAGCCTCGGGCTCCAGATTAAATACCAGAAATTTGTTTGAGAACACATTGTGCCATCTTGCAGATTTCTGAAGAAGAGCAGGATGTTACTAAACCCTGCGCACATCTGGAACACCTGCCTCTGGCCAGTTCAAGAGAAAAGAAACCAACCGATTCGCTAACCAACCGTGTGCATCCGGGCTCCGCGATATCAAACATTATCAAGCGGTACTAATGCTTCCCCATCAAATATCTGAAAGTGGAGAGCCACTGCGGTTATATTTCAGGGCCAAAGAATTTATGAACTCCTCGTTTAGAGAACGTTCATGCTCCTGAAAGCACATTTCGAGTCAGACTGTATGTTCTTCTGCAGCCAGTGAGCAGGTTTTCACATCAAAAACTGTTCCGAGTACATCTTGTGCAAGTGTGGAAAATCAATAGCAAGTGGTTGCGTGTTTTTATTTATAAGATGTGCTCAAACTCAAATGTGCAAAAAAGAGCAACCGCTAATTCACATTGATGTGATTTACCTGATAAACAGCATCCAGTACCTTCAGCACCCTGCAGACGGCGATATTGCCTGGTCTGCCAAGAAATTAGCCGCGGTAGAAAAAGATGTCGACTTGTTGCACACTATTACAATGTTACAAGTAACGGTAAGTGTTCATTCAAATGGAGTGGAGTAAAGATTACAAATACTCAATCACAAATGTAGTCAAGAAAAAAATTGATTTTCGACACTAGAACAAGTACAAAGTAACCAAAAATACTTGAGTAAAATAGCAAAGTCCATTTACTCAAGTACTTCACACCACTACTAAAAGGTGTGTGAATGTGTGTTCTGATACAGTATGTAATTGGTTGGCCACAAATCTAGGCTGCATATTAACCTTCAAGCCCAGAATTCCAGGCTCCAGCTCCTTTTAACCCAGAAATGGAAAAAGTGGTCAGAAAAATGAATGAACAAACAGGAGGTCCCAAACAAAACAAGCATTGCCCCCAGAAATCATCAGTGCAGCAGTGACAAAATTTGCAGTAAATCTCTGCTAATTCTTCTATAGTTTGAATGTTTGCATCCAAACTGACTGTGTCATGCAGGAAAAGACGCTGTTCGACTGCTACAATGCTTTTCCAATTGCAAAAACAAGCGTGCAGCTGGCAGAGATCCAGCTGGTTGCTGGGTGGTGCATCTTCTCGCCACCCTGATCCTTCCCTCCGTGCCCACTGAGAGTTTCAGAACGTCTTGGTGCCTGTTTTTGCCAGAGGAGAACTAATGACAGAGCAAGCTCAACAAGGCGCAGGCTCCCTGGACGCAGAGATGGAACCTGTAACCATTAAAACAGCTCTGCTGGGAGAGTTGACCTCGCAGCCTCATAAAGACGGGATCCAGAGGCTCGAACATTCAGCTCGCTCTATAAAATATGCACATGCTTTTCCAGAGCTCCAGGATAGGGCATGTTTGTATTCCTTCCAGTCGGCTTTGTTTATCCTCTAGAGACGGAACGCCAGCTCGGTTGCTAACTTGGTGCATTGTATTCAAAAATATTCTCTTCATGAATCTATCTGATCGTTGCAGCCGGCAAATATTCCGCTGCATTCTAAACAGGCTGCAACTGGACGCTGCTCGCTATTCATTCATCTGGTCTTGCTTTATCCATTTACATTTGTTTTAATGGAACGTTTCCAAGCGTTTTCTGACTGTCAGGTTAAGTGACTGTCGTTCGGATGTTTCTTCCGAATCTGCAGAAAGTCTGAATGTGAAAGACAATGGGGTGGTTCTGCCAATGCTTGTCATGTTTATGCCTCTGGTCTAGTGATGCTCTTCAAAATCCCTCTGCAACGGTAATTGAGCTATGACAGTTACACGCCTGCACGATATTCTCTGGTGTTCCTGAGGTTTTCATCTGATCTTTGCGGAAGATCTGGAAGAGCTTGCTGAGGCAACATATGCCAGGGACAGAAAGAAGACATAGACAAGTGTGACCGAGGGAGAGAACAAAAGCTTCATATGTTTTAAACATTCCAAGTTTATTTCTTTTTCATATATCCATCTGATTTCCGAAATGTTTTTTCATTTTTTGGTCACTAGGCGATGGAAGTGGAACCATTCCCAACAATCTGGGTCTGAAAGCAGGACTTACCCAGGACTGATGGCCAACCAGTTACAAAGTTAGAGACACAGATACATTATCACACTCTCACTCAACGACATGTGAGAAGACATTGGAAAACCAAACCTATACAAGCATACGGAAAATACACAACTCCGCCAGGCCAACACTGTATTAGAGGTGGCCGTCTAATACAGTGTTGGCACAAATATCCTTTTAAGGTATCTATTTTTTAATATATATTTTTACTCATCTGGGAAGAAAACTAAACAATGTCGACATTCTGTCTATCTTTGGCACAAAAAGCACCCGGAGTTCAAAGACTTGAAACCACAGTGTAGCGTTGGAGAGTTATCAAAGCCAGGAAAATAACAAATGCTCCGAACAAATGTCATCACCACAGTCCAACAGTCCATCATCCATCTATTTGTCTACCAGACTGCCTATATTTCAGTTTGTCCATACATCCATCCATTTCTTTGTCAATATGTCAGTCTTTTTATCCATCTGATCATCATCCATCCATCTGGCTATTGGACTGATATAAAATGTATCATCCTTTGTCCCTAATTTGACCTTGAATCCAAATGTGTCAAAACAATCATATACACAATAAATTACCCATACATATTTTAACCCATGCTAGCTATAGTTGGCAGAGAAATCATAGTTGGTAATATTCCGTAAACACAAAACCTTTATCGGACAAAATCTGAGGACATCAGCTTTAATGCAAAATCACATAACATTTAACCAAAGCAAACTGATCATTTGAACCCATCTAATTTACATAATTAAGACACATCCTTTTTGTAACAAGACATTGCAATTTGAAGTATTCTAGACCCACCAAGCAGATATTTCACGCTACGATCAAAGCATTCTCACTCAAAGCTCAATTGTACCCTCGCTCTTTCACTACAGCTGTTTGCGCATTCTGGCAAAGGCAATATTTTGCATTGAGCTCTAGTTTAAGGTTCTAAGCTTCACTCGCTGGCTGGGTTACAATTGTATCCTTGACATGCTAAAGGCAAAGTTCTTCAAATTCTTAATGCTGCTAAACAATTTTCTCTACAGCTCCCATGAGAGGTCACTTTCTCCAGTCTGAAAACCCAAAGGCTTTGGCCAGAGTGCTTAGCTCTGAGTTTGATTAATCCTTCATGGCCGAGGAACTGAAAAGAGGGGCTGGGTGGGGGCAAAACGGGGCCATCTGGAAGGTTTCATAAACATGTCTATCTTTCTGCACTCTCCAAAGGGTTCTAGGAAAGTCGTAAAAATGAAAGCAGAGGTCCCTGTTGCTCCGAGTGTTTTATTTTTTCTTTTCGCCTCGCATTTGCTGAATCCAAACAATCCGTGTAATTCCAAGGGTGGACTGACATCTGACGGGTGACAGTGGCATCTTGTTTCCTTTAGATTCAGTCCCGCCGTTACTTCGAGACCGAATATAAACTAAACTTTCAACCCACATGCTTCAGACATCCGCCATGATAAATGTGCAATTTGTGTTTGGGGTGTATAAGAGAACCACCGAAATAAATCATTACATAAATGCAATAGTGCGATGCTCTTGTGTATTAATTTCCCATCGCAGCTGCTCTTCTCTCGGCACAACCGAGGAACAAATATCAAGAGGATCGGTTGAGTTTTGGATGAAAAATGAACGACTTAATGGTTTTTAACCAATTATCCTACTCTCCGTCCTGCCGAGATTACGGATTTGGTAGAAGAAATTCAGTGCGACGAGGGTTCATCACAACATAGAAACACATAAAACAACTTATTTTAAAGAGTGTCCACTTTACTTGGTAGTTTAAGAGCTTCGCAAAGCTTCAAAGGCTGATGAATGGTGCTTGAGAGATGGCGGCCTTCCCATGCAGCCCTCAGCTCTACTCTACCATCGCTGAAGATGTTTTTGGTTACAGATGGGAGCCGAATCCCATCAGTGCGGAAGAGATCATTTCATACTACATGCTAAGCTTTTTTAGCAGCCTCCATTATGTGAAACCGTTAAGTCCATCTCTTTGACTTTAAAGGACTGTCCAAGCCTTTGATAAGGTCTGCTAAGTAAATGAGCATGGCAACATGTATCAAACATCTGGAAAAGATGTATCAAATCCATATAAAAAGTCTTTAAAAGAGCCTAGAGAGGCAAAGAATCAAACGCATCAGTTTTTTTGCACCAATGTGAAGACCTGCAGGGCACAAGAGTTCAGCTTTGTTTTAATCGTATTGCAGACCGAGCAGTATTTTATGCGAGCATGCATGTATTTACTATTCAAATTTGAATACATTAAATGTAAAAATAAGTTCAATTTATGTTACATTGAACAATGAGTTTAAACAGATCAATTATAATGGCATTTGTTCATACACACAAGCATGAGCACGCTGCTCTCATTCTGCCTGAACATAAATAGTCCTGCACGTTAAATGTATGGAATTCTTTGGAAAAATCGGAGGCTAAACGTACACGAGCATAAGTCAATTTTTTGATTGCTTTATGAGGTCTGCGTAATCCATTACCTTCAAGACAATCAGGGCAAACTGGAGATTCTTCATGTATTACCGTAATAACACCGGTTATAAAAGTCAAGCTAGGAAGCTAGTTTTCCTGAGGCTTTCTCGTTCATTACCAGATGCTCAGCGGTCCAAATGATCCAATTTAGAGAGATTTTCTTGAACTCTTGAGCAAAGCCAATGAATCTGACAGGAACATTCAGGTGAGACATTTACTAAAAACCAAGGCAAACTTCACGCATGAGTGTACGTTTCCTAAAACAGAGTCCAAGTCACTTCTTCCACTCACTATTCAGAAAACAAGCCAAAAACAAACCTGTCCCTGCCACAGGTAAACAGATTCCCATTAAAGATGACGTTTGAAGGCACTATTTAGAAGCCATGAAGCCCAGCTACAGTTCTGTTGATCTTACACAAGTCTCCACCTATGCTAAAATAAAAGAACATCAGCGGCAAAGAATAATGAAGACAGTGACCTCTGTTCAGTATTTTTCCTCTTTTTATTAACTGGTATTTATTTTTCTCCATTGCCAGCTTTCTGCTGCATAGCTGATGTGTCTGGTCTTGTCCTCCACAATCATTTCACAGACAACTCAGAGGAACCCAGGAGAGCTATTCTATGCTATTGCACAACAGGAAGCAAGTGTAAACAAGCAAGGCACAGGGCACTTACCCAGAGGAGGTGGGGCAGTGCTTGGCGGGAGGGCGAGGGCAAGGGTCCCGGTCGGGTTAGAGTTGGACTCCGTGATGGCAGTGCCGATGGAAAAAGTGGCCAAAGACTCTGAAAACCACTGGGGGGATGAGGTCCAAGTGGCCAGTGTTTGTGGAGCATCACTCGTGTGGACCACCTCCTTCTCATCCTCACCCCGGAGGTGATCAACCCAGTCGGGGTCCCTGCTCCAACCAGCCCCCTGCACCAGCGCTCGGCGGAGCAGCAGCAAACAAGCTCCCAGTCCCAGAAGCAGGAGAAGTACAACGGGCACGAGGAGCAAGGCTCTGCCCCCACATGCCCCCTTACAGCAGGGCCTCGGAGAACGGCGCGAAGTCGGGTGAGACTGATGGAAACCCAGTCCCGGGCTGTGGTCAACTCCTGACCCCGACACGAACCCCACACTCGGCCTCTGACACAGAGACACCAGAAGAACGGGCAGTGGATAGATGGACCCATCTGGGTCCATTGAGAGTTTGTACAGATCCTGCTCGGCCAAATTCCCTCCCGGCTTCCTCTGTGAGATCTCATATGGGTGACTTGTCCCTTCCGGAATCCCTCACACGTTTCCAATACCCTGGTGTAGTCCACTACTCACAGCCTGACACCGGGCCTGCTGCAGCATGGCAGGCTGGCAGAGTTGCACTGCTTCCGAGTGGTTTTTTTCTCTCCAGGCGACCCCACCCTGAAACAGCAGCACCAGCCCACTGCCACAACCTCACCAGCTCTGATGGTCAACGCCAGCTGCAGAAAATCCACCCCGCTGGATTCACACATTCACACACCCACATATATACCCGCATCCGGTGTGATGGAAAAAACAGAGAGGCTTTCTCCCCATCCCAGCACACTTAATGAAGTAATGAATACTGTGGGCAAGACCACCAGCAACATGTGGCACGGGGAAAAGACACGGTTGGGAGAACGGAAGGGACAGCTGTGGCAGACAACTACAAAGGCGAGCACGTTTAAGAGAAGCGAGCAGGAATGGGATCTATATGCTTTCCTTATGTGACCAGAGAAAAGCCGTTGCACCGTGCACTGCAAAAGACAGTGTAAGGGCCTCCGACCCCGAGTCAAAGGTCACATAAGGCTAATAATGGACACTTCAACCATGATTAATCCTAATCCAAAACACGCTTCATGGCAAACATAAAACTCATCGATGCTGACAGGTCTGACCCAATATTAAGATTAATGGTGAATCCATATGGAAAAAAAATACATTCATAAATTAACTTTTAATTAGTTAAAAAGAATATACACCAATGTATAAGACGTGTGTGAACAGCTATATATAATTATCGCCAAGTTTCAGAACATTTTTGAAAAACAAATTTATCCAAAATTTCTTTTTTATTTTAGACTCTTTATTTTCTTAAAATTTTTTTAAACATGTGAGACTCTTTCATCAAAAATATGTACAAAATGAAATATTGTGTAAAAGCGTAAATATAAATATATGTGTGAGTGATGCTTTGGGTTCAGTCTAACAGCTCTTTTTCAATTAGAAAAAGAGTTTTCCAATTAAAACGAGTCTTATCTCAAATTATTAATATACTCTAGATTATCAACATCACCACACAGCAAATTCAATATAGACACATTCAGAATTAAACTGGAGTCATTGAAAATAAAATGTGCCAAATTAAAGGAGAATGTTCCTAATTTAATAAATTACAACATACCACAATAATAATAGATGTTTTCTTGAAATAAAACTACAGAGGCCTAATTTATTAGATTTATTGCATTTTATTAACATAATAAAAGATATCAATTAAATTTGGGTGTCGTGTTTATATTTCAGGACAGATTTAATGATAATATAATTGTCTATTATTAAAGCGATGATTTTGTATAATAGTTGGCCATTGCAATTATAGAAAACATTAAAAGGCTCAATTTAATAAAGATGAATGAACCAACTGGCATGAGGCCATTTTTACAACAGTAGTGTAAGCAGATTTTTATAATAAGTTATCACATTCAATATTAAAATAAATCAGAAATAATAGCATCAGTACAGCAACGACAAAATCAGAAACAATAATAATATAATTAAATGTAATATATTATACAACATAAAATTATAATATAAAAATTATATAAATCTTAAATACTATATCATTTGACTGAAATTTAAATGTAACTACAGTATCAAGATATATTTTTTACGTTGTACATAATAAAAATATTCATTAAATGTATATCTAACATTTGATATATCTTTTAACGTAAGTGTTGGAACTTTACTTGGTAATTTACTGTAGTCTACTGTTCCAGAGTTTGCTAACAACACCACAATTGTGGGTTCAAATCTCAATGAAAACACGAGGCTGTTTAATACATTACAAATCGCTTTGGACAAAAGCTTTTGCTAAGTCCATAAAAAATGGAAACCCCAAAAAGTTGATTGATTAATAGCTACCCTAATTACAAAAATAATAATACAGGATTCATGGAATAATCTGAGGTGTCCAAATTTCATGCAGCGGTCCGACTGAAAGCTTTTCCCGTTTTTCCACCGCAGGTCGGCCCGAGCAGAGTAAATTCTGTATTTAGACAAAAAGATGGGTTTCTATTTGTCAAATTAAGTGTAAATGGAGCGTCTTCATCAAAGAGGCAGGTGGTGTGTGTGAAGCTGTGCACGGAGCTTCACGGGGGTGTATGAGCGAGGGAAAGCGGGAGAGAGATTGCTGCTGGTGGGCCCCAGCATGACTGATGAGTTTGGAACAATCGGCCGCCCAGCTGCGTTTTCCATCAAACACATTCCTCTCACCTCACGCTCTCCCTCTGTCCCGCTCCTTCGCTCTATGGCTGTGTGGAGCGCCCCCTGGGGACGTGATTTTAATGTGATGGACAGAACGTTTCGAGCCGTCTCTGGCATGTCCCCATATCTGTCCTTCTCCAAGCTGGATTCCACATTATCCTATAGCTTTCCTAACAGTGTTTTTCCACTGCGAAAGATAGCGCCGGATTTTGACGAGATTAGATGTGATCAGATCGTGTGCAACTGGCCGTTGCTCAAATTTCATTTGATGGAAACAGCACCTTGAGGTCAGAGCTGAAAATGCTATCCATGTCCAACTGCCAGATGAATTATACAAATCAGAATCCCGGGTCGTTTACATAGGTTTTTCTAAAGATGTGGAATAGACATACAGGACCTTTGCCCACTTGCAAAAAAACAAAAAAAGACGGCACCAATTCTCCGATGAGCTGAAGCTTGAGACTTTCCATTTTATGTAAGCAAAGACGAGATCTGGGGGAGGAATCACCTCTACTTGTCTCTGGCCAGGAGTTTTGGAATAACACAGAACATGGATATCCTAATGTACTTACTTGGCGTTGGTTTAAAGATTTGCTTTAACTTGATCTAAACGCAGGGTGACAGACAAGATGGAGCTAAACTACGGTTTATCCTTCAGAGGTTTGAACTGACCACGATGCTCTGAAAAGAAAACCCTGAAGTGATTTGAACACAATGAAAACGTAATAATCTATATTGTTTCATTATAGAGACACTGTACAAATAATTCCCTGTAAGAAACAGAAATCGGGCAGATGTCGGTTCTAATCGCTTACTGTAATGTACGATTCCCTGTTTTGTTTTACAGTACAATGCTGGATACTTCTTCTTTGTATTGATGAAAAAAATCTAACTTACCAAAAATATTTATTAAAACAATGTTTGTTTTAATATTTTTTATTTGTTTTATTTTTATTATTTAAATTCCAATTCCAAACATCATCAAGCCTATTCTTCAAATGGTATTCTTCATTCAAATCGCAGGTACAATAAAAGAAAACATTTTACTGTATTTTACGATCATTTCATCTAGCTAGTATTTTCCATCTAAATTGGAACTTGCCGTTATTTAAAAAAAAATACATTTTTCTGTTATTTCCATCAACATTCCATATAAACTGAATTTATTTGAATTGCAGGTGCAGTCAAAATGTATATTTCAGCATTGTGCTGTATTTTCAAATTCCATGAAACTAGTATTTTTCATGCAAATAGCAACTTGCCGTTATTGAAAAAAAAACAATCATTTGCTGTATTTTCCAACGCAAAATCTATTTTCCATGTAAATTTACTCGAATGTATTACATTTTGTATTCAATAAGACAAATCATTTACTTCTGGCGGTTCGAGTGTGGAAAGTTTTAGTTGTTTCTACACAAGCCGGTTTAGAAAGGAAAACATCAGCACTACGTTGAAATAACAACACGGGCCACGACAATGTTTGGTTATTTAAAACACGTGATGCTAACACTGCTGTCTACACATTCTGATAGTTTGCTCTCTGTATTTGTCCACGTTGTAAGGGTAACCTCTGACCTCTCCGTATTTGGGTTCAGCCCTTCGGTGACCTGTGACGGTACGATGCTTTGATAAACCAGAGGCACCTTTAGCACAGACACATAAATAAACACCCAGAAGCGGAGGGCAGTGAAGGATGACAGGCCTCTGATTTTGGGCTTCCAGGGACCCGCATCACAGACACGAGGAGCCAGTGTTTGGAAGCAACCATGCAACGGACGTCCAGCCCTGGGGAAAAAGCCATGGCCTAAAATTGTCTGTTGTTTGTCTTCATTAATTGCGGTCCCAAGGTCGCAGGGTTACTTTCACTCCCTGGAAACCCTCAGTTCACCTCGCTTGAACTGCCATAACTTAAGGCTTGATCTGCTGTAATTAATGAGTCCAATTAGTTTGTGCACTTATCTTGTTAAAAGTCCTGCTGAATGAGCCAAAATACACATGTGTGTGTGTTTAGGTGTCGTAGAAACCGGGTCTATGTGAATTAAAAGTATAAAAAAGACAAGATGAAGGAGACCATTTCCCGTTTCATGCCACAGAGTCCGAACTTGTCCATGGAGACGCGTGATTCTATTGGCTGATTGGAAAACAGAGTACGCTCGTGATTGGCCGAGTGCCTGAGTCAGTATATGCACACTGGAAACAGCTGCCTCAGCAAACTTTCTGGCTCTTCTCTTTATCGTGTCTCCTTGATCTCAATCTTTGTCTTCTTCTGCTTGCCTTTTCTCTTTTTTATCTTTTCTTTTTTTCATCCCATCACAGGCCCTCCAAATTCTAAAATGAGTTATCAACAGTTTAAAGAGTACCTGAAAAACATACTTGAGTAAATGTATGAATACCTTGCTGTAGAAATGACTCAATTACAAGTTATAAGTCACCAATTCCACAAAGACTTGAGTACAAGTCGTAAAGTATCCAACTTTGAAAGAACTTGAGTATTTTACTCGCACTGAATTTAACTGAAAACAACAAAAAATGTGAAAAACAAAAAACTCTTTATTTATGAGGTTTTACTTCCTAATATAGAAATGACAAAGTCAGTCTCAGTCCAACTCAAATGTACATTCAGCATCCTGCAGATGGCGATATCGCCTCGCCCGCCCAAGAAATTAACCAAGAAACGTAATTTGCCGCACACAATCACAAAGTAACCAGTAAAAGTAAGTGTCCATTCAAATGTAGTGGAGTAAAGAGTACAGACACTCAATCAAAAATGTAGTGAAGCAGAGAGTAAACGTTGCTTATTATTTTTGATACTCAGTACAAGCTCAAAGTAGCCAATACTACTTTTGGCAAATAAAGAAAGAAACTCCATTTACTCAAGTACTTTACCACTGATACCACTGATAGTTACTGCCTTTGGGAACAATAATGTTCAAAAATACTACTCAAATAAAATGTCCTCCCCACTCCCATCATTCTCTTTTCATTTATATGGGGCTAGATGGACCACTTCATCTCCTATTCAATCACCTGTGAAATAGATGTCATGCCTGCCATAAAACTACAAATAAATAAGGCTAAAAATACAAAAGCATCTAAAAGCTTTCAGGCATAAAAACCCATAAGCGCATGACTCCGTGACTCCACTCTGACTACGATCCTAGAACTGACCCTATTATTTGAACTGTCAGACGAGAAAATGCCAAAGCAGTTGAAGGCATTTCCTACGCTGTGAGATTTATGCTTCACCCTTGAGCTTCTCTGTGCTTCATTGCTGGTGGCCGCCCTGGTTTCCCTAAACTCTTTTAAGGCCGTTATGGGGGACAGACCCCACCCAGGGCCCGGGGCCACACACCTCTGATGGGCGTCGCCTTGCCTCCACCTTTCACGTAACTTTGCCTTTGCAATCTAAGAGTGAATGTGTGACGATGTGAGACATGTTCTACAGCATCAACACACAAGGGAAACACACAAGCACAAATATCCTTAAAACTATTTGAATCCATGCCCAAAACCTTAATGGAAAGATCTTTATCTTCTTTATCTTTATTGCTCTACATTTCTAACTCCTACCCTAGTCATAAAACGATGCAGTTGCTTCTACAGGAACTTGGACCAGTGGGAACCAAAAAACAGCTGGTAAAACTGTTGTAAATTATTTTTTCCTTCAAAAATCATGGCTGTTCGGTTACAAAATCTGGCATAAATCACAATCCTGTTAAACACGATACTGTACACGCTATTCATCAACACAGTTCAGATGTATGGAATATAAAATGAAATGATAGAAAAACAATAACCCCAACACCAACAAATCATCACTCGGCAGCTTTTCCAAAGTGCTTATTTGAACAAGTCAGTACTCACTGCTTTGTACGTGCACAGCGCTGGTGCCATTTTGCCTCCCCTGAGAATTCTCTGCCACGCACGTGTAATTCCCAGAATGCTCCAGCTTCGCACTGCCGATCTGGACTCTGGAGTTTTTCCTTGTGGGGGAAACGAAGAAAAAAGAGCCAGATGATGGGGAAACCCTCCGGAGAAAACTTCTATATAAATTAGAGATCAGTTCATCTAAAAATAGACATCGAACAGGCGTTTATGACAAGGTGAGGATGTTGTTTTGTGATGTAACAGCACTGTGCGCTTAAAACTATTTAGCTGCGCTGAATGTTAAGATTTTAGTTTTGAATTTTTTTTCTTTTTCCGTTTGATAAAAATATTGTAGGACTTGATCTAAATTTAGAATCAGTGATTCAGAGAAAAGTCATGTGGAGCATATTTTTGAAAAGTGCTCTTGCCGTTGTTGTTTTTATGGCAAAAATTGAAATTTGTAAATAGTTAAATATTTACCAATTTTAGAGATTCAAAAAATAAATAAAAATAATAAATAAATAAATTAAATTAAATTAAATTAATATATTTATATATATATATATATATATACATTCAATATCAATAAAATGTAGTTACATTTGAGTATATTTTTTAAGAATAATTTAAAAAAATTCATTAAAATCAAAAAAGTTTCAAACCTCAAAATACTGTTCAAATATCGAGATGTAAAACTTAATTTGTTTTGTTTAATATCCTCAATGTTTGTTTAATAGTCCTCATTCTTGCAGAAAAAAGCAATATTTTTGTTGTTAGCTATTGTCTAATCAGGCACGCTATAATAGATGTGCATGCTCAAACATTGACTCTAATTGTAAGAGCGCAGGCAGCGTCTAGTCTTGCCAAAATATGAAGGTCGTTTTGGGATCTACTCATCAGTGAACTTCTGTTGACTCACTTGTTACTCCTGATTTTGAGCTCTTTGCCCTTCTTGAGTTGTTTGCCATCTTTATACCACTTGAATTCAGGAGGCGGGTTGCCCGAGGCTTCACACCTCACCACCAGCTTGTGTCCTTCTTCCACCAACACTGAATCCATATGGTTCAGGCTAGGAGCAAACGGAGAAGCTAAGAGGAAGAAGGAGAAAAGCAGAAGTCAGTGGAATATTTTACAGTATTTAACTACAGATATGCTTGATGATATGATGAAAGACTCAGGGAAGGACCAAAATGGAGAACAGTCCAGAAAAGTATCTTAGCTCGCCAGATGATGTCACCAGAGACTCTGAGAGTATGAGGCCGTTTTTCTCATCCT
Source organism: Paedocypris sp. Pulau Singkep (assembly GCA_017309775.1). Lineage (NCBI taxonomy): Eukaryota > Metazoa > Chordata > Actinopteri > Cypriniformes > Paedocypris > Paedocypris sp. Pulau Singkep. Next base: position 131,835 of record MU204381.1, on the reverse strand, counting down.
AGTACTTCACAAATACTCGGCTGTGACAATTTTTTTATTCATTTGCTCTATTATTGCACAGCCGTAAGCGTATAGTAACCATAAACGTATAGTTCAGTTCCAAAAATTAAGAATAAAACGTCTCCTTACTGTTAAAGCTATTCAACTTCAAACTTCAAAATAATATAAATTTACAGTAATTCTGGAGGATTTTTCAACACATCTAGAGAGTAATCTTCAAGGAAATATCAGACCAAACACACAAAACCCCACAAATTCAATGTTTCCCATTATGGCTGCCAGTGTTGGGAAACAGCATCTTTATGAATAATTCAATAGCATTCTGTTTGCTCTTTCCCGTGATATTAGATGAACTATTTCACTCCAAAATACTGTACACAAACTGCTGAGTACAATTTTTTCCAATCTTTCTATCTTTGACAGGTTTCTAATGTCATATGTAAAGTTTAATCACGTGAGGTCTAATGAAAAGTTTTGTTGTAACGTGTCAAAACTATTAATATTAGTTCTAATGTATGTAATATTCCTAATGTCCATTTTTTGGAATCAAAGAATAAGAAAGGTTTTTCTTATTATTAAAATAAACAATGCAGTCACTTGGGCATAACCGAATTACTTAAATTATACAAATAACTTTATAATAAATATAGTCTGTGAAGTTTTTAATTTTCAATTTGTAATTTCTTTTAAGAGTCAAAATTTGTTAAAAGTCAAGAGAAGAAATAGAAAATATGGTAAAAATATCCCTGCAAGAAATTATATATGTACATACACATAAATGTATTCATTTTACATTTATGAGATATGTACAAATATAAACATGTTAAAAAAATGTGATTCATGTTCTTACTAAAACAACATAATCCAGTCAATTAGTTGGGATTCGATCAATCAAACTCCCAAACCTACTTTGGGGACCAACGAGAGACTTTTCCTAAAAGCAAACGAAAAACTGTGTGTGAGATCAACGCAACGAGTGCCATAAACACAAAACCGAAAAGGGTGGAGAGACTTTCACATGCTCGTATTTCACACGTCTTTTGAGATTATGTAAGAAGAAACAATGATCACATCAGCCATCGCCAAACACCAACAAATCCATGGAAAACCAAACTAAGTTTCCAGACGTTGATTTCCGCATGCGCAAGCTCTGCCGTGCACCCAGGAAATGCATTATGGGATTAATGAGGACTCAGACAGAAATCGTGTGGCTTCAAAGAATTGAGGTTTGGCAATGGAGGGGCAGGACTGGGCGATGTTATTCGGCCGTGCCCTGGTGTCCTGGAAAAGAGAAGGGCACATGATGCTCCGGGACATGGGATGTAGCAGAGTAGCAATCTGGGTCCTGGCAAACTCCACACACTTTTACTGTGGTTGCCTCGTCATTGGTTGACAATGAACAATCAATATTTAATTAAAGTGGGCAATTATAGGGAAGGATGGTGAGCATGACGGAGGGAAAAAAAAAAGAATTTCCCAATGCAGGCATTTAAATCAATTAAATCTTGAAAGAGGTTGCTAGAATAATCAGGAGTCTCCTTAATTTAGGAACAACTGTCCCACTTTCCAGCTCGGTGGTTTAATCCCAACGTCAGCTTTAATGGCTGAACGGCGCAGACGCGTTTGATGATCTGAGGCTCCTCTGGACTTTGACGCAATGTTTGGATTCGTCTATCGGTCAAATTAGGACTCGGTTTCCTGTGACAGCCTCTGGTTATTAATAACCGCAAAAGAGAAATTGGGAATACAAAACTTGTCCACCGAAAGACCAGTGTCACTCTGCTTTTCACCATTTAAAGCTCATTTCTGTCGTTTCACCTTCGAGGTCATTAGACTGATGGGATGCAGCGCTCTATCCATCCGATTCTTTACACAAATATTTAAAGCTAGTGTAATCTCCCTGTATATTTTGGCTAAACAGAGCTGTACGGGATTTGCAATTGCAGGACCATTGAATTCAATCACTCCCGCTGTCTTTTAATTAAACACACGACGGGTTTAGAAACTGTTCAACGCTCTGTATAGTTCCAAAAAGTGACTGAATTTATTGCCCGTGCTGAAGTTATAAGAGGCAGAGGCGCACGTTTGTTTTTCAGTTGTGTCATTTTTTTTTTCTTTTCTGGCTGCCGATTCAAGGCGCCACCATCATTACTCATCATGGCTTCTGAACGACAGTGTTGCGCAATAAACCCAAACGAGAGCAGGAAGCTGGTCCAAGCCACTGTCCAATTCTACTATAACAAAGTTTGACAGAGATTATAATTGAGCAGAAGTATTCTGACGAAGGAAGGAGGCTGAGGGTGTCATGCAAGTCTGCGTGTATTAGGATTGTGAGCAAAATGACTGACATGAGGCATCTTGTTCCCATGTTGTTTTCGTGCATGCAGGGTGATACTTGCCCATGTTCAGATAAGAAGGGTGGGGCGTCTGATTCGTGCGCACCGAGGTTTTCTGACTCCAGAGTAATATGCCAAAGCTTTATACTGTCATATTCCATGACCGAGCCGTTCTGGACTGTTCCAAATCATAATAGAGATCAAAAAAAGCATGAAGGCTTTTACACTAGCTGCTGAAAACTGTCAGCATGTGATAGCTAATGCCACACGTCAAGCGTTATTGCGTCTCGCATTAGTGTACAGTAAAGCGTTATGCGGTGTTGGTGGTCACAGATATGATTTAGAAAGTTTCGCCGTGACGCGTGGATGCCGCGGATCTTCTGGAAGCGTTTTTTCCGCCACCTGAGCATGCAGATGTTTCCACTATAACCCCCCTAAGGTAACATATTCTGTCCGCGCGGTAATACCGCCGTCATACTTTTATGAGAAGCCTGACACTCTCACAGTGGCCTGGCCTTTGATTTAGAAAAAAATATATCCCAGGGACATCCAGTTTAAGATTAAGGGTGAGATCTGTGTATGCTCAGGCCAAATCCAGGGAGTACGGAGAACCTCGAAGGTCTTTACCATGTAGTCATGTCACATACCACAATCTATTTAGCTTCTTGGGGTTTTTAATAAATGTACTGCTTGTTTTTACAGTCATTGTTTCTGTTATCTATCTATCTATCTATCTATCTATCTATCTATCTATCTATCTATCTATCTATCTATCTATCTATCTATCTATCTATCTATCTATCTATCTATCTATCTATCTATCCATCCCTCCATCCCTCCATCCATCCATCCATCCATCCATCTATCTCTCTGTCTGTCTGTCTGTCTGCCTGCCCGTCTGTCTGTCTTCCGGCATTATTATAGCTGCCTTAAAATCCTACCTTTTTTTACCCTTTAATTTTTATCTTTTTAATTTTTAACGAAGTAAAGACAACAATTTTCACAAGTTTCAGTGAAAATAAATTTTGGTCAGAAAAGAGCAGGAACACATTTACTTCTCAAACTATTTATTTGAGAAGAGACTGAACAAAATGAATGTGCTTGTGTAAAAAGGGAATAATAAAATAAAAGGGAAATATTTTTGTGTTAAATTTGATTTTGCCACATTTTCTTTCAATCAAGCCTGTTATTCCAGAGTTTTAGAATCCAGCAAATAATTCAGAAAGTAAATGTAAAGTTGTTACTTAATGAAATGTGAACTGCATTAACACTTCCAGAAAGACACACTGCTTGAAACACATTCATAGTTTTTAAGTTTTTCTATCAAGAAGAAGAATCGTCTACATGAAAACCACAATATCCGGACTGTAGAAAAATCAGTAAGTAAAGCCATATTCACAAACAGAGATGGATTCTTTCTTTATTATGACCCTGAAACATCATCTCGTAAGAGATAAACACCCCAACTCAACCCTGAGATTCTCAATGCAGACGTAGTCACCCATGTCTTGTTCAGCTTCGCTTTCTGGCTTTAAGTTTCTCCTCGGTAACAACAGCTTGTTCTGACTTTCAGTGACACACAACGCAATGTTCTGTAATAGAATGCGAGCTGTTTCGGAAGAAAGGTAAATATCCGTGCCCCGAGGAGACGCTGTGCTCTTGCCTTCAGCCTGTCAAGCTTATTCCTTCTTTCAGAAAAGCCACAACCGATGTGTCACCCTCATGCTGGCAATCAGATAACACACAGCATGTTTTAAAAGAGGTATGAGATGTAAACACAACTCAAATAATGGTCTTACGTTTCCTGACCGTTCCACTTTTTACCCACTAATACCAACCAGAAAAACTCACTTGTCACCCACAGACAATTATTTACCACCAGACAGTTGCTCGGAAGTACAATAATACCCAAATATTAACAAATTCCAACCTAAATGATGCTCAATGTTGACGCACAAAATATCACATCCACATGTCGACTGTTACTGGGCTTTAAAACTTTGCAAAAAAAAAAAAAATACGTATAATACGCGTTTGTACAATTATATGTTTCCCTTAAATGTAGTTTTTTTCTTCCACTAGCATAGTTCTTAATATTATTTTAATCAACCGGCATATTAAAAATGTCTTGTATGTGGATTTATGTGCTTGCCCCTTTAAATGCATAAATATCTTGTTTGTTGGACTAATAAAGGAAACATTTTTTATTTTTCTAAACAATATAATATAAAACAATATGAAAACAAATGCACAAAATATCCACTGCTTAATTATAGTTATAGTTATTTGCATAAACATTTAAATGATAAAAAAGACTCACTATGAAAAAGAATAGTGCAAATCACAGCAAAAGGACTGAACACTTGAGTTCGCGTGAATGGCGGGACTACAATGCAGCTCTTTTCATCCGATCTATGGCGCTTTGTTTCGTCAGACATAGCACCGGTGATTGGTATCATTTTAAAGACACTGTTCTTCCGTACACCACACGCCACACACTTTGACGTACATCACCGACCACAGAAAGGAGAGAAAACCGCAGCTTTTCAATGTTGTGTCTTCCACCAGCAAAAGCGCACTGAGCCGCATTACACCTGTGTTAGTACTGGGAGGTCGAGCGTGTCTTAAGACAGATACTAACACCACATTAAAGCAACAGAAGAAACAATGGCGCGTCTTTCAGAGTCCGCTCATATTTAGCTTCCCCGGGGCTGCGTCTTAGCGGAACGCAGGCATGAATGAATGAGAGTTGGGGGAAGGTTTGTGTGTGTCTGTTGTGTGTGTGGGCTTCAATGGAAATAAAGTCAAACTGGTTTCAAGCGTGGGTAGATGTGGAGATAACCGTTTTCGATATCAACCGTTTGTGTCAACACACGTCTGAAATTAATGCTTTTTGAATTCAGGACTGATTTAATTTCCTGCCATATTTTCAAAACAAATCTCAAATTTGACTCAGAAGACAGCGTAGGGTTTCTTTGACTAATCGTGAAGGAGCTTCTGGGATTTTCTATCACAAACCACTGTAGTGACCAGGTTTTATGTCTCCTGGTGTCGACCTTAAGGTCAGGCTTCAGTAACAAGTGGCAACTTGCTGTAGAACAGAAAATGACTTTTTTTCTAATACTCATCTATCACTTTACTACAAATAGAAAAAGTTACATCCCCGTTGCCTTGTTTTTGCTGAGCAAACTGAAGAAGAAGCTATCTAGACGTAACTCACAAGCGGCGAGACCCCGAAACGTGACAGATTTATTGACACCATCGTGTAGAGAGTTCCTGCATTTCACACTTTGTTAAATCACTGCAAGGATCCGTAAGTCAGCATAAAAGAAGTCAGGTGAACGTCCACCTTTGAAGGAACCTGAATTAAGGGTATTAACTCAGAAACCTAGGCAAAGTTCTGTCTTAACCGCAGCCCACCATGAAGAATAATGTGATAAATACTGGTTTAGAAGGTGTGACATGATTCTTCCAACCTTAAACGTTCCCTGGTAGAAATTCAAGGTGTGCTTCACATTTACCTGATGAGGGATCGATGTTCTTGTTCCTTTTCTTCCCTTGTCCTTTCTTTCCTCCTCTCTTTCTGTCATTCCCTTCTTTCTTCTTACCTGACATTGTGCCAGTGCCAAGACAAGTTGAAAAAAGGTAAATCCACCGTGGAAGGAAAATTCAGACAGTCCTAGGAGAAGTAAGTGACTGGCGCACTTGAGACTCTGAACTTGTCAGAGTATTTGGTCCTCAGTATACATTCACTCAGGAAACACCTACTTTCGGTACGGAGTGAGAGAGAGCAAAGCCATGGAGAGAGTTTGGGGGAACGAGAGAGAGAGAGAGAGAGAGAGAGAGAGAGAGAGAGAGAGAGAGAGAGAGAGAGAGA
>MU204381.1:100382-125522 GCA_017309775.1 Paedocypris sp. Pulau Singkep | reverse complement strand
GATCAGTCCATCTCTCACCCAGTCTCAGACAAACAGCAAAAGGCGGAAAAAAGGTGAAACTGATGAGTCAACCCTCCAAAGCACAAATCCTCTCGGCGAGACCACCATCATTGTGTGGCTTCTTTATAGAATCAATGAAAGTCAGATAACAGTTAATCTCTGTCATATTCGCCCCCTCCCTAAAGTCTCACTCTACCGCTGGTGTTCTCTCTCACGCTTCCTCCTTACTCCTAGTCTCCCGTCCTCTACTGTAAGCGAGTCCCAACACGCCGCTGATAGTGTCTCTCTGTGCTCGAGTGTCGTCAAGAATCCCAGCAGCGAGCACGCAAACACATCATGGGAAGCCAGTCGGAGTTTAAAGACTCCCTTCCGGCGCTTGCGTGGAAAATTAAGGTGACACTGCAGAAATAGAGGTTAAACCTTCAGGTGAGGCAGGTGCGGCGAGCAACAAGGAGCGAAGCAAGCGAGCGAGAAGGCAAGAGGGAGGCAAATAATCCTAATAAATTTGTCACACGTGGACAGTTTTAAAGGAAGCATCCAGAAGCCTGGAGCAAGAGTTGGCTGGAAGCCAGAGATAAGATTGTGTTGAGGAATCGAAGCATTTGCATACAACGGTTAAACATAATCGACTTCGGAAAATGACAAAAAAGAAAAATGGTCAAGAGAAGTAATGATGGAAAAGTATTAAAAAGTATACAAGGTACCAATTACTAAATAGCACGCAATCCTCCTGACGTCTTCTCTGTGATTTATACTGGGCTCGGTGATCAAAGACTTAATCTCACGCAACGCTGCATCAGTGGTGATAATGCATTGACGTATTTGCTATATCAAAGCATTTAACAAACCTTTAACCGTCAAATATGAATGCAATCATTTTAGCCCAAATTACCGACTAGTCTGATAAAGCGGACATATATTTGCTAAAATAAGTATCGTAAGTAGCTTTAAGTATCGTACAAATCTTTTGATAACTTTAAATTATCGAAATTTCTATTGCTGCAAGTGTTTTTCTAAAATTAGAGCAACAATTGTAGCACCAGAATCTTCGGAAACTTTTTGTCGATTTATATAGCTTGTCATTTTCGACCTGATGAATTCCATCATAATTTTCACGCTCATTGAGCAGCAGAGATGAGACAGTGTATTTACCTCGTGGCTAATTTGCTTTTTCTCTCGTTTTCTTGCGTTCTTTAGTCCTATTAAGTTAGAATTTAAGTAGAATAAGTGAAAAATATCACAATTGTGAGATAAAATTAGTTTTGGGTTCTTTAGATTGTGTATATACCTGAATGGACGATTAACCTGTGCTCTGATTACAAGAATAGACGTTACAAGACGTTAAGAGTTAAAAACCTTTTATATTTAAGCAAGGCAAGTTCCAAAGTTCAGAGAAGATCCCGTGTCATACAAGCCTTCATGTGGGTTCCCACAAAACAAACTCTTATCACAGCTACCAGAGAGAGATACACTGATGCCAACATCTGTACAGCATGATGTCACTTTATAAACAAGCCTCGTGCAAATGCTTCCCAACAAAACACAGCCATCCAGCTAACAAATACCATCAGGGCAGGTCACGGAAATAAATAGTCTTCTCCGTAGAGCATTTCAAACGGAACGTTTCAACCAAGGTTTCGGTGTTTCTGATTCCACCTACACAGGGTTGGCAGAAACTCAAATAACGATGATGAAAATGAAAGCATGACGGGGGAAGTGGGGTGTTGTACGACGCACGAGTGAGTCACGTAGCCCATCTACACCCCTCGGACCCATGTCATCGCTCAGCTGGCGGAGGGGGTGTGAAAGTTCCTGTCGTGGCACGTCGGACCGTACAGAACAAGTCTCCACTTTGAGAAGATCAAAGGCCATAAACAGTGAGTGTGTGCATGTGTGTAAGCGCCTTCCTCCGTGATGATCTGCTCGTAGTGAGTGAAGCTGTCACTGGTAATGGCATCCCGCTGGAAGTGTGGGTCACCCTCCCCTAATTACCGGGCATTTTGGGACTTGTTACCGGACCCTCTATCCTACGTATCTGTACTTTTTTTAATCTCACCTTTGGAATTTCCTTGAAATGGAAGGACATATTTCGTGTGGGATTTACCCTGATGTTCTGCTGGTGTATATGGTATCATCTTTACCTGCACTGGGCGGAGCTAATGTCTCGCTGCACAATGCCACGGGTGCTGTGTTGCAATATGCGGTTACAAGGCGGTGGTGATCATCAGGAGAGGAAAGAGAGACTGGGTGGACCAGTAACCTACTCTGCTGTACTGACCCCGGATAGCAGCAGAGAAGAAGATGCCCCCCAGGTCAAGGTGAAACCTACACTGCTGTGATGGTTCACTCACTGTAAATATGACTTTTCCAAACTCTTTGTCTAACAAGAACAATGGATCATTGACTTTCTAAAACCGCCACTTTTCCTCCTCGAGTTTGTTCTTCTCATTTGGTTTCCTCAATTCTTGTATTTCAAAGTTCATTCTTCATTAAGCCCAGGGCTGAAGATATCACAACATTCTTTATCGGTAAAATTGGAATGCTATTTACTGATTTATTTTAAAATAAAGTTCTGCTTATGATAAACCCCTTTTTTTGACTGCAAAATGCATAAAATGTATTTCTAATGTGTGTAACAATTATTTTATTATTGTTTATATTTTTTTAATAGTATTTGGCCAATCCAATTACAAATGTTAAGTTATTTACTTTTTGTTTACCTTAATCTAGTTTACCTTAAACTAGTTTATATATATATATATATATATATATATATATATATATATATATATATATATATATATATATATATATATATATATATGGTTTGGTTATAGTAAGACTAATTGTTTACAGTCAAAAGAAAAATGAAGTGAAAAAGTGAGTGTGGAGCCATATCGAAATTGTCTTCTGCATTTAACCCATCCAGTGAAGGGCCCGGGGGGTTTTGTGAGGGTCAGGGGAACCAGCCGTAGGGGGATTCGAACCGCGAACCTTTTGGACGCAATTCCAAGTCCCCTATCACAGATGTGGTGTAAAATAACTGTAAGTATAAATATTTAGAGTGTAAACATAAATTATCATGCTTGCATAAAAATAAGTGTTACAGTTGTAAGCAAGTGTTACATTTATTTTCAAATGTTAAAATAAATGTAATGTTACTAAAGACGTACGCAAACATATGAAGAAAAAAATTACGTGACAATAAAGATTTATACAAAGTTATATATTCTTTTTAGTTGCAGTCTTGCTCAGTGAAATGTTCACTTGATCTACTATACAGATTGTCCAGATGTCAATGCTTTCCAACATTCGGAATAAAGTTCTGGATTTTTAGTCTGTAAAACCCCAGCGGCCCTGAACAAAAGTCCTGGTTCGGATTCCCCTGCATGTGTCTCCTCAACCGGCCTCATCTTTGCATTCATCCCAACCCCCTCCAAACTTCCTCCCAGATCCCAGCCGATAAAAGTCTTGCACCATCTCCCCCGCTATACCTGCACACTATCACACACATGGAGCCCTAAGACACTGCTGGCATTTCACAAGCTCGGAGAGTTTATCTTCGGAGACATAATAGTTTTAAACACCCATATGGTTGTTTAGATCAGTGCGTTTCTCTGAGGGCACAGCAGGGAGAAGGTGGATCTAGCTGGGATGCAGGTCCATGATATAACACTCTAGAGTCAGGAAGAGTGAGAAACATAAACCTACAGTAGATTTGTTCCAACCAACCTGGAGTTCATCTTTTTTTAATAATGTGGTTTATGTTAAGAGCCGTGTACAGTATTCCTTAATCCAGATGTGAACCATCTTGTCAACATGTTGGTTACATTTTAACTAGTCCATCTGCAAATGATCATGACGCTGGTAGGGCTGGTAGAAGCCACCAGGGCATGTTCCTAATGTGGAGTTCATTACCAGTTGGAGAGAGTTCAACCTAAAGCCAAGTGCTTTGAAGGTAAATCTCACTGGGAACAATGTCTTAATGGCAACAAGTCCACGGTTTCGGAGTGTGCGGTCGTGGAGCGCAGGATGTCCTCCGGCATTCACGCAACCCTGACCAATCTGAATCAGAGGTCCATCTTGGTCAAATCTCGGTCATTGTGCGGAAGATACTTCGCTTAACCTAGAACGTGTGATTTGCATGCTGGCGTGCGCAGGTTCTTGGCCCTGTGTCGGCACTACGCATTCAGGTGGTTAATAGCGAGATGTGTGAATTCAGCCCTGCAGTTTCTGCTGCGAACAGCTGTCACCATGGAAACCATTCAGAAGAAGGGAGGAGAGAGATAAAGACACGTTGCACCACATGAAAACAGAGTTAGGTGGCCACTGCTCAGCCCGCAGGGAGACACTGCGGTGGGAGAGACGGTGATCGGGTCACGTTCTGACCGCTCGCTCACTTTGTGAGGTGACGTCACGTCGGCCAGTTGTCAATCACAGATGCGACAGTGTATTTCATCCAACTGATTCATTACTGAATTAATAATTCACAATTCTGTGTGGAAAACTGTTGGTGGTCTGGGTGGGGGTGCGGACCACCAGCAGAAGATAAAATAGCATGTCAGTCTTCTGTGCTTGATGTTTCAATTTGTGCTTTTTCGACTGCAAGTTGTTCAGATCCATAAAGCTGAATAATGAAATACCGGAAATCTGATGAGGAATGCTGGGGTAAAATGTTCTTTTTGGAAGGAGAAGGCCGGCAGATCTTTCTTAATACTTTAGCATAGTATAGTTTAGCATAGCATACTATAGCATAGTAAAGTATGGAATAGTATAGCATAGCATAGTATAGTACAGTGCCGTTCATTACAGAATTGTACAGTGTCGTATAGTATAGTGTGATGTAGTGTAGTATGGTATAGCATGACATAGTATAGTGAAACATATTTTAGCATATCGTAGTTTGGCAGAGCATAAAGTATGGATTAGTATAGTATAATGTAATATAATACAATGTAGTATAATGTGATATATAGTACATTACAGTCGAGCTGTATAGTATGGATTTGTCTAGTATAGTATAGTATAGTGTAGTATAGTATGGTATAGTGTAGTATAGTATAGTATGGTGCAGAATAGTGCAGTTTAGTACAGTACAGTAGAGAGTAGTGTAGTAAGTAGGTTTGTCAATTTGGTCACTAGGGACCATATCAAAATTGTGCTCTGCATTTAATCATCTGTGTAAAGTGAAGTTGCCACTCATGAGATGAGACCACCATCACATGTCATGAACATGTTAGAAGAAACCCCACAGAGAACATGTAAACTCCAGGCAGAAAGACTTCAAAGACAGGCCTCATTCCAGGATCTGTGAGACGAGAGCGGCTGTGCCAACCACTCAGAGCAGGTCATGTTTAATTTGCACAAAAGAGAAAGTATCTGTATGCAACAGATGTACAGTCCTACAATAGATGGTACAGATTCATTGTTCGAACAATTTATGGTTATGTTTTACTAGCTGACAACATGTTTTTGATAAACATTCTGATGTTTCTTCCACTGAAAAAATAACTCCTGAGGTTACAACTGCACTGGAAAGATGTTTACATCTACATATAGATTATTTCACTATTCGCCTATTATAATATAAAAAACTGCAAGGAAGAGAAAACTTACATTATGCTGACCAAGACATTGCATAATTTATTTTTATATTTGTGTTTGGCACTTTTTCCATTCAGACCGTTTATGTGTCTATTTGTTGAAGTTGGATAAAAACCCCATAATTTTAAAATCCAAGAGGATTTGGAAAGTTGATCTCAAACTCTCATTCATAAACATTTGCAGTGAAGCTGGAGATAATCTCGCATCCCAGATACTAACCTACCAAACGGTAAAGTTTATAACACAATGGAGAGAGTTGACCAGAGCAGGAAGACAATACCAGAGGGAGAAAAACTGAAAAAAAATCTTACAAAAAACACAATATATGTCCATCCATCTTTTGAACCGCGTGTCTACTTCTGTGTCATGGGGAGCAACAGCATTAAAAATGAAAGCTGTTTTTATTAGACAATTGTATTAGATTTTATTTTATTTTAAGTAAAGTAATAAGTAAAGTAATTGAGATCGTTAATTTGGCCACGAAGCACAAATGTACTTAATTGTTGTAATAAAAGCTGTAAACCGCAAGGAAACGAGCAAACTCTTTTGTAAGATTTTTATAAAAGTATTTAGTCTTAAATTAAAAATAGATTTTGCAACTTTATTGCATGTTCTTCTTAAAAGTCATGTTCTCAACCTTAAAGTATTCAAAACAAACAGTGTTTCAATTAGGTTAGACTTTTATTAATCCCACAGGGGCACATTTCTGAATAAATATAAAGTATTCAGGTTGCTTTTGTGCGTAACAGTTTTCAAAATCACCAAAAAGCTGGGCTGCAAAAGCTGATTTTTTTAAAACCGACAAAAAGTCTCAAAGCAGGACTGTGCCGGACTTACCCACGATTCAAGGAGCAGAACAACGTCAGGTTAACTTTAACTGCCGGATGCCATCCAGCAAACAGCCCGTTCAGTTCATCGAGCCCCGTTTTGTTAGTAATGATCAAACAGAGCTGACAAGTAAAATTACACTACAGTAATGAAAGGACGGAACTCACAACCTCTATAAAACATCTACTTTACAAGACAGCTTTTTGTTTCTGCCGCCGCATCACAGTTATTCGTCTCCATAAGTGGCACTCAGATCCACCGCCGTCACTGGATGATACATCTGAGTCTCACCACAGATTGTTTTTCAGATAGTGTCAGGGAAAGATGTACTCCATCCATGTTTTTGCACTCTCGGCTTGAGGAGAAAAGACAAACACACTCCCACACGCTCTCACACAGTTTAGCAAACAAGCACCCACATCGCTGATGCGGCGTTGACACAAACACACGCTTCGCAGCGGGCCAACGTGATGCTCGCCGAGCCGTCCATTCACCTTATAGCGACACATTCCAGCCACAGACAAATTCGAGGCTCATGGGAAAAGGTCTAGCTCTTATCAATGCCCCTCCACGCACACACACACACACACACACACACATCCGCTCCCAGCTCTGCATTCTTCAAATCAAATCAAATTCCTCGCGCGCTCTCAGCTCGTCCTTTATCTGGAGAATGTACTCTGAGCGAAGCACAAACATGTCACAGTGAGGAAGCTGCAAGGCCCGGTGCTTTTCTCTCTTTCGTTTTTTTTTTCACCCCCTCCCCTTCACACGTTTATTTGTGTTTTTTTGGATTTTTTTTTTCTTTAGTGTGAAGAGTCTTATCACAGATCCCGTTTATCTCTCGCATTCTCATCCCGTCTGGCAAGGCCTTCCTGAAAAACACGGAGCTGTGCGAGCAGCAAGTATCCGTGGGGTTGATGGCTCTGCCGGCTTGGGGTTGAGTTTTCTTTCAGGGGCCTCTGATAATTTTAGGGGGGAACTGGTGAGAGATGTAGTGTCGGGCCCTGGGGAGAGACGTGGCAGGTTTGTGGGGGCTGCAGGAAGCTGAAAGCCGTCTCAGTGCGACAGTCACAGATATACTCCCTGCTGTTGTAATGCAGTGGTGTGAAGTATTGGACTGAACTGACTTAAGTATTTTTTGGCTACTTTGTACTTGTAGTGAGCTTCAATAATAAAAGCAACTTTTACTCTGACTACATTTTTGGTTGAGTATCTGTACTCTTCACTAGACTACATTTTAACGGACACTTGTCATTACTCGTTACATTGTGGTTGTGTGCGACAAGTTACTTTTGTTGGTTTGTTTCTTGGGAGGATGAGGATATATCACCATCTGCAGGATGCTGAAGGTACTGGATGCTATTTAAGAGCTAAATAATGTGAATTAGCAGTTGCACTTTTTTGCACATTTGAGTTTGAATGAGACATGAATGAGAAATGAGAATGAGAAATTGAATGAGAAATGTTCTGCTCTTTTTGAACTTTCATTTGGAAACATTGAGGTGTTACATTGGGTAATGAAATCACAAAAATAAAGAGATTTCAAAATAAATTCAGTATGTGTAAAATACTCTTTGTGTACAGTAAATGTGTAAATATTAAAATATTCTAAATATTTTAAAATTAGATACTTTACAACCTTTACTCATGTCTTCTTGGAATTGATGACTTGCAACTTGTAATGGAGTAATTTTTACAGTAAGCTATCTATACTTTTACTCAAGTATGTTTTTCTGGTGCTCTTCACTCATCTGCAGGCATCTCCTTTTGAGATATGATTTAGATTTTAGGATTTGCCCCAATAAAGTGACAGCCCAAATAAGCGGAGTCGACTGTATTGAAAACCAATCAACGTACAAGATGAAGATATATGAAGTTTTTTTTTGGAAAATGTCAAGCAGAAAAATTACAAATCATTATTCGTGAAAATATGGCATTATGGAAGAAAGGCGTCAGGAAATTTGGCAAATGGAGATTGTGGATAAATGTGATTTGCAGTATAGATGGTCTAGTCCTTAAAGTTCGTAGATTTCCCCATGGCCAGGCTAACTTCACGCCTCTGACAGACTATGCGGAGGAGAGAATTTGCATTCCACAACTTTCAGAGAATATAAATAATCCCAGAATGCACAATAGAACCACAGCAGAGATATTTAACAGCGCGCAATGTTTTCCATCCAAGCTGCTATCATTCGCATTTATCACTTTAATGTTGACCTTTTTTTGTGTGTGGCTTTTTATTGTATTTTTTATTGTTTTGTGTTGTATTTATGTTTTATTCCTCGTGTGTTCAGTATGGTTATTGAATTTATTAAAGCATTTTTCTTTTGTTCATGCTTGGTGGGCTAAAATTCCTATTAAATGTCCTATTACTACTATTAAAAGATACGTTGCGTAATAATGCACATTACGTTTCTAAATAATGCAATATTAATTCAGTTATACATTACAGAAAACTCAATTATAATGCTCATTTCCATTTTTATTATTATACAGATACAAATTATGCACAGTTTGAAAATACAAAGATTTTATTAGACAGAAAAACACTGTCACATTTTAGCACGGATAGCACACACACACAGAGACACACAGACAGCACACACACACACACACACACACAGACACACACACAGACTTATTTAGTCTTTATCTGTCGTTATTACTCTTTAATTCCGGCTTCACAATTTACTTAATTCCCTTTAATCTATCAGATATAGAAGCAGTTTCACTGAAAATTACAGCAGTTTTATCACAAATCAGGACAGAAAAAATGTCAGATTAAGAAATAGACTTTTTTTTACAGCTAATCTTTCAATAACAATATGAAAAAGACCAGACGGAAAGAGCATGTGTTTGCACAGGGAGATAGACACTCCACAACTTCTAAGCCTGGTCCACTTAATGTGACGTCAACTTGAGCGCAGATATTACTGGCAAACAGGAACAAAAACGACATTTACAGTAAAATGAATGTCCAATGATAATCTGAACACATTGTTGACGTGACAAAATCCATCTGTCCGTTTTCTGAACCACTTTCCCATTGGGTCACAGGGAGCTGGAACCAATCTTGGCTAGGTGGCTGGCCAATCACAGAGCAAGACACACACATTCAGACTCTCACTCACAATCTAACTTGTGACTTCCACTTCAATGTCGTTTTTGCTTGAATAATACTAGTTTTAAAACATCTAGTCATAAAAACTCCAACTCCCAGAGTTCTTAGCTAAGAATGCAAATTGCGAATGATTCTTCTCGATACAGAGCAGCGTGGCTCGGCTGTCAAGTTATAAACAAATTGTTCACTGAGGAGATTTGAGGAGAACCGGGATTTGACATTTCACAACGCGCACTGCTGCATAAAGGCGACGTGTTTGCGTTCATTTGTGATTGCATCTGACATGAAATGTGTAAAAATAGGCACTATAATTTACGCACATACCGTATTTATGCAAATATGAGCACCCTCCTGTTTTTTAAGGCACAAAATAAAAATTTATATATTTTTTTTTATTTAAAGCTTCTGGTTCTATTACGTTAATATTCTCTTAAAAACGTAAATTTTTCTGTATTTAACAAACCTAACTTGTGACTTGCATCACTTTGATATTGTTTTTACTTGAATAATAGATTCTAGTGGTTAGGACTACATTTCCCAAGATCCTTTGCTCCAGTCAGACTCCACACATGTGCAGAGCAATTGTTTCAAGCTCAGGCCTGTTTCAAGCTCTCTGTTTATCCGACGCCATAGCAAAGGATTATTTCGCTGCATAAAGGT
This sequence comes from Paedocypris sp. Pulau Singkep, assembly GCA_017309775.1. Lineage (NCBI taxonomy): Eukaryota > Metazoa > Chordata > Actinopteri > Cypriniformes > Paedocypris > Paedocypris sp. Pulau Singkep. The sequence continues at coordinate 115,306 of MU204381.1, read as the reverse complement.
GACGAGTTTCCGTTTATTTGTGATTGTTCATAATTTGAAAAACGGGGGCTTATATTTACGCGCATATTTGAAATCAGCGAATATAAGCACCCCCCAAGATTTTTCGATTGTCGAAAGTTCTGAAAAAAGAGGTGCTTATCTTCGCATACAAATGGTAGTTTTAGAATAGCACATCCCTCTTTCTTCCCGCCATCCGATCAGAGAGGAGAAAGTTCCGGGAAGACGTCCAGACCACCACGCTGTGTTCACCTTTAGCTCCACACAGTGGCACGCTCACCTGACAAACAGCGAGACACGGGAATAAAGCGGGAACGAGAGGAAGAGGGTTTTAATATAAGAGGAACAAACATGAAGCTGAAAAGAAGCACACAGCAAATGCCTAACTAAATAATGTCGAACAGAGAAATAAAAACCATTAGGAGGCATGAAGATCGGCTTGACATGTTTGAACTGGTGGGGAAATAAAACCGTCTGTCACATTTGCACCGCAGCTCTTTATACAAAACAGATTAATTATTCTGCAAAACCTACAGACTCTACAAACAGGATTTGGCGGACAAGATCCGTCCATGTTAAACCCTGTGACCTGAAAGGCCCTATGGAATGAAAAAGAAAAAACACTATGGCAACAGCATTTTCCATCACAAGAACACTGGTTTTCTATGCAACTACACAAAAACTACAGACACGTACACAGTATAAAATTCACTGCTTTTAAACAAAAAGCCAACAGCCAATCACAAAGGAGTGATTTAAAAGTTCAAATAGACACTTTATATTAAAATATCATTTTATTATAAATATCATTTTAATTATAAATATCAATTTAACATATCATTTTTAATTTATGTGTCATGTATTAGTAAAACTTGCAACCTTACAGTTCCACCGGTATGAAACTACATTTCTTCTTTAGAATAGAAAGTTTTTTTAATTAAATTTTTTTTTTATTGTCATTGTATCACAGGGTTACGATGAAATTAGTATTGCTACTCCATTTGGTGCATAAGAAAGATGTGATAACAAAATATACACATTTACAGTTTTGGAATCAAACCTCCGACCTTTGGTGTTGCAAACATCAGCTCTGCTTATTAACTTTCAGGATTGAAAAACTGTATTTTATATCAGATCAAATGTGATCAGATCAGCTCACCAGAAGTTTCAATACCGAGAAGGAAAAACTGTATTCTATTATGAAGAGACAATCTGATTATCAATAATAATCATTCTGTAACTGTAACATAAAGTGAGTGTGAAACAGTTATGAATGCAAGTACAATAAAGGATTATAACAGATTACAGTGTAACATATATTTATGGCAGATTTTACAGATTTGGCCTGCTGCCAAATGCATGGGCAAATTTTGCAGATTTATAAGTCCTGAGTAAATAATTTTTTAACAATATTTGATTTACATAAAAAGTAAAATTAAAATATATTAATAATGTATTTACAACTATTAATTGATTATATAAATGGAAAATGCATCTCTAACAGCTTTGATGTTTTTAAACTTGTAATTTTTAGAACCACACACCACTAAATATAGATCAGACAAACTCTTTTCTTCATGGTGGTGCATTTCGCATGACTTCATTAATAATCTGCAGCTTTTCCTGTCACATACAGTCTCTGTTTTCAGTTCCTAGATAAAATGACGTGCTATGATCTCAAGAATGAATCTGGTGTTAATTCTGACACCGAGCGGCATTTGATAAATGAAAAGAACGAAGAGAGATGAAGAGGAAATTCACTTCACGTCAGTCAACAAGCACCGACTGTCTGAGCACAAGCACCAACTTCACTCTGCCTCACTAAACCTTCCTCAAACACTTAGTTTTGTGCTTCTGGTGAAACACAGTGTAACAGAAACGTGGCTCAGCCTTTAAATTATGCACTTTTCACTACTTCCTCAGACCTGTGTGCCTTGTACGGCCCCGGGGCCACATTTGGCCTTTAGGTTGACTTTAACCGGCACTTATGTGGTGAACTGGTACTTACACCAAAAACGTCACCGATATACCGGTAAGTAAATGATTTAATCGCACAATTACTGTAATACTTCTACCTATAGGAGCTATATCTAATAGCTATATATATATATATATATATATATATATATATATATATATATATATATATATATATATATATATATATATATTTAAAATAATATTTAAAAAGAAAAAGATTACAAATATTTGAATAAATGTTGGGTAAAAGTTACTTCCTGAACTTTTATTTTATATGTAAACATTATTTTAGTTTTTGATACTGTTCAACATCTGTCACATCTCATCACGTTTTTTTAATAAACTGTTATTTGTCAACTGTGTCCCTCACTCTTTGTTCTCGGCTTGCTGTAGTGTGAGATGAGACCACATTAGCCAAGGTCTGGATGAATAAGACCCGTAAATATTTCCCTGATCTGGTTTCAATCACATAACTGTCCCGGCATTTGTCAAACTCCCTTTTAATATCTACTACTGCCCCACTGAGTAAAATCCTTCAGTGTCCACCTCCTGACACCAGCTTAGCCTAACAACTATTCGTTTTTTTTAAGCCTTTTCATGTTAAGACACACATCAATCCACTCCTACGACATACCTGAAGAAACAAACACTTACGGTCGATGCACGGAGAGAGCAGCAAACATGGCCGGACACGTCCCCTGGTAAAGTGCAAGGCTTCCATTGGGAGTGCCGACAGACCCTCTTTTCAACAATCACCAAAAAAACACGGACGCCCTTCCCTTGCTTCTTTGTTTCCAAACCCAATGTTTGTCAAGTTCATGTCACAGAGGTACGAGCTGCTTTATTCTGGACTGAGATTATGATGGATTGCTGGATACAGAAGCAAGCAAATAAAACTCCACATGCTACTGGTTCTGAGCTTTAATCTAGCAAAAGCACAACATTTGACCAAAATAAAATAAAAATACGTAAATTAACAGATCAATTCTATGCTAAATAAACTTGCTCATGTATACGGTGAAAAAATTGACAAATTAAAAGTGTTAATTTGAAGATGGTGATGAATCAAGCCATAATTAAATTATCACTATTAAACATTTTCAGTTTTGGTATGTATCTTTTAATATTCATGTAAAAAACTGACATAATATAAATAATAATAATAATATAAATATGAGCCTTTAGAAGGAATTTAGAAGATTATGCAATTTTGGGTGGAACAAAAAAAAAACACTCAGAAAAGTAGCTGGATCTTTATCAAGATAAGTTACTCAGATTCATGTACTGTATAATGCAAAAGTTGGAAATAGGACATTTGACATTTGACAAAAAAAAAAGAATCAATAATGGAAATTGTTTTTTTTCCTGAGGAAATCTTTTTCAGAAAGTTCTGCCAGTGATAAATCTGTCCCAGAAATTTGGCGCAAGTTGTTTATTGAGTATGTGGAATGTATCGTAACTCAAGACAGAGCAAACCTGAAATAAAAAGTCAAAAACAAAAAGAATATGGAAAATTGTCAGTTCCGTTTTTTTCTCCCAAACATATTTGGGAAATGTGTTTTTAACCCCAAGACTATTCATTTAACGCTGAAGCAACACGCCATTAATAATCATCTATTTCCAGATCCGTAATCCTTTCCTAATTTCTCCTAATGTAATATATTTCTGTACTATAAGGCACACAGCTAACTTTAAAAAAATAATTATTTCAAGTGAGCTATGTAGTCCAAAAAAATACATCATATTTAGTTTTTTTTTTACCAGCAATAGCAGCTTGAGTGATTTTTAGCAGAAGCGCACCGTCTCCACCACGGAATCCAGAACAGAAACAGCACTGAAAGAGTAGAGAACGTTTAAATAGAGACATGTGTTGGTATCTCAGGTGTAAAGCCGGATACAGATGCAGGAGGAGGTCATCTCCGTGGGTCTTTAACCAGCACGCCATGCACGAGTCCATCTGCCTGGCGAAAGTCTACATATGCCGTACTGCAGTGGGGAAGCGCAGAGGCTTGATGAATAGTTGATGAGTGGCTTCAAGGCAAAAAGCAGCGGGCCTGACTTTTTCATTCAGCCTCAATCCTCTCTTGTTCTCATTTGGATCTCCTGTACTCTTCTCTTTGCTCTTACGCAAAATTACTGTTCTTTATTGAAGGACTGCGTGTCTGGATAATAACAGAGGAGAACACCATACATCCACGTCCCTCTCGGATCAAGGAGGCCCGAGCCCTTGTCGGGACCAGCACGTAGTCTTCAGCTCATAAAGCAAAGTCACACCGTGGAGCGTTGGCACATCCTGCCCTTTCTGTGCCACTTTAGAAAGCGTGGCACGGTTTGGTGAGTTTGCAGATCCGTGAATCCAATATTTACTTCCATAAACACCCGAGAGCGGAGACAGCTGGGTTTAGTCTAAACTTATGAGAAACTTTGGCCTCTGAATCACTGCTAAATATCATAACAGACATCGACAAGCAACAGTGCAATTCCGGGAAACAATCAGTTTAGAATTAGGTAGAGTACGGAGAATTCCTCTTGCAAGAAACCGGACAAGAAACATGGCAAAGGAGCAGGAAATATATGAATAATGCATGGAGGATTCCGCAGCTTTTAAGTCACAATGCTGTTCATGCGTGCAGTCGTATCAATGGTGCTTTCCTAGAGAAAGTGTTTGCCCTTTTAGGTTTAACGCCTAAAAGTATTATTTCACTTTGGAATTTGTTTAGCCGGGCAAACAGCTTGTAAAACATGGACTCTTCTCCTTTGGATGCTCAGATGATCCAGATTTTGACTAATCTTGAAATAAATGGGGATGAAAGTTGAATTCAAGCTAATATTTATTCCCGGATTGCTGATTTCACTGATGTACTGTAGTAATTGTGTTTTTCATTCATCGGTTGCCAGATCAATGAATTAGAGTTTACATATACATTTCACTGAATTGAGCTTTAAGTTTATATGTATGTATTTACAAATGTATTTACATTTTCATCTAAATGCAATAAAAGTTTTTTGACAATAATAAAATATACAGTATTATTATTTATAGAAAAATCCATTCAAACAAGAATGTGTTAAAATTAGTCTTGATAAAGATTTTTTGTAGCATTTTTTCCAAGGTAGTTACCATAATATTCTGTACTTAAAAGTTTAAAATAACTGAAAAATGTATATCATTGCATAAATAAAACGTCTACCCTGCAAAAAAAAATGCACATAAGAAAAAAAATAAGAAAATAACAAACAAATTGAGTAAAGACTTAAATCTGGTAAAATTACTTGCCATTGGAGAGAGAAAAGTCTTAGTTTCTTGAAACAAGCAAATAAATCTTTCACTCTAATTATTTTTATGGTGTAATTTCAAAATTTTTTTGGCTTGTCAAGAATAAATTTTTGCCGTGTATAATTCATCCAGTGTATAAAGTCATACAGTGAATTGCAATATGTAAGAATACAATTTATAATGCTTACTGATGCAAGCAGTGCATAAAATAGACACATATTATAATTAGCCAATCAAATTTTTGTTACGTTTGTTGCAACAAAATGTTTTACAATGCTGCCTTTTTACAGTAACAATCAGATGCGACTTTATTTTATCTTATATGGTCCATAATTTCTGCTAGTTGTCGTCTCAAGATGCCAGAGTGTTTTAGGAAAGAAAATAATGACGTTATTAAGAACAAAAAGAAGAAATGCTGTGCAAACACAACAGGGTTTTAGCTGCTTTGCTGCTCAGAGCTCTAATGAGTTACAGGCGCCTTCTCAGAACCTGCATTCGACATGCCAAATGTTTCAGAAAGAACATGTTTTTCTCTTGGCAAGACAAAGACACAAGATGCATTGATGCACTGCAGAGGTTTAAACATGGGTGATGGGAATTTTCCAGTGCGATGGTTTCAGGCCTGATGTTAGCATCAGTCACACACGTCGGCAGGCGCCTGGGCCAGTTCCTCAAGCTTTTAGGAGTCACAACACTGTTCATATACTGCCTCTAAGTGGTGAACGCCATGACTTCCAACTTGCAACTTACCAGAACACTCAATTCATCTGGCTTATTTAAAGCTTCGTAAAATTCCTCAATCCCGTTCCAGGTACGGAATGATTTCTGGCATTCTAAGCTGAAAACCATTTTTGTTCCTCACCTGATCTGAAATATTTAGCTGCCCACGCTTGACATCTTTATCGCCCACGCGGGTAAAAAAGCACGCAGGCGTTTTGCAAAAAGTAATTTACTGGAGAGTATTTCACCGCCCATATAAACACACAGCTAACGCTCACAAGATGTACATTTTCGATTTCAAACGGCCACGATGCGCCAATACACCAACGTCCAATAAAAAACACGAGCCTCACGTTCAACTGTCTTTACAGCTAAAGCCTAAAAACCCTGAGTCAGATTTACAGCTCGTCAATTACGAGGCATTATGCGGGCTTTTCTCGGCTGCGTCTTTTCGCTCCCAACACTCCAGTCCCTAGGGCCTATTTTCAGAGCTCTCTGAATTTATCACAGGGTGGACGGCTTTGTCACTACTGTAACCCGGCAAGGTCGCATTTGTCACGGAAACGGTGTTTAAAAGCAAAAATAATCACCTCGACCAGTAAATTAACTGTCATGCAATTCAGTTCGCTGCAAATGAACTACTGCTATTCAGCGCTTCCTGCCAAATGATGCGCCTCTTGTAGGGAAAAAGGTCATTTTTTGTTATGGGATTTATTTAAGCCAATAAATTAAAATCTGTAATTATTCCAGAGTTGACCTTGATGAAGACATATAACACACACACACACACACACACACACACACACACACACACACATGCACACAACAACTGTATACTTTTGTTGTTAGTATATTCATCAGCGTCACTGTGGAGTAAATTTGATGAAGATTATTTATTCAACTTTTTAAAGCCAAAAGATATTTTGAGTTTTTTTAACATGGTCATTATAAAATTGTATCTAAATAGAGTAGGGTGCAAAAGTTTGGGTAACGTTATACATTTTCATGATATTTTCTGTATAAATCGTTAATAAAAATTGTCAGTTAACTATATCATGTTGGAGACACACACAGCGATATGTGTGTGTGTGTATCGATAAGTGAAACAAAGGTTAAAGGATTTTACAGAAAGTGTGCTATAAATGTTTAAACTAAATTAGGCAAAGGCATAGATTTGGGCACCGTTGTAAATTTTTGATTACAAAATCTTTAAGACAAATTATTGGCACTCAAATTGGCTTGGTAAGCTCGGTGGGCCCTGACCTCCATACACAGGTAAATATAAGTACTGTATGAGAAAGGGTAATTAAAGGAGGCATTTGTAAGTTTCCGTCCTCTGTGAATGTTCTTTGAAGAGCATCAACGTGGGGCTCCCAAAACGACCTTAAAACAAAGATTGTTCATTGTCATGATGACAGAAAGCTGTCTCAGAGAATTCAGCCTCTGCTTCCGTAGTTCATTTTGAGGAAAGGGAAGATCACAGGCACAGTTCAAGTTAAGGCTCAAAGTGGAACACCAAGAAAATTCTCTGATAAACAGAAGCGATGACTGGTGAGATCATTCACAGTCGACCCACAGACCAAAGCACCAAAGACCTACAACATCATTTTGCTGCAGACAAAGTCGCTGTGCGTCTCTCAACTATTGGGAGCATTTTGCACAAGGAGATGCTGTGTGCGAGAGTGATGCAGAATATGCGGAGACAAGCCAACTTCATTTTGGAATAAGGTGCTGTGGAACAATGAAACTAAAATTGAGTTATTTAAGTGTAACAAGGGAGTTAAAAAGAACACAGCTTTCCAAGAAAAAATGCCTGCTAATTACAGTAAAATATGGTGGTGGTTTCATCATGCTGTGGGGCTGTGCGGCCAGTGCAGAGACTGGGAATCGTGAGAAAGTTGAAGGATGCATGTGTACCACTCAATATCACCAGATTCTGGAGACAAACGTCCAGGATACAGTGACAAAGATGACGTAAAGTGACGGGGCAGGATCTTCCAACAACAAGAACACAACCCTATCCACTGCTCAAAATCTACTAAGGCATTTTTGCAAAGGAACAGGTACAATGCTCTGGAATGGCCATCGTGTCCTCAGACCTGAATGTAATTGAAAATCTGTAGTGTGTGTTAACGAGAGCTGTCCATTCTCGGAAGCCATCAAACCTGAGAGGAAAAATGGTACGACATACCTTCAGCCATTACCCAGATTCTCATTTGAAGCTATAGGAAGCGTTTAGTATATATCAAGCAGCAATGACGGGTTCAACCTTGCCATTGTGTATTTATTGTGGCAAATGTCATATGAAATGGGTGTGGTTTTGACCATCACTGCTAAACTACTACTTACTAGCCTCAGTAAGAAATTGCTTGTTGAAAAACAGAAGTGTTGCAACTTTTATCATTTCATGACGTTTGTTAATTCGATTACTATACTCATATATGTGACAGTGGCGTAGTATATAACCTTTATTTTAACTAAGTAAAAAGCCCATTGCGATCAAGATCTCTTTTACAAGAGTGACCGGGACACGAGGTCAACAGCACAGACCCCAAAATACACACGATTGCATACATTTTTGTACATTTGTACATTCAACACAATACATTAATTTACATATTTTATACAGTTTGCAAAAAAATCCAGTGATAGGACATTATAAACCTATAAAGTAGCACTGTATATAAGTATACAAGCATTTTTGTGTGGAGATTAAATCTTCTCCCCATGTTTGTATGTGTTTCCTCTATGTCTCCATTGTGTCCTCTCAAGGACAAAATGTAGCCAAACTAGCCATCCTACAAAATAGTAATTGCTTTAAAAGTACAGTATTTCAAACAAACAGTTGTGGTCCAGTTGATACTCTGACTTAAGAAGTTGCTGAAGAAGTCGAAGGTTTCTGAAGTGTATTGTACATTTTACTTGAAAAAAAAAATCATATTTTCAATTATTTGCACCAGTAATTAAGTTTTACAAATAGTAACTACTGCTTTTCACTGTAAATTCCATGGTTTTTGTATGTTTGTTAAAACATGGTTGCATTTTACAGACATTTTCTACAAGTTTTTCTAAATTTTCTAAAAAGTTGTTTTATTGTTTTTTTTTTTTACCTAATCCAATAACATTTACACACTTTAGTGATGCTTGTATATTTTTACTTATATTAATTATTTTTAAATGTAAACTACTGTACAAAAATATAAAATTAAGTATAATTTGTTTTTCACAAACAAATATATTTCACAAACAGTCAGTTTTAACAAATTAATCAGAAATATGAAATCTGCCCGAGTGCTTAAAAACGACCAAGATGTAAATGTTAAACATTGTTGTAAAGCAAACCACATTGTGGACAGAAACCAAAATTAATATTGCTCAGAACTATGAAAAAAAAATCTCATAGGCGTTTTGTCCTGCACCAAAAACCATAAGGCCATGATTCCAAAGACACAAATCCCCTGACCATGTCAAGATCATCTAAGGTCGGGTGAAAAGTGATTACTAAGCAGTAATTAAGCAGGCGAGAGTACAGTTTAGACGGCGGAGAGCCTGGCCTGTTTTATGCACGGTAGCTCCTGTCATTCCTGCTCTCTGTACAGCAGCAGCGCAGAAGACTACAGTGAGAATCTCCAGAGGGAGAATGCAGAACAGCCTACACAAACATTCATCATCATGCGTGACCGGGATCGATGGAAAGCCCATCTTTGGGATTCCACTTTCAGTCAGTCGATCCACACTGCTGCTTTCACTCCAGAGTCCCTTACAGCAATTATTCAACATCCAGAGACCTTCTGTACAGGTCGGCACATGGGCTATTAACTGTGGGCCACATTCAGCTGCTCACTCGATGGATGCAATAATTTATGTTAATATGAATTCAGTGAATAATGTTGACCACGTATATCAGCATTTCCTATTTGCTTTCCGCTGCACCAGCACTACACGTTCTTAAAGCAAACCTTGTTTGGTCCAGTCCCTCATAAATCTGTGATGCTCACAGACCACAGAAGTTCACAATGTTCCCTTGAACTCTTCTGTTAAATGAATGTAGGAGGCAGTGCATCGGTTGCCTGACAAGTGACAACAAATCTTCCTTAAATATGATCCATATCCAGGGAACTTTAAAAAGGGCGACTTACTGCAATTTACTTGCAGGTTCCTGACTGAGATAGTACAAACTTTTTCAATTCAAAATTTTTTATTTGACGTCTTCTCTGAGACAGAGAAGGAAACCCACATAGTTGTTTTGCTCTAGAAGACAATCTAGAAGACTTTTTTGTTTTTTAATTATTTGTTTTTAACACAAAAGTCCAGCAAATAATCTTCAGGGATCTTCTATAGTGTTTTAGGCTTTGAAATAAATATTTAACAGTGCTTTGATGGTTTTTATAAGAACGACACTTTAATGCATTTACCATTTTCCAATACCATTATCACATAAAAACACTGCAACAAAACAACATATTAGCGTTACAATTAACTCTCTTAGTCAACATCAACATCAATTTCAACTTCAGTAACTGCAAAAACACTAATGGAGTTAACCTTTAACACTTTACTTTACAGTGGTTTAGCGGGCACTTTTATCCAAAGCGACTTACAATTTTTCATCAAACCCATGATCTGGTGTTTCAAATACCAGCGCTGTGCACACTGAGCTACTGGCAATACTGAGCTAATTTTACTTGAATAAGTCGATTTTGTGTGGACATATATAAACACTGAAAGTATTAATATTCACACTTTGAGAGTTAATTTAACACTTGAAAATTTGCAATTGCATACCAGAAAAGTAATTTGTAAGTAAAGTTGCTACATTGGAATTCTAAACACACAAACGTAATGTAAAGTACTTTAAAACATATTCTACCCTGCCGTAACATGTTTTTACTTTATAACATTAACAATTGTTTTAGGCAACACAACAAGCAGGTTTTCGCCAATCGCTTATGTCCAGCTCATGAAACACTTGAGCTAAAGCTTGATTGTCTGAAGGGAATATGTGTGGGCGAGTAGCAGAGAGAGATTTTCTTTTCTTGGAGCTTTAGAAAAGTGGGCCATGCTGGAGAGTGCATAATCCAGCTTGGGTAATCTAAAATTAAAAGTTGGTAAAACTGCTGATTTAATCACAACACTGAACATGCAAATAGCACGAGTGTCCGATAATGCAGCTTGTTGAGGACAAGTCAGTTAGGAACGGATTTGGTGGGGTCATCATAAGTTTTAGATCTGACCTTGTATAGTTACAAAAATAATGAATGCTTCAGAGATATGCATCTACCAGGCAAGTCCTTCCCTCGGTGCATGTCAATCACCAGCTGTTATTCTTGTCCTGTGTCGCGCAGTTCTGCCTGAGAGCTTTTTTGGATCAATGATATTGAGCCATGGGCATATTCTGGACTGCCATTTCGATGCAGCCGTGACCTCCACACGGGGGGAGGAGGAATAATCACAGATAAAAATCAAATAATCAGAGTCTTAATCTTAATAACTTCCCTGTCATTGTTTTAATTTCACTAAAAAGATAGCAGCCTGACATTACCTGTCACTTGTGGATCTATAGGTCTCAATCTCTAAAGAAAGAAAAAAATCTATACCTTAAACCTATAAATCCATGAGCTCCAGAATATTTGAATTTAAAATAAACAGAGAAACTATATTGATCAATAAAATTGAGAATATTATATAGTCGTACCAGATTCAAGTCTTCTCATTTAAGTGGCCATGTCTAAAGACAAAATTAATCTGCACTTTTGGAGCAGTCAAATGTTAATTTACTGTGTGAGCGTGTTTTTTTTCTTTTTGACAGTACAAAAAACACACTTGATTTAAAAAAATCTTACAAAAAAGAATAAGAAAGTGCAGCATCATAGTCCCTCATTGAGAAAAACGAAACTAGGTTACTCTTTTCTCAATGGAATTAATTTAATGCTGTCGTTTAGTGTAGGCAACAATCTCGAGCTTTTTGCAGCAAGAATTTTTTTGCCATGAGGTGATGGAGTGAAAATGGATCTTCTTATAGATATAGATATCCAATATCTACTTTCGATATAATTTTCAAGGGTAGAGGTATTGAAAGATACTGTTGAAGTTGAAGTGTGCAGTAAAAAAAGAAGCGCAAAGTGTTGATTTAAACAAAACTGTAGACAAATCAACAGGTTAGTTATTTTTTTAACATTTCATTTAAACCGTTTTTTTAACAATAAAATATACATTTCACAGCAAAATAGACCAAAGGGGTGGCTTTTTAAAGAAATTCTTGTATTTTTCAATTGAATAACATTTCCACAAAAAAACATTTTTTGACTAGTGTGAAGTTGGTTTTCAAAGATGATGCAGGACCCTGGACAGCGACAAACGAAGCCCATCGCACGTGGACGTGTCTGCAAACTAGATTTACTCAGATATCTCTAAAGATAAATGCTGCAAGACTTGCTTTGTCGTTTCTTTCAAAATAATGAAAGTAAGGTTAAAGCTCGGATTCTAAAACATGTTTGCCCCTGAGTTCTAGAAGAAAAATCCAGCAGCATAAAAGTGCAAAAAAAACAAACAAAACAAAACAAAAAACAGAAAAACAATAAAGACGCAAAGTGCAAACAGGTGATGCAACGTTCCATAAAATAGAATTTAATCTTTTAAACACGTGCTGAGCTGGGTTTAGATCTCTCCCAGTTTAGTTTTTTTTCCAAGATCCAAGCATTCTGACAATATTCAACAAAATCGGATGTTATTCTAAGCCAATAAAAACTTCAGCATGATTATATGAACTTTATTTATAGCTAGGGCCTAACAAACTGTTACGCCACGGACTCCAACATCTTACAAGGTCCAGCAAAGACATTTGCGAATGGATAAAGCGTTATTTCTTGCCCAGTTAGGCTGCGGAGACGCTCCCACCAGAATCCCCCGGAACGCCGGACATAAACTGCAACTCGCATCCATTCTGCACACCCACACCACAGACGCAAAACTTACCACAGGTTTCACACAAAATCTTCCCAACGTCTTTTTTCAGATTTCTCCCACTGGTATCCAAGGGAGCAAAGGACGCTTTGAAAACCAAGGGCTGGTCAGTTGGGTCCATGAAAAAGATATACTTGTGATTCTTGACTACTTTGGTGCACGGAGCCTGCGAGCCGAATTCCCCCACGGTGACGAGTTGCTCCCGCTCCAGACCCCCGCTGCTCCGCGGCCACACATCAGACACTTTGACATTCACACTGTACGGCTCCACTGATGCGTTCGGAGGAGCGAACTGCACCTTGCCCTCGATCACCACGGAGGATCTGTAAGCCTGGTCCTGCAGGGAATTCAGACTCGGGGAGTAGCAGGCGAAGGAGACCCCGATGAGCAGCATGGATGAGAGTACCGAATCAAGCCTCCTCATGCCGCCTGCTTTGGCTCGACGGTGGTGGTCGGGGGTCGCGTTGCGGCAGGGCTGCGGGGCGATGGCGGTGGAGCTCGGTTGAAAGCTGAGGAAACTGCGAATAGGCTCCAGTAGCACGGCGGCGCGGCAGACCTTGCGTAAGTGTCCATGCCATCGGGATACGCTGCTTTTATTCCGATGTATTTGCAATAGGGGAACACCAGCTGGAAACCGGAAACGGCGTAACGGTTCTAGCTTGGCACGAATCCGTCCACTACATGCTGCTTTCTTCCCTAACCAGCAATGCAGATGAACTCAGGAGGGTTCGGCTTGTGAAGACACGAGCAGGTCTCCGCTAGACGCCGCCAGATGATGTTGCAGCGGTGCGCGCGCCCTTCCCGCCACTGGCTGCTCCGTATCTATCACTGCAGTCGAATGTGAGATGCTGCAGCAAACTAATAGGGTTACTTTGCCCAACATTCACTTAACGCGGACGTCGCAGGAACCCACCCTGGTGAGCACAGAGCTCGAGAAACACCACGACCACTGCGTCCATGTCTCTTTGGGCTCTCTGATGGAAATTGCCCGAACAAGCATCAGATTGACGACCCGAGTGCTGAGACGAACGCCCATGCACCAGCGCGAGCCCGAGAAAAAAAAAAAAAAGAAAGTCAATCCATGATCTTTCTCATATCCAATCCTCATCGAACACAGAGAGCACTCAGGTGAATGGTGCAGAGCGTCAGCCTGTCAGTCAGCGAACGCTTAGTTTCAGCATCTTAGAATGTGAGTTCCATTGAGAGCAATGGTTAACGAAGCGAATGAATGAGTTTTGCGTCTCATTCCATTACTAAATCATGCCCTGCATTCAGGTCACATTCGCTGCTCCGGCTCACAGCGGGATAAAATATCATAGTGAGGCGTTGCATCAAATCTATAGGCTACGATCTGCGCTTTGTTGCATTGCTGATGCATATGCACCAATAACGGAATTCAAACAAGCAGGAGGAACGAAAATTACGCAATTGGGCGCATAAAAAGTAATTGGCTTTTTAAAAGTTGATTTGCTTTCAAACTGGACTTTTTGAGCAATCAAAAAATGACTCACTGTTTGGAGTCGATAAATAACCTGAACAGCGAAAAGACTAAACTTACCGATCGACAAGGATGTACACATACGCACTTACAAATGGCGACATCTGCCGTTTGGTTTGGGCATGCCAAGAGAGTTTCAACTTCCACGAGAGCAAAATGAGCAATAAAAATGAATAAAATAAAAAAAATCAACAGCCATGTCGCAAATGTGTCAAAATTGTGGGACGTCCATTTGGAAAACAGTATAACAAAGCATGTTTTTGGGTGACAAAGCAATGACAGCCAATGGTTTTAAAATTATTTAAATCGCACCCGAAACATTTTAATTAGCATAGACATCTGCCCAAAGAAGCATAAACAGAAGCATAACCCAAAATGTCGTTAATTAAATATAAACAGCATGCTATATTATACAAAAAATATTAGCAACCCCCCTCCCTTTCTCTCTCTCTCTCTCTCTCTCTCTCTCTCTCTCTCTCTCTCTCTCTC
>MU204381.1:75420-100282 GCA_017309775.1 Paedocypris sp. Pulau Singkep | reverse complement strand
GTTATAGTGAACACTGATGATGATGATGACGGTGTGTGTGTGTGTTATAGTGAACACTGATGATGATGACGGTGTGTGTGTGTTATAGTGAACACTGATGATGATGACGGGGTGTGTTATTGTGAACACTGATGATGATGATGACGATGTGTGTTTGATAGTGAACACTGATGATGATGATGACGGTGTGTGTGTGTGTGTTCTTAATAAATTGATTTACAAAAATAAGTTAAATTAGCGGCTGAATTTTTGTTGTGAAAATGTATTTGTATTGCTTTTATAAATTATGAATTCATTTATAATTGTTGATCAGTAAAATAGACCAGAAACTTAATTTCTAACTAAAGCACAGTCAGTGTTCTCCTTGGATTCAAAGGCAACAAATGTGAAATTATCCTTACAAAAAAAAATATGACAAGCTATTGAATTTCTTCAGATGCTAAGCAAAACGTATGACGACTCAGACAATTTAAACAAAAAATTGCACAGCACAGATAGGAAGTTCTCTTGTGAAATGAGCGCAGCGTAAGTGCAATAGCGGGAATGTAACGGTGCGAGGCGCAATAACTATATGCATTTCACCAGCGGAGCCTGAGCGTGCTGACATCAGACTCCACGCGCTGCGTTGGGTCCGTGGCCGTGCGTGCGTCCGTCTCGGTGCCACGAATCGCTCTTTCGTTCCATCTTGTGAGCGGCGCGTCGGTGGTGCCGCAACGCAACAGCGTTTTCTGTGGGTGCTCTGGGCTTTCAGGCTTTCATCTTTGTTTTAAACAGTACTGTATTTCTCTACGAAGGGCTTTTAACAGGGGCGAACGCTTTGCCAACAGACCGAGCGGGGTAAGATTCGCCGAACCACGTCGCTCGTTACTAGGTCTGCGACTTTGGCAACAGCACTTTACGACATGGCATGGTATTTTCTTCTTCAGTACACCTGGGCAGATGTAATAGACTGCTAAACTTGAACTGTTTACAGTGCTGTCAAGAACGGATCGTGTCAGTTGTGTGAATCTAGTGAGCTTATGTGACATTAACGTGACCGTTATTTGTTCCGGCTCACAAAAACACGGTTAAAATGGTTGAAAGTGACTCTCGTGATTTTGAATTTTCGTTCTACATTTCACCTCTTCTTAAGTCGTCAATCATCTGTATAAACTCGGCTTATAGGCGAATGAAGTATGTGTCTTCTTTCAGTGGTTTAAGTACAAAAATAGGTTAATTCTACCTAAAGCAATACATAAATAAGTATAGATTATTTTTTTCTGATGTCGGACAAAATGAAATGCTGAACCATTTTCTTTATTTTAAGCTTATGCGAAGTTAGTGTACTTTTTTAGCAACTTAAAATAATTCATCGATTTAATTCATACTGCTGTTAACCAACACGGATGCGTTCTTTTTTGTCTTGTGGTTGCAAGAGTTCATATCAACAGTGACACTAAATGCTAAATGTTTTTGGAGAATTTTCAGTTCTAATGGACATTTAGAAACGGTAAAGTTTATAATTTATTTAATTTGTAATGTATTACACCCTCCCCACCCCATGTGCAGGTTTCCTATTGCAATTTTAGCTTTGCACAAACATGTTATAGGTTCTTTCTGGAAAATTCACATTCATAATTCAACTGAATATTTTTAAATATTCCGTATTTTTTTTATTATTATTCTTAAATCAAAAATCGAATTTCAAATCCTTGAACACAGACAAAAATACATATTTTAGTAACCAAAAAATTCACCGACTTTTGATGGTTACCCAATATAAACGTACAACTTTGTTTTTAAAGTGGGTTCCTATTTCAAAGCGTCTATGCGAATTTCTAATGTTTCTGTTTAATATGTGCTATTTTATTAATAAAAGCACATGTGCACTTATGTACAGTATAAGAAGGCTAATAACTAGCATAACTAACGAAACTAGCATATATAATTGATTTAAATGTTATTAAGTTAATAATGTCACTAATTTAGCAATTAATGTGGGCTAAAATATATTTACATATATTTAAATTATTTACATTATACAAATATGTTTGCAACAAGTTATTCGAATTGTTATAGTTCGTCGTTTTTGTTTTTAGTCAGAATGTTTAACAAAACGCTTGATGTCGTTAAACACACGAGTCAGAAGTTTGGTAAACATTTACATTAAATATAGACTGCATGCAATGCAGTTATGCTATTGAAGTAATTTAAGTTTGTTTCCATGGAGCTGTAAATGGTAAAGAAAAAAACGTATAACAGCCAAATATTTTAAATATATAAATTGTCGGAATTGTTACCGAACTTTGGCTTTTGGGTAGCGAATTTTCTGTTAGGTAATCATTTGTAACGGTTTTTTTAATGGAAAAATACACAATTATCTGCAATGCAATGCAAAATCGTGAATGACAATATAACGATGATTTATTATTTTATATTATCGTTAATTAAATATCGTAAATTTGAGAAGTAAATTTCCGAGCTAATTGACAACAATTCGTCATTTGTACGCCACATTTTTGTACGCTAATATTTTTATTGACCATGTTTGGGAGGCTTGATTTAAGTGTCTTCATGAGCTAAAGGTCAAAGTCGTAAATATACGTCTAAATGAATAAACTGAGAAAATAATAATTCCAAAACCGTAACAGTTTGCTACTTCCTAAAATAACAAAAAACTTCAAAATTCCATTTAGACAGCTCGCCATATGAGCAGTAATGCTTTCGAAGTGGTCTCATTTAAAAAATAAATGGTCTCTACACAAACAGCACACAAACGCGCGCGTGCCAGCGCACACGTGCAAAGATCTGTGAGTGTGTAGATAATAAACGAAAAATTATGAAAAACATGTAAATATGAATTAATAAAAATATGCATATACACGTACATTATTTTATATAATGTATACAAATATAAACGTATTTTTTTCCTCCTGGTCACATAGACGGGTAAGTCCTAGAGATTTAAATACAAAATATATGCTATGAAGTATACGTTGATAGATACGGTATGTATTGCTCCGCCGCGCTGCTGCAAATGGAAAAAAAACCGCTTGCGCTTCAGCATGCAAGTTTTCTCATAGATTGTCTATTACAACATAAATAAATGGATGCCTTGGCGTTGTTAAAAAAATGGATTTGAAAGGTAGTCGATTCGGATTCTGCTCAGGTCTGACCGGCGCGCGTCTTCTCTGCTCGCAGATCTCGCGAGAGCGGTGGCGTGGCCGCTTGGCAGTGCGCTTGCAGTAAGACAGAGGGAGAAGGCAGGCAGCATCATGGCGGACAGAGACAGTGGAAGTGAGCAGGGAGGAGCAGCCACGGGCCCGGGTGTCGGTTCCATGCACCCAGTGACAGGAGGGGCGGGCTCGGCTTCCGGGCTGCAGCACGAGACGCAAGAGCTGGCCTCGAAGCGGGTTGACATCCAGAACAAACGCTTCTACCTAGACGTGAAGCAGAACGCCAAGGGCCGCTTCTTGAAGATAGCTGAAGTCGGGGCCGGGGGTAACAAGAGCCGCCTCACTCTCTCCATGTCCGTGGCTGTCGAGTTCCGCGACTACCTCGGGGACTTCATCGAGCACTATGCCCAGCTCGGACCGAGCAATCCGGACGTGGCGCAGGACGAGCCGCGGCGGGCTTTGAAGAGTGAGTTTCTGGTTCGGGAGAATCGGAAGTATTACATGGATCTGAAGGAGAACCAGCGGGGCCGCTTTCTACGGATTCGGCAGACGGTCAACCGGGGGCCCGGCTTGGGGTCCACGCAGGGCCAGACAATCGCTCTTCCAGCCCAGGGACTTATCGAGTTCCGCGACGCGCTCGCTAAACTTATCGACGACTACGGAGTGGAGGACGAGCCGGCGGAGCTGCCCGAAGGAACCTCGCTAACGGTGGACAACAAGCGCTTCTTCTTTGACGTGGGCTCCAATAAGTACGGGGTGTTCATGAGGGTAAGCGAGGTCAAGCCCACCTATCGCAACTCTATCACAGTGCCCTACAAAGTCTGGTCGAAATTCGGCAGCACTTTTTGTAAATACGCGGATGAGATGAAAAAGATTCAGGAGAAGCAGAGGGAAAAAAGGGCATGCGAGCTCCAGCATCAGCAGCAGCAGCAGCAGGAGGAGGAGATGCACGGAGAAGATGGAGACGAGGATTGATACTGGAGTGCCCCGTGCGACAGATATAATAACCAGAGTAACATAAAGAGAAATTTCAAGTACTTTGTTTAAAAAAAAAAAAATACAGTATATATGTGGAAAGAGAGAGAGAGATGAGTAACTAACTTCAAGGGAGCACTACCCACAAAAAATCCAAACCTCCACAGACTGACATGCCCACTCTGGATGTCATCCACATCCCACCATTAATACAGTAAGCGGCTGCTAAACAAAGTAATACAGTATATATATATATGAACGGTGTTTCCTACTTGATGACAAAAGAACTGCGTGTTTCTCTCCCTAATTAACCAAGGACTTTTTTTTACACGTCATGACGTTTAAATGTGTTTGCAATGGAGTTATTCGTCAAGACGTGAGGACACTTGAGCTAATGACTTCAGCACAAATCAGAGTTTTAATTGTCGTTTTGTTTTTTTTTTTTAACCAAATTTTCCAATCACTAAAGAGGTCGGGATGGTCACGAGAAATTCCACGCAACATCAGAGGGCTAGAAAATCCTGACATACATCTATCAACCTGTTGATTGTGTGTGTGTATGTGCGCGTTCTTGTGTGAAAGGAATTGTCGGCTAATCGATTTGAATGTCATGTCGATGATATACGTGTTTGTCTCGTCACGCACAGTGTAAAAACAAAAAGGTACTCGGGTAAGAGCAATGATAGAGAGCGAAGAAGCTCAAACGCTTTTGTGATGCAAGTCTCATCCTCCGGCCCCCAGATAAATCTAGAAAGTTTATGAAAATGCTAATGTACAAAAGGTATGATTTTGTGAATCAGACGTATTTCAGCGGATAAGAAAACAACCCACGTTTTTAGTGGGGGATTTGACAAACAATCTGTTAAAGGGTTTAAAACATACATATATATATATTTAGAAATATCAGTCTACCAATGAGCGGCGCCAAGGAATGCTGTCGGTGCATGTGAACCTGTACACAGCTGCATTGAGTCGGATTTCTCAACGTTCGTCCTCAAGGCCTGATGGTTTGGGCGCTCGTTCTGGGTCGGGTGGTCTTTGTTTTCGTGCAGGGGAGGATGTGCTTCAAGAAGATTCCAGTGTGGAACGCAACTGCGACTGTTTAATCAGACACGATGACGAGTCTTTGGAGCGAAGCCCCTTGAGGACCTGTGTTGGGAGACCCAGAGTTTAATGAACCTTGTTGGGGAGCATCTACTCTTCAGCATTAAACAACCTGGTGCCTTACAGACTCTGCATGCTTATACACTGGTTGGTGCTTTGGATCCAAGTTTGTGTTTTCGTCCTTTTTTAATAACATTTTTTGGGGCTTGTTTGCTATTGCATAACACGGTATAAAATACTGGCCCGGTTCCTTAAACTATAACTCCGATAAGAACTAGTGAGCGAAACTGCCCATTTTAATGGAAACGGTCCATCAAACCGTTAAGTATTTGTTTGAGATGGCACTTGAATTTCCAGTGTAGGGAAACCTGTTGAGATTCGGTTCTTGAAGACTTTTCCTCATGTCCCCTTTAACATTTCCCAATTCCGTATGATTTGGAAATTGGTTGGTTTCAGATTTTTTTTTTTTACCCCTCCGACATTTCATTTTTATGTTAAAAGTGCTATATTTCATCATTGTGTGCAATATCGAGCGTGCCAATGTTGGCAACATATGTACATTGATTAAATACCTGAATTAAGGTTTGAAAAGCATGTGGCTGAACTCCACATTTCTTTCTCCGAGGGGTTTTTGTTTTTTCAAGGCACTTAAGGAAAAGGTCTGCACCGAAAATGAAGCCCACGTTGGTGAACCAGCTTCACTCAGGTGAAGTTCTCACTCCTGTCGCACTTTCTGTAAACGTCGACGTTACACGCATTCACTGTGTCGTGGCTCCTCTAACTTTGGAGTCGGAGAACATGGGTGCGGAGGCCTTTGGGTAAAGGGGCAATGCTTATGTAATTTTAATTTTCCTTCTAATATATGACATGGAAAGAGTTTATTGAAGGTGTGTGATGATCTTTTTTGTCTTCAGTGGTTGGTGTCAGTAGCACATTGCTTTCCCGGCTGGAGAAAAACTGTCTGACCAATGTTTGTTAAAAAAAAAAATTATATATATATATATATATATATATATATATATATATCTCAAGAAGGAATGCCTTGTGGCGCTTTCTTTTCTCTTTATCTCTTAACTTATGTTCATTCACTTTGCAAAGAGATTCGCTGAATTTCGCGTTCAGCAGTCGTCCTATAATTTATGTACATTTTACAAACAAAGGAAAAATATCAAATAAAAGAAATGTTAATTTACCCTCTTCTCACCACAAGAATGTTCAGTATGATGTTTCTGTGCTTCCGTTTTTTCTTGTGCAATCCGCTTTCAAAGAGGTTGATATTCTGGATCTGACTTCAATGAAGTTGTCTGTGTATACAGTTGATGTAGCACTTTTTAAAATCTAGAAATATAAATGTTTCTTTGACATAATGACTGGAAGCATGAAGTTTAATCGT
The DNA here is from genome assembly GCA_017309775.1 of Paedocypris sp. Pulau Singkep. Taxonomy (NCBI): domain Eukaryota; kingdom Metazoa; phylum Chordata; class Actinopteri; order Cypriniformes; genus Paedocypris; species Paedocypris sp. Pulau Singkep. Next base: position 93,655 of record MU204381.1, on the reverse strand, counting down.
TGTGTAATAACACGTGCCAATGTTTGATGCCATCTGTGTGTTCTGTACGGGCAATGTTGGTTGGTTGGTTTCAGTGGTTAAACATGTATAATGTGCACTAACAATACCACAACATTTTCCAAACATGTCTGATTCTTTTAAATAATTTGTCGTCTTATTTTTTATATTTGCACAGGAGGACTGTTTGCAGGTTTAATAGTCACATTTTATATTCCGCTGCAGGTCAAATATATTTATTGCCTGGACTGATTCCGGAATTATTAATCACTGTTTTATTTTAATAATTCATATACCTTTATTGATAATTAAATGACCAATTTATCCAAATCCTCACTTATGTTCACAAAATATTTTTGCCATGATTCTCAGAGATTTGTTTTAGAAAAAAAACATGTCTTTTTAAACAGTTTGTACTGTAAAACCAACCAACAATATTTTTTTTTTTTTTTTTACACTGTTAATAGTAAAAATATAACAGTTTAATCTTAAGTATTTGCCACACTGATTTTTTTTCCTCTTTACTTAATTGGAAATAACAATAAACATCAAAGATTTTCGTTTTGGTTGCATATAATCCAGAGTATGTTTTTATTTATATAGTCATTTAAGACAAAACTAATTTTAAAATTAAAATTTAACTGCTGTGCAACAAACCGCTTTATATTTTATTAAATTACTAGTGAAGTTTTATTCTTTTGTCTTCTTGTTTTATGAGTGTTGTCGTTGTAAATGAAAAATAAAAATACAGAAAATAGACTGACAAATGAAGTGCAAAAAGTACTGATGTTACTACAAATAAAAAAATAAACATTTTTTTACAAATTATTTGTCCGGTAAAAATATTTACAAACCCTTCATCTTGACTTGTGTTATACGATTTCGGACTTATTTAAATCTTTGTGGGGTCAAAACAGGTCAAGAGGCCATGTTTACGTATGTAAATTACTAATATTCAGTAAAAATACGTTTTCAAAATCACAAGAAACACACACGCACATAATATAAGACGAGATGTTGGCGTGTGTTATTCTTCAAAGGTATTTTATGATCATCATTTACAAATACGAATTGTTGGTTTAGCACAAAAAAGCTAATGTTACAAACGTTGCTGTACATGACGTTGTCACGTGCACAATAGAAATACGTCGACCATCACATCAGTTTCAGCGCTCGCGCGATCTTATCGGCAAATTTTTTTTTTTTTTTTTTTTTTCTATTTTTTTTATCTTATCGGCAAATAATCGCTTTTCCGCTGTCACGTGACGTTTCGATCCGGGTAATTTACTCTGAACTGATGGCGGAAGAAATGGGTCTCTCATCTTGTCTGGACCAGGTCGGATTTCAGGTACGGATTTCGGATTATGATTATTGGCTTTTTTTGTTAGTTTTTGTTGTTTTGTTTTGTTTTTTTGCTTCAAATAATTTTTCACCTAGGCAATGAAGCAACGACACCAACGGAGCTACGCCTAAATGTTAAAGAAAGAGAACGATTTAAATGCCTTTAAAGGAAAAATTGTGCTAATACAATTAAACTACGTTTTACTTTTGAAAGTTTACTTTTTAAATATTGTTATTAAGTGTCGTGTTAAACTGAGTGTTGTAAGAACTTCAATAATCCAATAGATGGCGCTGTTGATTCAACATCCAAACCTCGAGTTTAAAGAACCAGATCCTGTACTTCCAAAAAATACTCCTTCACATAAAAATTTCCAATGCCAAAATTGTGATACTGTAAAAACCATTAATGTACATGTTAATGTAATTATATATAATATAACAAGTACTGCCATTCCGAGAAAATGTATACTCGTTTTTCACACAAATTAAAGTGTTATTGGCTTGAGCGCCTCCTAGTGATCGGTTACTAAAACTAACCCAAAAGTTTCTGACTTTTTGTTTATTTTAAAGCCGAATGAAAACAGTCCATTACAAGATTATTTACATGATCAAACATGTACATTTTATATTTGACCAACAGGGAAAAGTTTGTAAAAGTCGTCCAACCCACCCCAGTGTTTTGACTCCAAAAGGAGCATGGTCAAGTTTTGTGTAGTTCATCTTCCTCATTCATCAAGTTTTGTTTGCAAACTCAGTTTCTGTGTTTTGATGCCCTTCTGTGTCATTTCCTCTCTCAATGCCGCCCCTTCTCCTCCCTCCTGTCTCTGTTAAACAGGATGCTACTACTTCATTTGCAATGCGAACAGCTGAGCTCTGCTTCCTGAGTTTCCTTCCAGCCTGAGAGAAACACAAGAACAGAAGGGAAGTGTGTTTGTGCGAGACGAGGGACGGAGTCGAATGCCCATTTGTTGAAGAGAGGAAGAGAAAAGCAAGAGAGAGAGACTGTGGAATGCTGTGATGTCAGCACAAGTCATACACAAAGGCGAGAAGGACACACAAGCACTCACTCTCTGTTAGAAAAGTCCGCCGTGGAGCGTCCGCACCCAGCTGTGAGTACATTTCACTACAGAAAGTCTTTTTCTTCGTTTTTTTTCCATTCTGCAGTCTGTGGAACTATCTAGACAGGGAGGTTCCAGCGTTTTATTTCAGGAACCGTGGCAGTCGTGTGCTCTTTTAGCTCTCTGAGCTCAGTCTTTGTTGTAAATGCCTGATGTGTCTTAATAAGGTCATGGCGTGCAAAGTCAGATAATGTTTAAGCAGAAATGTGTGGTGGGAAGAGGAGGGAGCTGCTGACGACAGTCCTGACCCTCGTTCTTCAGAATTCCCCTCATTTCAGGGCTTGGAAGTTTTCAGAGGAAACTTCTGGCTTAAGTTGGTAGATGCTCTGAAAGGGAGAATAAGAGAGTTGTTGAGAAAATACACGCGTAAAAGCGACGAAGTCCGGTTATCAATTATTTATCTCTTTTACTAACATAATAACTGGCATACATACTACATCAAGGTAATTCTTTTATTTAGTGACAATACTTAATTAATACATAACAAAATTTTCAATAAAAGCTACGGTAATTATTCTTACATAAATTGTAAAAATTTGAAGTAAAGCGAACTAATTTGATTATTATTGCTTTTGTTCATTAGTGGATTTTTGATCATTATGGTCATTATATTTTAACTGTGATTGTTCAAATGTCTGTTTTAATATTTTAAAGTTGTTTTAAACCGCCACATTTTTTAAAATTAAATTTAAAAATCCATTTAAATAAAAACACTATATCATTTGCTCTGGTTTCCAATGTTGTACATTCCGTTTCAACCACTGTAAATATCATGCAAATACACCTATTTGCATCGCCTGGTTTTCATAAAACCAGTTTGTAAACTCAATTTCTAGGCCTTTTTTAATGGAGAGAGAAGATCAGTAGTTGTTCTGTCTTTGTGAAAGCGAACCACAAAAACAAGTTCATAAAGAGAAGTGAATGTGTGCGGCTGTAAACTTCTCGTTTCTTCTCCAGAGCGTCTGATTGATGGCGGCAGATCAGTGATGAGCGCTTGCGTGTGGTGAAGGGCTTCTTCATCATCATCTTCTCCGCCGTTGTCCATCTTCTGACTCCAAACATCTGGATAAAAGCCCAAGCACCACACGCACGGCCATGCTGCAGCAGATCCTGAAGGACATGCACATCGACCCAGATGTTCTGGAGGCTCTGAACGATGAGCAGAAGAAGACGCTCTTCCTGAAGATGCGTGAAGAGCAGGTGCGGCGCTGGACAGAGCGGGAGGAGAAGCTGGAGAGGGAACCACTCAAACCCAAACCAAAGAAAGGTGAGACCTAAACGGACCAACTCTTATTTTGTCGGCATAATTCAATCGGCTTCCTCACTTGGATGACTCAAACTTTGTAGATGTGTGCCTGGTCGGTCTGATGAGATGAGTTCATGTATTGATATCTCCACTGGGAACACATACGTCACTGGCCAGACATTAAACCAGACAGGTCTGTAACCACACGAGCCGGAGATGTCAATACCAGACTCTCTACATCATCCCATAATGAATTTAAACGGCACACACGCCGCCGTCTGTATCAGCGCTGTCGAATCGCTATCGCCGCCATCGACTGAAGCTGATAAGTGCGCATTATCTTTATGGAAATGACTTTTCAAGTTCTAGGTTGGGCTTCCGTGTGATTTCACCAGTCAAGGTCAGCTCTGTCACTGGTGCGTGAATGCATGTGTCATTAACAGAGGTAAACAACTGAGATATGTGTGGAATGTGTGTGAGAGGTGGACGCTGTGCACAGTGAATGAGACAAAAACGCTGATAAAGCTGCAATCTAGCGAGCAGATATTTTATCAAAATATTCTATAACTTTGTGTCAAGAAGGTGAAAGTTTTGTAAACTCCTGCCAACTGTGGGAGCCCGTGGAGACCAGGTTTAATAATACAAAATTATTAGGCCTAATAATAAAAAAGTATGCCTATAGTCATAATTTGTGTTTTTGCAGAGGTAAAGTACGGTACTTGAGAAAATAGAATGTGTTACTTTACTTAAGTTTTTTTGGTTGCTTTGAACTGAGTATTAGAGGTATCAATTCAGAATCGTTATCTACCGCAGTTAAATTCTAGGGCGGACGGGACTATTTTGCCATCTGCAGGGTGCTGAAGGTACTGGATGCAATTTTTGAGCTAAATCACATGAATTAGCGGTAGCATTTTGTATTGCAATTTTGGGTTTGATTGAGACTGACTTTTTGTACCTTTTTATCTATTTTATTCTGCCATTTTGAAACATTGAGGTGTTATTTTAATTTCTTTATTTGCAAATACAGCCTCATAACTAAAAAGCTTATGCTTTTTTTTCTTCAAAAAGAAAAGCCTAAACTCAGTACGAGTAAAATGCTCGTTATTGTTAAATTGGTTAATTTAAGACTTTTCTTGTAGTACTTTTAGTCAAATCTTCTTGGAATTGGTAACTTGTAAAGGTGTCATTTTTACAGTAAGGTGTTAGTACTTTTACTCAAGTATGGTTTTCAGTACGTTGTTAAATAGTAGTAAATATCCTAGCGGCCCCTGATTATGATTATAATATTTTTGCTTTTTTTATTCGCTGCCAGCGCTTCATAAAGTTTTAAATCAAATTTTGAGAACAAACCCCAGATTTTCAAACCAAATCCCTGAAATGCAGCAGTGTTTCAGCGTTAACTTCGACTTTCGTCTGGGTGCTTTTTCAAGGTCACTGTCTGGTAAACACGCTGCACAGTCTGCCTGTGTTCAGCTCCAGGAAGTCATTTTTGTCTGTGGTTTCCTCTGCACCGAAACATATTCTCTGCAGCTTTAGAAATACTATGTGGTGACAGTGTTTTTTATTCCGAGGTGTCGGCAAAAGTACAACATTTCAGCAAACAGAGTCTCTGGGAGTGGGAGAGCAGTTTTAGAGTAAGTCAGCACAGGCTTCAGTGCCGGCGAAGCAGGAAGTACAGGAAACTCCAGCCTCACCGAGGGAGATTACAAACTCATTTATCAACGCTGAACTGTGTTTCACGTGTGTTTTGTGTTGGAGCCTTGTATTTCCTTATTGTTTGAGGGCAAACAAGTCTTTTGTAGTTTTTTTTCTTTAAAATGTATTCTTATTTTTTCTCAGAAAATTTGCCTTTGTTAGATCAAAACACCCACATTTGGTTTGGTTTTATACTGAAAATAAGATGAAAGTTGGTCATTGTGGCCACTGGGGGCGGTATTTGAGTACTGTAGTGTCTTAGCCAAAGACATTCGGGTTGTAGACCTGACCGAATCAGAACTAGAACCATCGGAATGGTGGCAGGCCTAACCCCCTATTTCTGGACCACTTTCAGTAGGAATGACCATGACACTGCATCGATAATAAGAAATTATACCAATTGTTATGGTCTAGAAATTTCTCAATGTTTTAATTCCCAGAAAACCATTTCCAAGAAATACAATGAAGAAGAAGCATTGGTGGTGGGTTTCGTTGAGGCTTCCACTACTTCGCTGCAGCAGAATCGGTGTTCGGATCTCAGAACTGGAGCTTTGATGTCGTTTTTGGATTTTGAAGTCTAAAGTCATGTTCTTTTCGCGTCAGTCAGGCAGTTTAACCGGAATCTGTTTTTGACAAGGCTTTCAAGAATAACCAGTTTATCTTATTTACTCCCAAGGCCACAAACAGTTTTTTCCCATTTTTTTTTTTAATCTAATGTATTTCTGCACGTTGTGTCATATTTCTCACATTGATTTACAAGTGTGGAATAGAATACATTGTAATTAACCAGGTACATGGCTTTTAATTTTTCAAAAGTTGCAATAAACCTGTCATTAAACTTGGTTTAAGCTGCAGGCCAAATTGTTTCAGCTATGTTGCTTTATTAACTTCATTAATTGTGATTTGCTTCCTCCTTTTTTCCTCCATTGTAAGGTGTCAGTCTCCAGTTTCTAACTTCTCAACCGTGCACCCCAGAATCCTACTTTTCCCCTATGCATAATACATTACATCCCACTACCCAAAGAGGAAAGCTATAAGATGCCTTTTCTTTCTCTTTGTAGCTCATGGCAAGAGTGTCAGTTGGCTGCTGGGACGTGATGGCGACGTGCAGGTCGTTGTTATTGGAGCGGTGGATGAGCTCAAAGCCTCAAAGATTCTCTATTCAGGGTTTGGAGAGAGAAAAACAGCCAGTGTCCTCAATAATTCACGGTAGGGAAAACCCTTAGATAATAACTTTGATTGTAGTGCAACGTGTGCCACGGTGGATTAAAGCGCATTACGTGATATAATTTGGAATTACGTGTTATAAATTAATTAGGCCCTCCTTCTTATCAATTCTTGCGACTTGTCTGATAATGTATGGTGAAAAAATTAAATGTGAAATCTGATTCGCAGATAAATCCAACAATACATGCACATAGTGCAAAAGGCAAGAACTTTGAGCCTTTTTTTTACATTTCTTTGAAAATACATGAACATGATAAATAAAACCAATGAGAGAAGTGTCAGATTCAGTCATGTAGTATTAATACATTATTTATGAGTTATGTATTCATAATTACTACAAATTTCTACATACATTTTCATTTTCTTGGCTCTAGCGAAACAACACTATTTCCAGTAAGCACATACAGAGTCAAGCATTTGTACTCCAAAGTATTTTTCCTTTTATTTATTATTTTAAAAGTCAATTTAGCTAATAACCTCTAGCCCAGTGATGCTGATGAATGAATATTGCTAATAAGACCCTTTGACTCATTTGACACTTGCTTTGTTTTGATAGGACAAAAATCCACATACAATTGTTTTCAATAGCTTTTTTTTGTATTGATCTTCCACTGTACTCTGAACAGTTATGTTGTTTGAGAAGTTTTTTTTTTTTGGTATCTTTTTTTAAGAGTTACTGTTTTGTTTTGTTTTGTTTGGCCAGTAAGCTCAACTTTGCATTGGAGGAAAAATAATATACAAATGAAATTATAGCCTTTTCGAAAAAAAAAAAAATGTTTAAATAGAATGAAATTATAATTAATATTCATATATAAATATGTGTGATCATTTTGTTTGTATATGTCCAACTTATTTGTGTTGTTATTTTTTGGATGGAATTTTGTTTCATAAAGTTTTATACCTTACATTTTTTTTTTTTTACCATACAATTAATTTAAATAGCATAAATGTGATTCGTACTGGGTTTTTTTTTTCTTTTTCTTTTTACATAGGAATGTATAAAACACATTATTAGTTTTTAACTGTTAATACCGATACAGTGGAATTTCCCAATGTAAGGAACCAGAATGTCTTCTGCGGCATTTCACACTGTCAACTGGTCTGGTTTAAAAGGGCGTTGATTTATTTATTCTGCCCGTTGATGGTTGCATTCTCACATTCTTTGTCGTATTTTCCAGCAACCAGCTCGGCACAAGCAACCTGGCAGGCCGCACCTCAGCTGAACCAGTATGGTCAGGGAGAGAGAACCTTCCCCCCAAAGCGCTTCCAGAAGTTCAGCTGAAGTTTAAGGTGTGTTTCCTTATTTTCCCGTTTACTTCACCGCCGTTCGACTTTTAATTTGGTGCCACTGCGCATCCGTGCCCCTGCGCGCGAGTGTGTAGGTGACCTTCCTGTTGCTGCCATTAATCTCGGACGGAGCCGAAGGGCAGCGAGACGGACTTTCTCCACAGGGAGGGTCATCCTTCACCAGCCAAATAAATCACGACCTCCATCTCTCCCTTGTTTCACACCCTCCGCTCCTCTTTTCTTCCTTTCTCGTTCCCTTCTCCATTATTCCTTTTCATCCTTAAAAAAAAACCCTCCCACATCCACCAACCTCGTCCATCTCGTGCGCACAACAACTCTTTCATTGCGCCGTTCTTTATAGCTCCGTCTCGCTGCTCGTGTATCAATGTGTCTGTCTTTGTGTGGCCAGTTGGCGTCAGAAAGGTGCGGAGCCGACAGACATTCTGGGTCCAGCTTATGCGGCGCTCAGTGTGCGATGATGCAAAAATCAATTTAGCTGCACGCAGTCAAGGTTAAAAAAGGATTTTCGCCCAATCAGTTTTCGTTGCAAGTTGTTTAACCTGGTATTATAGTTTGCTTATCATTGATTTTTGGATGTAATCTATTATCTGTTGATACACGTTGGAAGTGGGTATTTTAAAAGACATCTAGGTAAATGCTGTTCACCTGTTCTTTGCTATACTGCGTGCGCGCGCGTGTGTATGTGTGTGTGTGTGTGTGTGTGTGTGTGTGTGTGTGTGTGGTGCTGGTGGGAGGGTGCTCTATGGTTTCCATGGCAACAGCGCGCGCAGTGATCTCACATCAGGGAGGAGATGTGATGGCCAGTATCACCAGACAATGATCTTTCACTCGCTTCGCTCAAACATCTCTCCCTTTCTTATTTCCACTTGTGGCTCAGGCTTTCATTTAACAAGAACTCTGCTGATTTTGAAAAATAAATGCAGTTGTATAGTTTCAATAATCTTTGAGCTTGTTTTGTTTTCTCATGAAGTTTTTGAATAACTTTTGACAATCATGAATGTAAATAGTAATACTAATAATACTAATAATAAATCTGTCGAAGGGCCTCTTTTCAGAGTTGTACTTTTCTTAACAGGACAACGGAGACAAAGATGTAAGGACTTTGGCGCCTCCACAGGTGTGTTGCGGTATTTCAGCTGTTTTTTCCGCGTTCTATACACTCACAGCAGATTATAGAATAACAATTTTATTATTATTATTAATATTATACAGGTGCAAAAAAGTGAAGAAAATCCGTCAAGACCAGGTGAAAATGTAAGTACTGTATTAATACACTCTATTTAAATTACAAATAAGAATTACTTCCAGTTCCAGCCCTTTGGATCCAAGTTTTTTTGTTTATCTCACCCTGTTGTGCCCCAGTACTTTCTAAATTCCACCTGTACGTAAAGACTCATTACAACTTTACAGGCAATTATGTGATTAATCAGGATTTATTTCAGTGTCCGCCATACATTTTAAGACCTTTTCCTATCTCAGTGGTGGTCATAAGCTGGGCATCATCGTGGCACAAATCAACCGTGCACAAGTGGATTTATAGATTATTATATCTATAAATTATTATTATCATAGTTTTTTTTCTGCAGGTGACGATATAAAAAAGAGCAAATTATATGCCCGGGCATCAAGGATAGGAGCTCTATCTAAATTTTTCGGCTTCAGCCATTGGCAGGGCAAACGTGGTGTCGTGTGAGGGAATGTCGGTGGGCTGGAGGTCCGAGCAGCTGCCCTTGTGTCTTGAGATCCTCTTTCTCTCAGCTGTCGCCCCGTCCGCACCTGTTTGGCTCTCCTGACCCTGCTAGACCAACAACAGCTGAGCACTGCTCACTCGCCCCTAAAATCACTTTTTTACCCTCATCCATCTGTTTTTGACACCACAACGGTCCATTGTGTGGGGGCTTTTTTCCGACGTGGAAAAAAACAAGTCCGTCTCCGTGAGCAGGTAGAGCCGGATTCCAGTGTTCGTCCTGGGCAGGAGGACCTGAGTGAGAGCAGGAGGTGATCGGAGTCCCCGAGTTCTTCAGGAGCAGATGGTTGATAAACTTGATCGGGGAATTAAAGCAGGCGAGACGGCCGGCCTGTCAGTCACAGATGGATGAGATTCTGTGAGCGTCTCCTGAGAAATGGACGGGGACATCACTTTCCAGCACAGACACACACTTTATCCCCCCGCTCTTCTTGACTATAATCCCTCAAGTGAGGTGAAGTCACATGCTCGGACAGCACACATTGTTCATTATTGTACAGTCCAAGTGGAATTTTTTCCATTTTTTTTTATGAGGGCTTTTTTTGGGGGGGTGGGTTCGGAGCGAGGAAATTAAACCGTGAGAGATTTTGATCCGGGAGGCTGAGGATTAAATCGCAATCCTGAATTTCCTCTTCAGCTAAAGTGAAAGGAAGAAACCAAGGTCGTGGAACCAAGATGTTTGTCCATTGGAAAGATTGTATTTGGTGATATACTAATGAAGTGTTAAATGCTTAAAGTAGGGAGATTTTAGTGCGGGTATTAGTGTTTGGCATTGTAGTATTGGGCAACATTTCTTGTATTATTTAGATAGACAGACAGATACAACTTTATTTGTCCTACAAATGTTACAACAGCAACCACAGAAGTTTGAGATATATTTAGAATTTATGTTGTTTTTACGGTATTTTATATATATATATATATATATATATATATATATATATATACACAATATATTGTAAGCATATTTAACATTTATAAAAAAATATATTTTACAAATTTATTTTTACAATGAATTTACAATATAAAACGGTCCAGATTTTTCACTTTGCACTTCTTTTTCCACATCTACATTTTCACATAATGAAGCAATTAGATGTATTTTGACTTAAAATACATATAGGAATGTAATATTTAATATTCTAACTTCAATATGTGAACTAGCATTTGATATCACACACACACACACACACACACGCACGCACACAACAACTGCAGTCCTGGAAAATTATTCTAGGAATGCAATTAGCGGTTAAACAGGTTGGAGACGGACATAAATGTGCAAGCGAGATGATTATAAATAAGCATTTAGTAAATGCCAGATTCATATCAGTTTATATGAACTATTAACAGAGAGTGGGGGGTGTAAAAGCATGGGATGCTTTAGGACCCTCGACACTGTAGCTTGACTCTCGCATGCCTTGTTTCGTTATGGCAGGTGACCCATCAACCTCCAGATTCCAAAAATGGAGTGGAGTCCGGACAAGCGAAGGATGAGGCAGCACTTTTGTCCTCAGTTTGCCATCGGCCTCACACGCGGCCTTGCACCCTGACACCCGCAGTCCTCCACCGGCCCACCCTTATGAACCCGGACAGCACCAGCACGCCGCTTCCTGAGACCACCAGACTCCAGCCGCTCGACACCCCCAACCCACCGATCAGCAGAGGTGAGAGTCTGCTGTTCAAATATTAATCCGGTGGATTTTTGTGTTCTTTTAGTTTGTACCAGGGCTGATTGTTGTGGGGGTGAGGTAGGGGATGCTCATGGTGAAAGACATTTCTGGTATAAATGTAGAGAAATACACCCGTACACACACACACACACACACACACACACACAAGAAAAATGTATAATCATATTAGTGAAAATTAACAACAGATCACGACAGATGTTATGACTCATCCCCGAGAGCACAACGTGCGCCCTCCAGTGTCTACAATGAGAAATTACACAACTCATGTCAGCACTTCGCTCTAGTGACCCCTGGTGGCCAATGTGTGAACCACAGTGTCTGTCTCTACCAGTAATTTTCTTCCCCTTTTTTACCTGGGTCAGGTGAGGTAAACAAACATTTTCCGGCCCATCATAATATGCCTGATCCACATTTCTCCACAACAACAAAAACATAAAACACACACAGGGTGATATGTTCTATTCGATGGAATAGATTTCAGGCTTGGTAAGTGGTGGTAATGAACGTTCCTCGTGGCCTGAGCGTGAACGCAACAGCTTTCCACAGCTGCTGGTTCCGTCTCTGCATGCAAGCACGTGTGTATCCGTGTGTGTGCGTGCGTGTCTCTTCTCTTCACCTTCAGAGGGAAGGACACACATTCCAACGCCGCTTCCCGACTCTGGCCCTGGGCGACGCTCGGCCGGAGCTGATAAGTGACAGGGCCCCCAGCCTCCGCTCCGGCCCCCCTCCCTCCCTCCCCCCCTGGCAGCCGTGACCCCCCCGCGGCCTGGCTCAGCGCACAGACGTGCCGCTCCGGAATTCTGCCCTCTGCCCCACTTCTGCCCCCCCCCACCCCCTTCTTTCTCAGAGGTGGGGGCATTTAAAGAGATAGCGCGCGTTTCCACGACACCGAGCTGTCAATGCGGCTCAGCGCCCGCGTGAGTGGCAGCCCAACGCATCCCACGTTTCTCCCGAACCTTGATCCGCGTCCTGGTGATCGGCTCCTTTGTCTCGGGATCGGGAGGTTTGCTTTCAGCCGAGCTCAGGGGGGGAGAGGAGTCCCAGAGAGTCTCAGGTTCGGAGAGGGAGAGGTCAAATTGTGCCGGGCCGCTGGGGTTACGGGTGGATGGAAAACAGCAAACGGCGGCAGGTGACGAGGAAAGAGCCGTAGCCGTTCCGCTGGTGTCAGCTATCAGCGTGTGTGTGTGTGTGTGTGTGTGTGTGTGTGTGTGTGCGGGGTGTGGAAAGCGCGGTGGAACAAACGGCTTTAGATCACGAGTGTGACTCTGAGAGTGAGACAGCGAGAGAGAGCGCTGTGCACGCATGTGTGTCCGCCTCGGTCGCTGGAGCCCATCCAGGGTTTCCGTGGCGACCACACAACACAGCGAGACAATCAGTGGCGGGCCCACGCAGTGCTGCGAGAGGACATTAACACAGGAACCACAGGTCAGGGGCCAGAGGGAGGGAGAGCGGGCGAGCGAGAGAGAGAGCGAGAGAGAGGGAGAGAGGGAGAGAGAGAGAGAGAGAGAGAGAGGACAAACGAAAACGGACGAGGATTTGAAGGTAGCGAATTAAGTAGGTGAATCTTGTCAGAAAACATTCAGGTCATTCAACATAAAAGTACAAGGATTAGCTTCAAGACTTGGGTTGTTGGAGAAACTCTAATTTAGGTTCCTTAAAAATAATAGTCCAAATAAATGATGGAATTAATAATGATTAGTTCACTAGTATTCTATAAATATGAATATAATGGACATCTTGTTTATTATACACAATTTTTTTACCTGTTTATTTCCGGATGCTCGTGCCCACAACTGTACCTGCATCAGTTGGCTTTTTAAAAAATATTTTTTATAAAAATATGTTAATTAGTTTTATTTAATGTATTACTTTTTAATTATAATGATTTTTTATCTTAAATTAGTGGGTTAGGGTTATGATTGAGTTTTTTAATTTGTGTTTCTTTTATTCAAGTTCAAGTTTTTTTTATATAGCGCTTTTCTTAGTCCCAGACAACGCAAAGTCACTATGAGAAAGAGAAAGAGATTAGGGAAAAAAATAATTGATTTACACAAAGTTGTATTACATTTTTGAGAAATCTAATGTAATGGGGTCATTGCAGATAATCTTTAAAAAAATGAAAAAAGACTAGAATACTAGAAATCAATGCTGTTTTCTGTCCTAGTCAATTTTCCTGCTGCTTGCAGATGTGCAGGACATTTAGTGATTGACAGCCTCACTGACCAATCAGGCGTGTCGCTCACATCTATTCATAATACTGCTACGGTGTTCATTGCATTAGAAAACTACAGCTAAAATTGTTTGAGAAGTATATATTTATTTTTTTAAATATATATTTTTATTAAGTATTATTTTCAGGACGAGTTGCGTACTTTAATATTAAAGTACTAATATAATATTTTCTTTATTTTTTCATTATTTTCATTATTAATAATAATAATAATGTGTGTATGTGCACTTTCACTTGGATGGGTTAAATGCAGAGCACCAATTTTGATATAGTCCTAGTGGCCATATTGACAATCACACTCAATTTACTTTTACTTTACTTTACTAAATGCCGTTAGCATCTCTACAGATTAGCATTGTAGTCCACGGCAAAGGTGTTGTTATTGTCAACTCGTGGTCGGAACCTTCATCAAACGTTTTAAATGAAATTAGTGAGTTTGTCAAAGTGACGAACCATATCAAAATTGTTGTTTGTGCGTAGTTTAAAAACTAAAAATTGTGTGCTGGTTAATGGTCTTTACGCGGCCACTTGTGCGTCGACGTCTCCGACCAACCTGTGTGACTGTGTTCTACTAGTAGCAGAGTTTGTGTGTGCAAAGCTGGAGTGTGTGTGTGTGTGTGTTTGTGAGAGTGAGCGAAAGAGAGCAAACGCACTCACACATCTGTGTCCCCTGGGGACGAGGCTAAAAATAAGCAGCTCCTCAAGCCTTCTGGTGTCTGAGCAGCGTCTGTCTGCTCTCCACCGCCATCCCTGCGGCCCTCCTCATCCTCCATCCCTCTATCTCTCAATTACACATACACGCACCAGAACTACACACACACACACACGTAGGCTCGTACGCACTCCGACTACACCCAGCTGCGTCCCTGCTCTACTTCCTGCGCCGACGACCTCCGGTGTGGCAGTCTGCAGCCCAGAAAGAACCAAGCGTGGACGGCGGAGGAAAGAACGTGACCACCAAACCTTTTAGAGCCAGCGCTTTACAGGTTTCTGTTGTAACCTACTTTGAAAATCATCTGATATTTGACTTTTTTGTTAAAGGAAAAGAAATCCGTGTGTTTGCCGCCTCCAAACGGGCTTTGTCTGTTGACCTGGGATCTGAAGCAGGAGAGGAAAGCTGTTTGGGACGAGGCCGTGTCGCTCAACTCATGAAAACCTTCAACGTGCTCAGTGAGTCTCAAACTCCGCCCCGTGCCAACAAACCACCAATCCCGGACAAGCCTAGCCACTTGAGTCTCCGCCCCTCCCCATCACTCAGGTAGTTAAAAGGGAGCAGAGATAACGACAATCAGCACACACGTCCTGTTGATGGTGGGTGCTTGACCTCTCTCAGGGACATCTTAGATACCTAAGTCGTTTATTATTTTTTATTTGTATTTTTTCTTGTTACATCACATTAGCCAAAATGATAGCTAAACTAGAGCGATAACGTGTCCAGCGCACTTCTTTCGCTAGACCATGTGACGTCCTAATCACCAAATCCAAAGTTGAGACGTGTTCTGTCATGCTAAAGCTTTAATTTTCCTCATTAGTCTGTTATCGGCTTAACATTTGCTTCCTTCGCGTATCACACGGAGCTAGAATATATAAAGTCTGTCACGTTCGAATAGGGAAAAAAAAATGTTTTTGACGCTTAGAGCGGATGAAGACGGATCAGATGGTCATGTTTACAATATAATACAGTTTAGATAGAGAAATTGCAAAACTTGGTTGAGAAGAATGCTTTTTATACTCAATATTTACTTGAAATATGTTCTTTGGGAAAATCTATATACGTAATTGACCGTCTCTCATATTCCACCAGTGAAGTGTTAATCTGCCTTTTTTTTTTCTTAAGCACATTTGTTTTTGGTCAGTGAGATTTTACGGATCAGCGGAGGGAGTCACTTCTGACAAATTCATCCGTTTCCGTTTGCTACTCGGCGCGTTTGTCTGCACTTAATTTTGCGTTTTGTACATGTGCCCGGGAAGAGTTTATGTAATTACTCTGTGTAAGACCTGAAAGTTCTGTCCACACATCCAGGATAAGTGTGGGATATTGCCTCTGTAATAAAATGATCAAACCTCTTTTCAGCCTCTGGCTACAATTTTCTCCTCGGTGGCCTACGAGCTTCAGGCTGTTTGTGTTCAATCTGCTCGCACCAAGCGTTTACCGAATCATCTGGGGTCAAGTCATGGAGCTGAGAACCCTTCACGTCCTCTTAGGATTAGAAGATGGTTTCCTGCCTCAAATATCTCTACTGTACTCTGGAGAGATCTGATGGACTTTACAAATAAAATGTGGACATTTTGTGAAACTCGAGCCATTTGGCTGCTGATAATTTTCCTTCTAGATGCTTCTCGTGTATGACCTGATCGTTTATCAAAATTAGACTTTTGAAATTTGGACTTTCCTCGTTTATCACATTCTGGATTGGTGGGCAACCAATCAGAGAGCAGGACACACCAACATGTGCATTCACACCATCACTGACGCCTGTGGGCTATTCTAGGCTCTAATTCTCCTGAACACATGCTTTTGGACTGTGGGAGGGAAACCGGAGACCCGGAGGAAACCCACGCAAGCCCAAAATTGAATTATGCGCTGGAGATGTGTGATCATTAAGTCAGAGATCTGGATGGTTTAGAAGCAGAAAGAGACTCTTGATAATAAACTCACTGTGTTCAAGTTGTGGGATTCAAACCTGCAACTCGCATGTTGCAAACATTTTAGTTAGAGGAAAGCCAGTGTTTGTTTAATTTTATTATGTAAGTACAATTTTTAATAAAGCAATAATTTTACACCAAGTTTCTAAGACTCCAAAAAAAGAAAGATGATTTTAATATCTCAGCGAAATACACTTTTTGGGGTTTTCACAATTCATTTTAACAATTAATTTTTCACAATTAAGTTTTTTGAAATCTAATTATATACAAAAATGTTAAAGAAAAATAGACCAATTTAAGTTATTAAAAAATAAATTTAAGAATGGGAGGAACCAAACCCCTATTAAATTATACAGGAGTTTCAAAGTGTTACCTGTTAACCAAAACTATGTTCGCATTGTACAAAATAAAAAAAAACCTAAAAACAAAAGCCTTTTATCTAAGCCACTATTTTACTTTCAGGTTGTTTCATCTCCAAATTAAGTACACAGTGTAAAATCCTATTTCATAAAATAACATTTAAAATGGGTGAAATGTTCAGTGCTTGGAACAAATTAAGTACATTTTAATTATTTTCAAAAAAGAAAATGTATTTGGTGAACGAGCAAAATACGAGTGTGTCCACAAAACTAATTTTACTTGCAGTTCAAAATGGCACAATGTTGAAAAGCTCAGCTGGGATTAGCTCCTGCTCCCTGTGACCCAGAAATGAAAAAAAAAAATAGAATATGGATGGATGGGCGTTTGATCGTATTTTTTTACTGCGTGTTTAACGTAACGAGTGTGTAGTTCAAATTGGTGCCACACAAATAATTAGTTATTATTTTGCGCTGTTATTGAAAAGTTGATCTGAAATCAAAACCACACCAAATCCACCACAACCAAAGGCTGGACACCCCAGACAGGGGCCTGCAGATGAATGATAAATAGGGGTCCTTGTTTGGTGTGAAGATGAGACGGCCATTCCTATTTTCCTCCCAGAATCCATCTTTTGACGCCCACTGAAGGAAAAAAGGTGAAGAAAGAAAGAATAAAGGGGGTAAGGAAGCAAAGCGTGGCGTTCTGGGGCGTCCCCCTCCCTCTCCTGCTCCCCCAGAGGAGCCGTGTAAAGGAGAAGAGAGAAAGAGAGAGAGAGCGAGGGTCCCGGCCATGTGATAGGGAGAACATGCGGGCACGGCTTGGCCCCCAGGCAGAGGGAACGGGGTCTGCTGCATGATTAATCTAGCTGAGGGCAGGAGGACCGCCACAGGCCTGCCGCATTAACTCCCTACTCGCCCACCACACGCACACAAACAAAAAACACTCCCGTGGAAAATCTGGGTTGATGACCGGTGTGTGAGCCAGTACGTCCACCTGTAGTAGAGGCAGTGGAAAGTGGAGCGAGGCTTTGTTTTTGCCACCGGCTCAGTCTCGCCTCTGTCACATGAGAGGAGGAATGCAGACAGTCACAGGGATGTTTGTCTATTGACAAGCTGCTTGAACGTGGTCAATGGTGTAAAACTGGTGTCTTCGACTCACACATCACTGGGTCCCTAAAAATCAAAGCTCGCCGCCCCACAGTGTTTGTCCACAACATGTTGGGCTGGTTGTGGAAACTATTGAGCCTTGACAGAGATCCAACTCCCAGAGATCTTGAGAAGTTGAGTTGCTTGGTCACTTGCTGTCCGGCTTCGGGCCCAGGGAGATAGAGGGTTAAACTCCTGCAGTCCGCGCCGCATTAACTGGAAAGGAATGAAGTGTCAAGCATGTTCTCACCGCAGCGAAACGGTCGAAACCCTGCCCCTTCCCCTCCCACCCCCCAGCAACCTCCCACAGCCGTGACCAAATTATTTCCTAGCCTCCTGAGATTCGCCTTGCCAGACAAAAATCTGCAGCGCAGCCCTGATTCAGTGCACAAACACGCAGCCTCCTTCGTCTCTCAACGCCTCTGTGCCGCCACTTTGAAGAAAATAGTCCTCTTTTTTTTTTTTTTTTTTTTTTTTTTTT
>MU204381.1:55660-66846 GCA_017309775.1 Paedocypris sp. Pulau Singkep | reverse complement strand
ATATATATATATATATATATATATATATATATATATATATATATATATATATATATATATATATATATACTATACCTGGAATATATATTTTAGAATAGTGGCCAGAAAAAATATATATATAATAAAAAAGAGAGCAGGTGATGTCTGGACTCGTGAGAAACTTGTTCTATGTTACATGTGACCTACTTCCACCCTCCACTTCATATTTTATGCGTGAACCTCGCACACTTTACTCCCCGGCGTCTGCACACTCGGAATTGATTTTCAAAATAAACATCCAGATGTGAAGGGCGCTGATACAACTTGCAATTTTCGATATATTAATTATCAACTTACATGTGAACATTTTGAATTTATATAAAAAAAAAAGCCTAATTTGAAATGCTTGAGGAACGTATAATGATGCTCAGCATCATCTTCATCACTTTATAGTACTTTTGCAGTGTGCGTGTGATGATTACTGACAATAGCTCTATGTTTATAATTCTATATATAATTGTAAGTCTAGAGCTTTAATGGAGAGCCTATATCCGCTTGCGAACGGTGTTTTTTTCGAACGCAGTGCTCTGCTGAAGTGTTTAGTGAGGCGTGATGACTCCAGACTGACAATGGGATGAAGGCCATGATGGTGGTCCAATATTCAGGTAAGATTCATTGCTGTCGCAGATTCAAAGCATCAGCGTAAACTAAATTGATACGACCCCTTTTTTCTAAAGCCGGCGTGAGATCTGAAGAGCTTCCTGTTGTCCGTTTCCAGGATTCACCTTCAGCGTGATCTTTCATGGCTCAATAGGTGTCTGCTGGTCTGTGCGTGCGGATCTGGTCCAGCTCCGTCTGCGCAGGAGGAAGTGTTGCCATGGTGAGGTGGAGACCAAAGGGCCAGAGACACCGTCCTCCATTACGCTCGCCGCAGCTGTCCTCCTGATGTGTGTCAACACGTGTGCGAGTGTCGGGGAGCAAAAATACTTCACCGCCAATGAAAAACAAATGGTTTTGGCTGGTTTTCCGTGACTGCTCTCCAGGTGACTTCACAAGTAAAGCTCTCTTTCTCCTTCTCTCTCTCTCTCTCTTGGGCGTGTCTCTGTCCTCTCCGGCGCTGTGGTCTCTGGCTGATCTGTCTCAAACCATCGTCCCAGTCAGGGAATGAAGCGGTGACCTCACCTCTCCAGCGTCTGGACTTCCTGTTCCAGCAGCTGTTGGTTTTTCCATCTGCAGTTTGTGTCCTGCAAGTCTCCGAGTGTGAAGCGGCCCACTCAAGGGCGAAGTGATGAAAGCTTCAGGATCGGCCTGGAGAAGCCACTCACACACACACACACACACACACACACCTGTACACACACACGCACACACAGTGAAAGAAGATTTTTGTCCGTAGAGACCATGCTCATGGAGACAGTGTCCATGGAGACTTCAAGAACAGGTTTAAGTCGAGAAAAGTAAAAAGAGGTAATGTTAGAAATCTCAGCTGACCACTGGATTCCTTGTGTTTGAGAAATAAGTTTGTATATTTTGGAAATCTAATTTGACCAACCAGAATATGGTCAAATAAAGTAAACAACTTAACGTGGAAAATAAGACACAGATAGACCGATTGAAAGACAGCAGTCTTTCAAGCTAGCAGTAGAAAAAAGTTTTTATCATTTTTGTCCACACAGCAAACGAAGTGTTCAATTTACACTACAAGTGTTTAAATTAACACGTTAAATTAACAGATCATTTTTGTACATCCTCAAAATATTTACTTCAGTGTGTGTGTGTGTGTGTGTGTGTGTGTGGTGTAGTAGCTCCCCGAAAATGGATAGATGGAAGAAGTGATAAGATAGAATAACATACTCCCTTAATGCAACTCAATGAAAATTTGGATTTTAAATATATAATAATTCTCAAGAAAATGATGAAAAATATAACAAATAATAATAATAATAATAATAATAATAATAAAACATTGCTGAATATTGAAACTTTTTCAAACATTTGAAATAACCAAAAGTAACAAGATATCATGGAAGTAAAGTATCACTTATTTTACTAGTTTATTGAAAACTGGCCACACAGTTTCTCCCTTCTCTCTCTCTCTCTCTCTCTCTCTCTCTCTCTCTCTCTTTCTCTCTCTCTCACTCTCTCTTTCGGTGTATTTTTTTAATTTTACATTTTCAAATATTTTCAAACATCATATCATGGAAGTAAAATACAGTATCTAACTTATTACTAGTTTATTGACCATTAGCCTCTCTCTCTCTCTCTCTCTCTCTCTCTCTCTTTCTCTTCCCGTCTTTCTCTCGGGGCCTTGCGCCTGACACCGCTGTCACCCCCCTCCACAGCCCCCCAATCGACATGCTCCACTTCATTTTACGAGCAGCACATTGCACTAAGAGAAGAAAAGAACGAGGGGAAAACTCGCTCAAAAAAGAGGTTTGCAGAGGCTGTTTGTCAGTATATGCAGACGAGAGCTCAAGGAATAGCTGGATGACTGGGAACACGCCGGTGCGTGGTGGAGGAGAGAGGGATGAGAGGACAGGAGAGAGGGAGTTTACGCATTTACTCGGAGTTTGTTAATAATTAATGTGTCACAGGCTAGAACGGGGATATATCTATCCCTTCCCTCAAACACCCTCCCTTCCTCTCGCTCTTCTCGGCAGATACGCATGGCCCTTACTCCCAGGTGCACAGCAGAGGGAGTGAAAACATCTGAGTGATCCATGAGGGAGAGCAGGACAAGCTCTTCTCCTCGCCTCGCATCACAAAATGGCCGCCTACTGACGCGCTCCTACCTTGAGGCGGCAGAACAGAACCAGACCAAACCCAATCGAATTACCGCCTAAATCTCAGCAAAACGGATTAATAATCTGTTTCACAGACAAACTAGACTTTTTGAAATTAGGGGACATTTATAAGAAATCGACTCAATCCTGGTTTTATGAATGTGATTTATGTTGAATTAGATTACATTTTTTTTTTTAATAAAAGTTATTTTTATTCCTTACACTTTAATTTGTTCATACATTTTTTTCTAATTGTAGTTTAATATAGATTTCATAGCTGCTGTTTAATGGCCAATTGTAGAAGTTTTTCATTTATGTTCATTTGATTTACTCAAATTTATCATTCAATATTGTGTATTTACTAGTAATTAAAATGTGTGAGGAAATTAATACTGAAAAGTCAATAGAGGCGTGTGTCTGTGTGTGTAACATAAATCATAATAAATATAAATTTTTGTGTTTTCATGCTATTTATTTATTGAGTTTAGATTTTAGTTAAGAAAAATGCTGCACACTATTAAATGTAGTAAATGTTGCTTAACACGTACATGATTCACACCTTTTTTGCAAATTTGTATTTAAATGTTACACTATGACAGACATGATAGTGTCTCCACACACACACACACACACACACACATGGCTGACGCTTCAGGGCGCAGGCAGCAGGTGACACGGATTTCAATAAAAGGGATTAACCGATGTGGAGACTGCAGCGACTGGGAACACACACACACACACACACACACACCGATAAACAAATACCTGTTCATGATCAATGCACAACGTCAACATGCTCAACTCGTCCTGAAACGAAATATTAAATGTTTTTCATTTACCGAATAGCTCTTCACAAAAAATCATGTCACTAATGAACACTAGTGCTGACTTTTAGCAAGCCGATATAAGTTATGGGCTTTTTGCTAGTCCAACAACTTTTTATATTCAACTTCTGGTCCAATTATTGCGACCGGCCCAAACTGTGCTGACAGCTAATGTAAGTGTCTCTATATAATTGGAAAGACCGGAAAAAAAACGAATCATTTGGCTTTACATACAAATATGCAAATCGCATAGGGAGTTGTGAGCGTCACAAACTCGAAGGTGGAGGTAAAGTTTCACGAGTCGTAATTGTGTTAAATAATAGCCGTTTCCAGAAATGCCACGTTTTGGCGGTTTGATAGTGTTTGTGGAAGATTATGAAGTTGTTTTAATGAAGGCCGAATGGTAACGGCCACATCAGTGGTCTGTCTGAGATGTCCAATTCCAAATAATTGTTTGCATTGTCCTTCACCTCATCGCTGCTTTACTTGATTGTGTGTGTGTGTGTGTGTGTGTGTGTGTGTGTGTAGGTGGACAGAAGGCCTTGGCGTGACCTGCCACAGCCTCTGAGGAAGCGAGCTGACATAATGAGGCCGGTAAACAAGCGGCCGTCACCCCGGTGGTGTGGCACAGACACACATGCACAGACACAGCTCCACTATCTCCACTCGTCTATCCATTGGGGGCTCAGTTCTGTTTCTCCACAGGCGGAGGAGAGTAGGGAGATGCTCAGTGCGACCTACACGTGCCGTATCTTCATCCATATGGAAACATAATTGTTTAGATTAAGACAGCGTGCTTTGTTCTGAGAGTGTTTTGAGGATCTAGCTGGGGTCTTCTGGTTTCTATCCAGGTGTGATAAAGCCTGTGTTGCTCTCAGAAGAAGTTGTTGACAACAACAGCAACTTTGCCTGGGGTCAGTTTGGTAAGGCAATACCGTCAGAGACCCACCACCTTTTCCCAAACATGCCCATGCAAGCGGAGACGTACATACTTGAGGATAAACGTGAAAATGTGACGATGAGGAGGGACGGGCTTGCAATAGTTTACGGTTAAACGCTTTCTTTGAAAGGTGTTTCACATAAGTTGCTTTAAAGAATGTCTCCTTTTAAATAACGCATTTGGCAAAATGTGATAATATATGAAGGAATGAATGAATGAACTTTATTGATTCCACAGTGGGGAAATTCAATAGTACCGTACTGTGAGTGAGTGAGTGAATGAGTGAGTAAGTCAGTCAGTTAGAGAGTGAGTGAGTGAGTGAGTTAGAGAGTGAGTGAGTGAGTGTCTGAGAGTGAGTGCATGAGTGAGTGGGCGAGTGAATGAGTGCGTGAGTGAGAGTGAGTCAAAAATGAGTTAGAATAAATGAGTAAGAGAGTGAGGCAAAAAATAATATTTTGAAAAAATATTATTGTGCTTTGAACTTTATTTAAAATATGTATAACTTGCGTGGTAATTACAATAGTACAATTTAAGCTAAAATTATATTAAAGGCTTATTTCCGATGCTGTATTAAGTATGCTAATATATAACTATATTATTTGAAAATGTATGTACTATGTACTATGTAGTAGTATAATATGTACAATAGTAATCGTATAATATTTCTATAATACCGTATTTACGCAAATATAAGCATCCTGCAACTATAAGCATACCCCTAATTTTTCAGGCAAAATAAAAAAAAATAATAATAAATTTTATTGTTTCTGGCTAAATTATGTTAATTTTCTCTTTAAAATACAATTTTTTCTGAAAAAATAATCTATTCTAGCGATCGGAACTACATCTCCCATAATCCTTCGCTGCTCACTCAGTGAGCCTTTTTTTGCACGCCAGACTAAAGCTGACTGAGCTCAGTTTTGTTAGACGGTAATATTAGAATCGTCATGTTTTTTCTCTGTGTAAAAGACAGAGCGATGTGATTGTGTTTGACTGCGTTGTTCTTTGTTTTGAACTGTTTTCTTTTCGCTCCAAAGGTTTTGTAGAGTTGTTTTGAGATGCTAGGCCTTAGCCATTAGCACAGATCTACCAGATGCAATATGGTCTGTCTGTTCAAATACATTGGTGGTTACTTAGAAAATTACCTTATTTAAAAATCAATTGTTCAAAAATCAAAATTACTTCAATTGCTCATTTTTACTACAAAACAGTAAACACAATGTTTATGTGTTTACAATTTATTTTAAAGTTTAATTGGTAAATTTACCATGTGCTACACATTCAAGCGTATGAAAGGAATGACCTTTCTCTCTCGCGCGCTACGCCGTGTTGCTAAGCTCGTCTGAAAGCAGCTGCTTCTCTCACTAGCGCCATTCACACAGCAATGGCGGTAAATTAACAGCAAATTACCAGAACTGTCATTCCGGCATGTTACCGGTAAAGCACCATTCACACAGCGTTTTCTAAATACTGGTATTTTCGGTGACGTCATTAACTGGTGACACCTTTAAGGGTGTACTCACACTCGTGATCAGTGCTAGAGTACAATTGTCCCCCCTCCCTACTCCCTCATTGGCCCGCACTCACATTAGATTTTTGCAATCTTTTTTCAGTACTTACATTGCGATGTTATGAGTAATACTGGTAGTTGCTGATAGATAGCGTGGGTTTTCATGACTTCATGTCACCGATATAATATTGTAGAAGTAAGAAAAATGTAGCATGTTGTCACAAATATGTGAACTGAATCATTATATTTTTATATGCTGATTACACTAAATAAGCCAAGCAGGAGAAGTTTCAAAGTAAAAAAATACTTTTAACTATTTTTTAAATATTTTGAAACTTTGAAATTGGGTCAATTTGACTTGAACATAATAGGAGAGAGGGAATATTCATTGCGTCTCACATAATTCAGTTTTTTCTTAATGAATATTTTGACCTAATATTAGAACAAGCAAAGTCTTTTTTACAAACTATAAAAACTATTTTTATTGGTTCAAAAAAACATTTTTTAAATAGTGCAAAATTATTTTTTGCAAACGATTTTTACATTTATTTTTCCCTTTGTTCACATAGGGGCAGCTGGGTTAATTCAGGTTATAATTTTCAGCTCTGACTAAGCCATTTGTGAAAGTTCAAAGTAGAAACAAACTAAACATAGGCTAAAAGTTTCATTCAAGTAGCAAAGATTTCATCATTCCAGTAGTTTTAGTTAATACAGTCAAAACAAGCATAATTCCATATGAATTTCTACAATTTAAGTGGAACGATAAAGAGAAACACATCACTCTTTAATACTTTGCCATCATGTAGTTCAACTAAACTATTGACAGTTCAAAAATTACCCAAAGTTTGGCCATGTGATGGCTTGATCTCACTCTCCCAGTTGTTTCCAACCAGAACCGTCAATCATGTCGTCTATGATGTTTAAGATGGGAGGAGATTTTATCATCATGCAGTTTAAGCCCAGAAAGCAGAAGGGGAAATAGACTGGGAGAGAGAGGCAGAATGGCGGCTCGGCCGGGCATAATTGGCAGTCTTTGTAGAGTGGGGCCCTTGATTTAATAGGCACGGCTGGTGACTGAGGCAGTGGAGTGCGAACAGTGCGGAAATGTGCTGGAGCCTGGAGCCCTCCGGCCCAACAATACCAGCCCACCCCCTCTCGCTCGCTGTCTCTGAGGACAACTAACTCAGAGCTCGCCTGCCCCGCACAGACTCACACGCCACGTTCACCTCTGAGTGTAAAAATCCCCAAGCTGCATCAAGTGCAGGATTATCCCGTGTATTTCACCGCAAAACAAACTCCTGACTTTACATGAAGTCGTG
This sequence comes from Paedocypris sp. Pulau Singkep, assembly GCA_017309775.1. Classification (NCBI taxonomy): domain Eukaryota; kingdom Metazoa; phylum Chordata; class Actinopteri; order Cypriniformes; genus Paedocypris; species Paedocypris sp. Pulau Singkep. Next base: position 59,491 of record MU204381.1, on the reverse strand, counting down.
TTGTCACACAGACTCAAAATGGCACCGATCGGAAGCATAACGGATGGTGATGTATCTGCGGGCTCTACAGTTAATCTTCGCATTCGCCTTCACTACCGACATGTTCTGTGACCAATCCTGGCTAACACGCTCCAGTTGCAGAGACGGATCACAGTGTCGAATTTCAAGCGACGCACAACCTTGAAAATCCGAACGGACGCTCGAATTCGTTGACTGGATCCATGTTCAGCCGTGAACATCAATGCGTGCGTGCGTGTGTGTGTGCGCACGTGTGTATCACATTATCATCGTTTCTCGTCCAGGGCTCTTTTGAGAGGGTGGGTCTGGGCGGCAGGTCTGTGATTAGTTCAGGCCAGGGAAGCGCTGGTATTGATTGGCAGGCTGGAGACACTGGGCTGCCTTCCACGCCGCTCTAATGAGAAGCCCTGACCTCCTCCAGTCAGCAAGGTCGCCAAACCCTACTGTAATTGCACTCTCTCTAATGGCGTCAGTCACGCATCCGCTCCAGCCTCGGTAATGACAATTACCATAATGCCGCTCTGCTCGCTAGGAGCCTCTCCATCACAAGCTTCTGAGGCGAGATCTGGAACACTGATGCACCGGACGAGGACACTTACATCTCTTTATGTGTTTCAGATAGCCGGCGCATGAGCGTCATCGTGTGTAAGAGAGATAAAGGGATGGGTGTTGTAACCTTAGACGCAAAACCGTCTAGGTCCAATACATCAATAGACTGAGATATTTAAAGATCAATCAGAAAGTGGATCAATTGTTAGCACGCTAACTCAAACGTTGCCTCTCACTTCAAAGTGGCACCTTGGGAGCAAATAAATACATATTCAGAAAGACGTATATCGTGTTTATGGGGATTAATGGCACGCCGGTGTCTCACCAGTAGGACGTCTTCAAGTTTAAAATGTGAGGATTAGTCCAGTCAAGTTAGCTTTGCCGCATCAGGGAATCCTTGCCTGTATAAGTCGAGACTCTCCGTCCATGCATTATATAAACCTTTTCTGCAATCACTGAAATTATTCCCTGCTTAACTCCTGTGTAATATAAACACAGGCCTCCAGCATTGATCCATGTTGCTCACAACAGCACAGCAATGAAACGCAAGCCTGGTTTGAAAGCGGGCTCGCCGGTTTGCGCTAAGGCAGAACTTTGGCTAGGAAAAGTAGAGACAAGAAAGAGAGCGGATACCACGGAGACGAAAGCTCTAGTGAATATCGGCTCTATTTACCCTCAACTCCAACCATATACCCAACTGCACAAACAAACATACGGGGGAAGTGTTTGTGATGCAAGAACCTTCAGGCTTTAGATAGAATAAACAGTCTTCGGCCCATCATAGATTTACCGCATCTCTAATTTCAGGCTGCCAACGTATTTAAGTGAGACACTCATGAAGAAAAAAGTAGTTTGAAAAAAAGAGGGTCGGACGCTAGCTAAATCAGCACGCCACAGAGGCAGGCGTCTGAGAGCTATTGACCCCACATCGATCCTCAGGCTGTGCACTGCTATTGACCAAAAGAGAAGAGACTAGGGGAGCCGGAACGCTCCAAAGCTAACCCGAATGAAAGCACAAACACGCTAGCCTAGTGTGTGGGCAGTGTTAGTGTGTATTAGCTAACTTAGTAACAGCCTGGTATTGGTGTGTCTTTTGTAGGCAGAATTGGTATGGCTTGGCTCTCAAATCCTTTCAAACTCATTTTCTCTTTTGGCGGAATTAGAGTGCTTGGTTCCTGCTCTCCTCCACTGATGCAGGTGACAGGAGCCTAGAGACCTGGCAGGACACCTACACACACTTGCACACACCATGGCCAGATGGTCCCAGACCCCAGTGACTGTCAAGGTGGGCCACGACCCAAGGCGTGCAATCCCCTATTCCAATCTCCCCTTCCTCGCTCTCTCTTCTCCTGCTCGCCGTCGTCCCGTTGTTTCACTCGTCCTACCTTGTAGTCTTAGGTGAGTCATGCCGTTGTCAAACCCTGTGTAAATGTCAATGAATGGTGTGAAAAAGACCACGCAAGATGTCCTCTCTGTCCTCGCAGCTGCCTGAATCAAATCCTGGAACTCAATCAAGCTGATCTCGTGTTGACAATGGCGTTCGTCGCACAGATCGCAGGAACTAGGGGATGGGTTCGTTTCTCATCTGTGACAACAGGTGTCGCGGCTCGATCCCGGGGGGAAAGGAAGGGATGTCGGATTGGTAATTGGCGAGCGTGTGGTACGGCAAACTGCGGCAGTCTTCGCAGCTGGGGAGAGAGTTCTCAGAAGATGCCAGGGAGGGAGAAAGTGCGGACAAGGGAAGAAGGCAACAAACGAAGAGAAGACTTGTGAGCGAAAAGACCAAGCGAAACAGAAGTAGGGGTGCAGATAGTGGGAGCTAAAGAGGTGGGGGTCATTAAACTGGAAAGCAGGCACCACACGGGAGGTAGAATTTTAAATGATTCCCCCTCAGCCACACCAGCCTAGCAGTAGGGCCATCTCTCTCTTCCTCTCCCGCTCACTCGGAGATGCAATTAATTTGGATAGAGGCTGCCAAGAGCGGAGAGATAGAGCGATGAGGGGTGCGCCCTCTCGCACTCTGCCTGCCTGCGGTCTCGCTCTCGCAGAAGAGCACTTTTTTCCCTTCCATTACAATCCACCATGCGTCGGCTTGTGCACGGCCTCCCGTCCGACATCACTGGCCCCGCATCCCAACCAAGCCACCAAACGGCGCGTGATAAAAGCTGGCGTTTTTTTCCCGGTGCAAAACAGGAAGCACAAGTAGACGGAGAAAAGCTTGTTTGTTTGTTTTTAATTGCGCTGCTCACACTTTGCCTTCCTTTGAGACCCCCGAGCCTCACATTTACTATGACTCATAGGTGCGTCTCGCTCCAAAGAACGTGATGGCAGGAAGGGTGAGAAGGAACGACGGAATTGGGGGGAAAAGCAAGGGAGAGTGAGCGAGGAGGAAGCGAGAGAGAAGTGTCATGGTACACAAAGCACGTAGCATGTAAAAAGCAGGAGGGACTAGCGCTCAGGGCCAGAGCGTGCGTCGATACGAGGGAAATTGATCGTAATCAACAGCGCCTGCAGAGCGAGCGGCTGCCCGTCGAAACTCTTCCCCCTTTTCTGCTCTCCTCTTTTTCTGCTCTCTGCACTTACCTCTGCTCATCCCCTGCAAGCCCCTCCAGGAGATTTCTAAGTCTATGTAAACAACCCAGACGCCGACAAAAATCATGATTATGTGTTCAGTTTAGGGTTTATTGTGTGGTGTTGATTGTATACCTGAAGGTATACAGTTACCGTGAAGGCAGAACATTAACGAAAGACTGAATGCAGTAAGGACAAAAAGCAGCAGAATGGCAGAAGACAACTTTAGTAAGTACTCAAAAGATGTGAAAAGTATATTTAGTCATTAGTTATGTGATGTTTACAATATTTATATTATAAACTATTTAGTTCTATTTAGATATTTAGTTCTTTTACAATAAGGTCTTACAGGTTTTTAGCCTAAAACTGACTAAATCCCCTGCATCTTCAGCGTTCAACATATATAATCTTTACAAAAAGTTAATTCAAAAAATCTTGATGCTTGTTTTTGCCATGTGCGTGCTTGCCGAAGAGAGAGAGAGAGAGAGAGAGAGAGAGAGAGAGAGAGAGAGAGAGATTTCAGGGTCTTCCTGTAAGTGCAGTTATGAACCCTGAAATAGAGGGACTGAAATAAAAAAACTGTGGTATTAGAGAAGGTGAAGGTCCATGATGCTCTCTCCCTCTCTCTCTCTCTCTCTCTCTCTCTCTCTCACTCTCTCTCTCTCTCTCTCTCTCACTCTCACTCTCTCTCTC
>MU204381.1:30000-55560 GCA_017309775.1 Paedocypris sp. Pulau Singkep | reverse complement strand
CTCTCTCTCTCTCTCTCTCTCTCTCTCTCTCTCTCTCTCTCTCTCTCTCTCTCTCTCTCTCACTCTCTCTCTCCTCACACACACCATGGTATAATTTCTCATTTGAAGACGCAGGCATACCTGGCTGTGTGGCTGTGCTGTTAAAAGCACCGGCCCAATTATAGCATAACACCTAGCCTTACGGTTTCCATGGCTGCACGATGTATCTGTCCCGCGGGACGCGGCGTGGAGGAACGAGCGTCTTATCAACCATCACCCTGGTAATAACACTCCCCCGAGCCTCCGCGCCTCAGCCAGGCCTTAACGAGAAGCCAGGGTGAAATCTCTCCTCCGCTTCAGCTCCAGCCATTGATTTGAGCTTAATCTGTTTCTGCGGGTCTGCGTGCGTGCGTGCGTGCGTCCGTGCGCGCTCGTGTGTGAGTGTGATTGTGTGAGTGTGTTAGAAGACTGATGGTGGGAGAGTGTGAGCTACCATTTATTTCACTCGGATTCTCAAGTTGCTTTTATCAAAGATTCTGTCAAAGCAAGTTTTTTTTAATCTGAGAAAGAATAATTTGAAACATGTTTTCCCCTTTTGCCGTCTTTTTTTAGAATAAAGAAAAAGAATAATACATAGAAAGTACAAAATATGTTTACCCCATGCGTCCACTTTTTTAGAACAACCGAACATTAAGAATTAGGAAAAAAAGATTTAGAAGTCTTTGTTTTTTTCTTTACATACTACAGTGTTTATCATGTTAGAATAAACAATTAAACTGGAAAAAACTAAATTAGAAAATGTTAACTAAAGTTATGTTGTGATGGATTACCTCATTTGCATACTGTTAATAGAAACTGTATTAATCTAAAAAATGCCTTTAAATAAAATAATGCCTTTATAAATGCCTATATATATATATATATATATATATATATATATATATATATATATATATATATATATATATATATATATATATGACGTAAGTAAACAACCACGCGAAGCAGTGGTTAATATTTATGGAAATAATAACGCCGATTTGAACTTGGAGTGGGCCGTTCACTAGAAGAATGTGAAGAATTAGCTATAAAATCTGCTGCCGAGCTGAGTTACAGTAGAGTGCGAGTGAAAATGTGTCACTCGTCTAGTTTGCTTAGGTGTCATGCACTTTAAAAGCTAGTATGTATCTTCCTCGGGCAATATATGTCTCGTGCATGTGCCGGAATAAAACAATGCCAACTTGTCACTGTTTAGAAGACATGTACCTGTCTGAATGGACATCTGTCATCCTCACCTCTGAGAACAGCACACGCTCAAGACGTGTTACAAGCAGAAATCCGCCAATTTATGAAACATCTCAGGGATGTTTTGTGGCGTGGTTGACGTGTTGGTTCTGAGGTGTATCATTATGTAGAGTTGTGGGCCATGGGGGTCAGGCCGGGTGGAGATGATGGCAGTGATGATGATGATGATGATGATGATGGTGCAGCTCACTGGTTTACTCATTCACGCCTCGTGCTCACCGCAGGCCGCAGCCCTCGGGGGTTCAGCTTCCCACCGTGCTGAAGCCTCTTCTTCCTCTCGCTCTTCCTCTTCCTGAAGAGAAAAACTCAACAAGGTCACAGTAGAGATCCACCGCGTTTTCTGAGTGTACTCGCGGATATACTAAGTGTAAATGTACAAGTGTTTTAGCTTTGTTTGGATGAAAAAATATTCTCTAATGTTTAATGTCTACTATCTAATTATAACTATAGATAGACTGATAGACAGATTTAAAGTATTAAGATCAATAAGTGGAAGAATGAATGGATGGATGGTTGGATGGATGAGGGTTGGATGGATGGACATACAAACGAAAAGACAGACAGACATCGACATATAGATATCTGATTTAATCAGCAATGGATAGATTTAAAGACAGAGAGATAAATAGATGGATGTATGGAAGAATGGATGGAAAGATGGATGGATGGACACATTAAAGAATAGACAGACAGACACTAGCATATAGGTAGAGGATGGATAGATGTGCTCTATAGACAGATAGATAAATAAATAGATGGCTGAGAGAATGGATGGCTGTATGGATGGATGGATGGACAGACAGACAGATAGATGCCTACTACTGACTGAACTGAACTAGAAACAAACTGACTGAAAGAAGAACAGATAAACATATGGACAGACAAACGGACACACAGACAAACAGGCAGACAGACGGATGGACAGATGACAAACAGACTGAAGAATTGTCTGTGATTTAGGGTGGATGGATGGATGGATGGACAGTTGCAACTGTGAAAAGCACCTGACAAATGCTCGGAACTTGAACTTGAACTCAAACCGACAAATAGATCGATAGAGAAAAATAGAAATAGAAAGAAACTGACTGATGACGTATAGACACACAGACATTAGCTATATATAAGGATAGACAAACAGGTGAATAGAAAGACAGACAGATAGACAATGTAGAATAGATTATGGACCGACAGACAGACAGACAGACAGACAGACAGACAGATAGATAGATAGATAGATAGATAGATAGATAGATAGATACTGTAGATAGAGTAGACAGACACTACGTGTGTATAATTGTATTAAACTTTAATCTGACTTGCTACACTAACTCCTGGATTTAATCAGAGACTCTGCATTAGGTTTACTGGTCTTGTCTCCATATGTTTGCCAGTGTGCGGTTGTCTCCAGCAAAGCTGTCCAGCAGGGTTATTGGACTCTGGCTGTCCCTGTCGTCTTGGCCGCGGCCGTCAGGAGGAAGTGCGGCGGGCGCTGGGGGAAGGGCGTGCGTGTGTTGGCCGTGAGGATGAGCAGATCAGCGCAGCTGCACGTCTGTTCGGCGGTGATAAGATTCTCGGATTCTCCCACTGTGACAGGTCTGCTCAGCACCCTGACCTTCCTCTCCACAACGCCGTGATTAACCGGGCCTCTCCTTCCAGCACCACCTCACTGACACGTTACCAACCTCCAGAAAATGCCCCGACAACCTTCCCAGGAGAGTCAGAGGAACGCTAGATATGAGCCTGTGCCCGTCTTAACCTTTACCGCGTGACATCTCCTCGTGCTAGCACCTAGCGCTTTTGCTAATCACCAGCTAACTTTGGAAAACGGAATCCTTCAGAATGTTCCTCACTCAACCACCGACTTAGTATTCATAACGAAACATTCATAATTTATTAGTTTGCAGTCTAACCTAAACGTTTAAATAGTTGTTTACTGCATTTATATAGCTAATATAGTTAATAATGTATTACCTGAGTGATCGCTGTCTGTTTTCTCCTTACTGAATCAGCTTATCATCAGCAGTAGATCATAATGTAGAGGGTGATAAAGTGACCATTAGTCTACTCAACGTCTATGGATTCATATCTACTCAGATATTTACTAATATTTACGGACGGACAGATAGACGGACAGACAGACAGATACATACCAACCATAATGGACAGACGGGCAAATACATAGAGAGACAGGAAGATAGTTAGCCAGACAGACAGATCGGTATATCTGTAGATAGTTAGACGGATGGAAGCATATTGACCGACAGACAGATAGATGGTGGGATGGATGGATGGACGGACTGACAGACAGACAGATAGATGTATGGATGAATGGATGGATGGACAGATAGATAGATGGAAATAGAGGTATATCACACTTTCACATGTGAACAGCCACACATCTACCCCACACCTCTCTCTCTCCCTCTCGCTCACTTTCTCTCACTCTTTTCCCCGCTCTCTCTCTCTCTCTCTTGCTCTGAAGGCAGGACAGGCAGTGAGCTGTGCGGCTGGGAAGAAGCGAGGACGCCGCGGCGCACATTAATAATGCAGAGCCTCAGCTTCCTCCCAGCGCCGCGGCCATGGCACCGGCCCATCGCTGTCACCAAGGGGGAGCTGGGAACATTCTCTCTCTCTAGCTTCACTACTTTCTCTCTCTCTCTCTCTCTCTCTCTCTCTCTCTCAGAACACACAGACTCTTTACACAAACCCACTAAACTGGCCTCCACGAGGCTGCGGCTCACACAGATCCGGACTCTTTCCGCTCCTCCAGACCTGATCTGATAACGCCACCTCTCTCCAAATGCTGCGCTTTTTTTAACACAAGGATTAAAAATATAAAATGATTTAGGAAATAATAGAAATGTTTTTTCTAATAAAATAAAGCCCATTGATAATAGAAAAGCCCATTGATGAGTCCGTCCTTGAGATTTAAGTCGGAAAGTCGATTAATTTTATTTTTTTTGCTTGAGCATGGTCATTTTTGTTGGATCTAGCGTCATGCTTAAAAAGTCTTCTTTAAGTTTCCATCACCGCCGCACGAGAACGTGGCAGAACCCTTAACGTCTCCATGTCTTTGGATCGGACTCCAAAAGTTTCCGCTTTGCCAAAACAGCCTTTTATCGTGACTTCTGAATTAGCTTTCATAGACCGTCGCTCAGGGACGTTGGCCGAGTATCAATAATTCATTGTCTTTTAATTGTGTTTTTTACCTTTAAATGTCAGACGGTATCGTAGAAAGGAATGCGAGTGATATTAGAGTGAGATCAACGGGCCGCAGACTCTGCTGGCACCACCGGCCGTCATTGTCGAGCTGCAAAAATCTCTCAGACATTACAGGGAGGAAGAAACCCAACACTCCACTGATAACAACCAGATTACACAGACAGGGTTTGAGACGGATGGACAGACGGACAGACACACGGATGCAGACAGAATAACAGACAAAAAGATATAGACCAACAGACAGAAAGTCAAATCTAGACCAGCTGAGAGACAGACAGATAGACGGACTGACTGACCGATAGACAACAAAATGGATGGATAGATATAGATAAAATAGATAGATAAAGCCTCGCAGAAAGACAAATGGATGGTCAGACAGACAGGTAGACAGACAAATAGATGGATACATAGATAGATAGATAGATAGATAGATAGATAGATAGATAGATAGATAGATAGATAGATAGATAGATAGATAGATAGATAGATAGATAAATAGATAGATAGATAGATAGATAGATAGATAGATAGATAGATAGATAGATAGATAGATAGATAGATAGATGGATAGATAGATAGATCAGCTGAAAGACAAGACAGACCAACAGAAAAAAGACAGACAGATAGAAAGACATACTGGTATACAATAGAGAAAGAGAGAGACAAACAGAATGTGAGTGAATGAAGGGCTGATCTGAGAATGACCGGCCTTCTCCTGTCTCTGTTGTTTTCTCTCTGAACTCAAAGTAAAGTACGAGTTTCCTAAAGAGACACGCAGATAGACAGACGTCAGAGGTGTACATTTTGGACACAAATACATGCATTTGTTTTTATTCACAAAACCAGCCCATAGTTCTAATCCAATACAAACATTGCTGCTTTTTAAAAGATGTAGCTACCGGCAATGTCATGGACAGCAAAACCAGAAAAAAAGAACCTTTCAGTGCGTTCAACTGAGCCGAGCAAGCGTCTCCGAGTTCAGCAGAGGTCTCTGTAAAAACTCTGTACACGAGAACAAGGTGACAATCAGCAACACAACGCTACATCACGCTGCACGTGACGCCGCGCGGTAAAGATATGATGCAGTCTGGCGTAATACGAGTACAGTACAACCAACTGAAATATTTGGAGTTTGGAGCTTCCAGTAGTAATACCTCGGGAAATTTCATGGGATTTTTCTTGATGCATATCGGGTTTCGCATTTCATTCAGAAAAAAACGGGGTTTGTGGATTTTGGAATATTTACTTCTTTGAAAGACAAACATTGATCAGTTTTCAAAACTATAAATTTAAACCAAACTAAAAAAAAAAAAAACATCATAAAATACAGTTTTTAAGTAAGAACAATGGTCCTAAATTACAATAGTGCTTGCCATTAGCCACTAATTTTAAAATATAGCCGTAAAATTTACATTCTCTACACAAGTACTGTTTCTTTCCACACGTGAACAACATTAACACCAAACACAGAAATTTTGTTGATTGTCCACACCGAGTCCGTCATTTCTGTTTGTTAATGAACAGTTCCATGTCTACGTCATGGAAAAAATCTGCTGGAAAAGGGACAAAAATGTACCAAAATGGAAACATATAAAAGGGAATGAAAGTTGCCATAGATATTTTTTTATTCATGTTAAATTTTTGGTTCAAGGAATAAGTAGGTGCATCCATTACTCGTTTGATTCTTTTTGTATTGTTGCTTTATTGTTCTTGTAATTAAGTTTTTTTTTTCACCCATTGTTATCTTGTGTTCTTCTTTTCTCTTTCCGTGTAGTTTGTTTTTCAGCCAGTGTTGGTGCCCGAGATGATTCAAGCAAGAGTTGGCATTGCACTTGATGGCAGAGCTTTGGGTGGAGGTCAGAGGTCACAGTCCTACTGGAACCACCGGAACGCCGCTCCCGTCGGAAGCATCACCTTCTTGGAGAAAGAAATAAACAAAAGGGGAGAGAAGGAAATGATTCATTTAGTAAAAGTGTTTTCTAAGTTTTTAATTCTTATTCAGTAAAACTCTCACACAAAGATACACAATAATTGCAACTTTACAATGTATCACAACGTATTCCGTGCACAATGTATCTGTTCAATTGTGCATTTTTCACATTGTATCACAATCAGAAAAATGATTACTGTAACTACTGATGTCATATTGTAGTCGAATCAGAGGCAGAGGAGTTTTAAACCAATCAGAATTAAAATTGTACCCCTCCCAAATGTAGCAGATATTTTTGCCTATAATGCACACAAAAATTTTTAATTTTTAAAAATCAACTTATAAAAGAAAAATAAATGTGTCTTAAAAGAAAAGTTACAAGTTTGACTATTAATAAAAAATGCACCTTAAAAATATATATTCCCACCCCACAACAACACTCATTACCCAAAGTACTGTGTTTTCCGGGCTATAAGGAGAATTTATAAATGTTTGAAAAACGTTTAAAAATTGACTCATAATACAAAATATCTTAAAATAAAAACAAATAGTAAATAGACATTTGTTATTGATGTGCCTCATATACCCGTGCACCTTATAGACCAAAAAATACGGTAACCTACAAACTTCTCTCTGTCGACAAAAAATGCATTTGTAAATTTTCCCCAGATACAAAAAAACAACAACCCGGACGTAGAGTTTTTCAGCATTTTGCCCGTCTTCGCAGATGTGTGATTCATCTAATTCTTCCTCCCCCTTTCCTTTCCTGCCCCCTCCTCTGCAGCCACAGGCCATGGCCCTGGCTCCACGTGAAACCCGATACGCCACATTCATTATTTAGTCACCACGCAGTCACGTCGAGCGCCCGGCCGGCGCACTGCTCTCACTACCTACTCTCTCTCTCCCTCTCTTCTGTCTTTGTTGCGTGTCTGTCAGTTGGCGTCTGCGGTGGGACTCAGGTGGGCGCTAAGACCAAGGCCAGCTGAGGAAAAGCAAGAGGCAACATTGATGTTGAGGGGGGTTGAAGCTCAGGTACCGAGTCTTTCTCACTAATGCGTCACTGAATCTCTCACATTCACCAGCACTGACCCCAGCTACGAGCAGCAAACACGTCCCCCGGTCACATGACCGCACAAGCATTAGCCCACACACTCTCTGGACGACAGAAGGCTTCATGATCGAGGGTCTTCATGCTGGACTCTACAATGTTGGGTTTTAATGCCACGATGTTGTCTTTAATGTTTTGTTACACATTGTGTTATATTTATGGTGTTTTAATTAATTGTAGACATTTTGGTCGGTTTGGTCTCTATTGGCTCTAACATAGAGCCAATAGTTAAATAAAAACATATTAATCAGTACATTTGTCCTTCAGTTTAAAAACTTTCTCAGAGATATTTTTTATTTTACAATTTAGAGCACATTTTAATCTGTACAAAAAATGTAATTCAAAATAAATGTAAAAAATTATTTCACATTATTGTGTTTTTTTTTACAATTCAGAGGTAAAGTTTGTTCCGTTTTGATATCTGTCTAATTGTGTTATTGGCGCATGAAGATCTTTAGAAAGACAATAAATTGTAGTCTGATCAGTATGTAGGTAGATGGATGAATGGAGTGGCGGACAAAATGTTGGTCTGATAATCAGGCAGACACATCAGATAGACGGGCGATAGAATGAAACGGATGGCAATCTGTGGTCGTAGATAGTTGCTTAGTTAGGTAGATGAATGGATAGGTGCAGAGGTAAGTAGAATGAAAGATGAATGGATGGATTAATAGTTGGGCACTTAGTTTGGCAGAAAAAGGTGGGTGGGTGGATGGATGAATGGATAAATAAATAAACTGATGGAATAATGTTTAGGCACTTAGTTGGGCAGAATAAAGGTGGATGGATGAATGGATGGGTGGATTATGGTTGGACTCTTGGGTAGATAAGTAGATGGATGGGAGGTATGAGGGTATATACATATTCTTAGATAGATAGATAGATAGAAGGATTGATGGATGTCTAGGTAGCTCACTGCCCTGCAGATGTAGCATGAAATGTAAAAGCTGCTCTGTGGGTGTGCCTCGCTCCTGACAAGTTTCTGACCTTTGACTCCCAAAGGTCACCTTAACGGCCAGCGCTTCTTCAGAGAGCGACCCCACAGGCGGCACAACGACGCCTGACTTATGACCTTTAACCCCAAATCAGTAGACAGCGTAAACCCTGGCAAGATGATGAATTTGCCGGTAACGGGTTTTCTTTTCTGCGCGGTAGAAACCAAAGGTTCAGCCATCATAATCGTATGTCTATCGATTTCTTGATGAATAAATCATCACTTTCCTGCAGAGGCAGGTACATCATTATTGAGTTATAACTAAAAACAGTTGCACTGTTTCATGGTTTATGTATCGATGGTCCATAACAAAACTCAGACGGAAGGTTCTTACATTAATAAGCACTGTAATTTAATTTTAAATGCTTATGTTTTCATAAACAAAGAGCCATGTGATTGTTGCCCATATTGGACATTGGACCTTTTTCCCTGGAACATTTGCTTGTTGCTCTCCATGTCTTTGTGTCAGTGCTCTATGCAGCTCTTCGGTCATGTGTAGCGTCAGTGTGTGTGTGTGTGTGTGTGTGTGTTTGCTGGGGTGTCAGATAGAGGTGCAGGGTGACAGCTTCTATCTGTGTGTGCATAGCAAGAAGAGACCATCTCGCCTCCCTTCAGAGCACTGACACCACCATCATCCCAAACCATCTCCTCACTGTCTAATGCATCTGTCATCACACACACACACACACACACACACACACACACACGCACACTCACATACGCACATGCACACTCACTCACTCACTCACACACACACACACACACATGCACTTAAACTTCATAAACATTCAGAAATTATAATTCACAGACAACCTGTAGACTTGTCACGTTAAAATAATAATTTTATGTCAAAAAGATTATGATGTTTTCTGAGATTTTTTAACTTGTGAAAATAATACAAAGAAGGCATTCAGGCTCAGTTAAAAAATGAATTTATTGGTTATTAATTTTCCGAATAGTTACTTATACATTACTTGTTTACTTTCTACTTTAATCTATCGATAGGACGCTACATTCCACTCTCAAGAGTTTTTGTTCTTTTTTCATTTTTTTAAGGCCTGAACATATTGGAAATTTTCCAATCATATACATTGAATTGGAATTTACGCAAACACAAATAAAAAAAAAGAAAGTATACACCCCGAATTACAAAAACTCTCCTCATAAAAACACAGCATACGCTAGGCTATGCTACGCTACGTCCAGTGCTAACAAACCTATAAAGTTTAAACAGTCAACACAGGCACACAAGCACAGGACAGAACCAATCCTGAGACTCTTATTCTCTCATCCCCCTGTTATTCCAATTCAACGCAGGCTTCCTAAAATAATTTCCCACATCTCCTTGTGTGAGGTGTGAGGTGGCGAAGGCCTTGACGCTCGGCACGCTAACTCCCCCCTCGCTCTCCCCTCGGTTTTATGGCTGTCTCTGAGATGCCAGCAATGCACCGTGAAAGCTGCAAACCTCCCAGTACTGCAAGATCACGCCGCCATATCTTCTCTTTTCAACACCCTTCCACGCACAAAAACCTCTTCAAATGTTATGCTGCTTTTGCTACTTGCTAAATGCTAACGCGTCACATACGGACAAGAGTTCAATAAAAGTCCAGCAGTTTTTCCTGATGAAAAAGATATATAGATTGGCCTCCATTTAGCTGGTTGACCAAGTTAGTATGGTTGGTTAACCTCGGGGACTAATGTACCGGCGCTACAAACTGGCTTTAAAACTAGCGAAATCAAGATAGCCTTTACTCAGTACTTTCACATTAACCAATTAGATCCAGTGTGCGTTCTGCTTTATTTGTAGATTTGACGTTAATCTCAAGTCAGTCATGATGTTTTACTTATATAACTGAATGAGTCCTAAACTGGCCGAAAAATCCCATCGAAAATTACATTTTAATTCCAATCTAGACTAGCAAATCTATTTATATCAAAGCTTCTATCTATATCAAAGCTTCTATACCAAGAATTAATTGGACATTACTAACACATTTGTTTACATTCACCCCATAACCATACATTTATATACAGTATATTTGGCTTACATTTCATAAATCTTACAAAACTGTTCCTGACACGCAGGAGTTTGAATCTGTTTATTAATCAATTTTTAAATTGCTTTTAAAAAACCATTAAAAGGCAGCGGTCTAATGTTTTGGACACATTTTAATCACAGGACTCGCTGAGACGCCATCAGACGTGACCTTGCTTGACTCCATACTGACTGGACAGCTGGGGAGACAGACGTGGCGTGGAAGCATCAGACCGTTTTAATGACGGACATGTGAAAAACACAGCATCAGCCTGTCATTATTAATGATAAATCAGTAATAAGCCATCGCAACTGCCCAGGAATTATTTGTGAGGGGCAAGATATATTAAGAGAATTTTTGGGTACTTAAAATCATATAATATATATAAATATAAATTTCCCCACTATGGGATTAATAAAGTCTATTTTTTATTACCCCATCCTATATTTACACTACGTTTACATATACAAGCCAAAAACCTTTATATGTCAAACTTTTACATGAATCAAGATATTAGGATGTTTACATTTTTAAAACTGTAAATTCAAGAAACTTAAACTCATAGAGTACAGTACGCAAATCACATGTTCCATTCCAAATTCAATTTGGAATAAAGATTACAAAAGGTATCATGTACCCAGGTAGCCGACACATCTGGGCCAGGTATGGTTCAGTTCTGGACCAATGGGAAAGAGGTCATTTGGTATCTGGGTAGTCTTACACACACACACACACACACACACACACACACACTCTCTCTCTCTCTCTCTCTCTCTCTCTCTCTTGTTTAATAGGGTCGACGTTGCCTATATTTATAATAAAAGTGTCTTGTGAAAAAGTGAAAAATCAAGCTGAATCCAAACTCTGTGGATGCAATCAAGACGGCTTGAGATGACCTCAACATGAAGCCTGGAGGACCATCAGCCCACTCCGGTGGGAGAGAAGAGGGGGTGGGCTGTTCGTCATTGACACCTGGTCCTCCAGATGACAACCCTGTGGCCAGATGGATTACGTTGAACAGAATAACACACAAACATGCACAAACTATGGTCACTTCCGAAACGCAACAATTAAAACGTCCGAGTGGACAAAGCCACATTGATGATTCTCCCCACACTCTGGACTCTCAGTAAAAGGTATCAAATAAACAGGATCTATAAAAGTGAAGAACCAGTCATGTCTCGTCGGAACGTCCTAGTGGTGTCACAGAGGCAGGATGTGGGAAGAGTGACGTGATGCCGCAGTGGGGGGCAGATTAGAACAAACCCCATGGTGCATGTCTGGCCATATCTCCCTCCCCCAATACCACCAGTGCCACCTGTCACCCCAAAGCCACATCTCTCGGCCTAGCCATCAGCAGAAGCCCCAGTGTTTGTACTCTAGGTATGTGAAAAACGTGCCTTTTTGGGGGGTGTGAGGGGGGGTGCTTTCCGATTCCGCAACCCATTACAATTAAAAAAAATTTGCTTCACAAAGTTTCGATATAATTTACCTCCAGTGCCGCAGACGGTTTCTTCTTGAGCTCGTCACATTTGCGGAACTTGCAGATCTGGTGGCCCGTCTTGCGGTTCCGACAACTGCTGCACTGCTCGCAGTTAATCCTGCGCCGGCAAGGCGGGCACATCCCGCAACGTTTCCTTTTCTTCTTCCCGGAGCTAATGGCGGAGGCCAGCTCGCTTTGCACTGGGTACTCCGTCAAGCCGGCCATGTGTAGAGCGCTGTCAGCGAGGAAGACTCCGGCGGGTGTCATGATGAAAAGCCCCGGGTTGAAAGGGAAGCCTCCGCCCACACCGTACGGGAAATCTGTGTGACTTCCGAGGGTGTCGGCCACCGACGCCCCTTCAAGGTCTACAGCTCCCACCTCGCCTGCAACCCCACCCATGCCCATCCCTCCTGGCAGCAGCATGTGCTCCATGCCCGCCCTCTTTAGCAGCGCGGCCGCCTGGGCAAAGTGCAACAAGCCATTTTGTCCTTCCAACACTTGCTCCAGGGTTCGGTCCAGCTTGCTCGGCACCAAGGCCGAGGCGGAGAGCGGCTGCTGCTGTTGCTGCTGCTGGGCGGGCTGGGGCTTGGCCGTGTGGCTCTTGGCCTGGCCGTTGTGTTTCAGTCCGTTGGTGGTCTGGGGGCAGGCTGCGGTGTACTGCGAGAGGGCGCGGGACCGCTTGAGACTCTTACTGAGTGGCTCACTGATGATGCCGCAAAGATTGCGCCGTTCGATGACCGGACTGTCCTCCCGACTGCTGTCCTTGTCCTGGTCTTTGTCCTGGGCCTGGGCCTTGGGTGTCCGGCTGCCCTCCGACTGTCTGCCAGACATGGTCCAGTCCCGGGGTGTGAACGTGGGAGGGGGGGCGGGGTTGGGGAGGGGACGGGGGGCTGTCAAGGGAGGAGCCAGGCAGTGTTGGGAATCCACTCAGTACCCAGGTGAGGGTGGAGCTTTCCCTTAACAGGCGAGATGGCCGGCCAATGGCAGGCGGACCCCGATGGTCTTGGCTCTAGACTTCAATCCACATCTTTCGACAGCTCGCAACCTGAAAACTAAGACACAAAAACAGAAGAGGAGAAATAGAGATGTTTATAAAAGACCTTGGACGCAGGAAAAACCAGTGACTTTGAACAGCAAGCGGCAAATTGGGCCTTTCTTTTGCATGGCTCAAACATCTTATTGACTGCTTTACCAATGCCCCTACTGTGCCTGAGAAATCAATACACACGTTTATCTTCAAACTCTGCACAGAAAAAGTGAAGCAAAACTGACACAAAAGTGAAAAGCAACAGCCAGACACCATGGCTGAACGCACCGCACCGCAAGAATTAATAAAATGGCAAAAACATAATGAAGATAATTGTTAGTTCACACTTGGTAATTTTTCAGTGGAAAATTGCTCTTTCATTCAACAAGGAACAATTTACAGATCCAGAAGCAAACTGAGCCACCACAAAGATAAAGATTATACAAATGTAAGCATGCTTCCATGATGTTCAAATATAAAAAATATAAATATTTTATCCAGTGGTGTAAAGTACTTGAGTGAATGGACTTAGTTTCTTTTTTGGCTACTTTTAACTTGTATTGTATTAAAAACAGAGGCAACTTTTACTCTCTACTTGACTACATTGTTGATTGAGTACAAGTAATCTTTACTCCACTAGATTTTAATGGACACGTATTGTTACTTGTTATATTGTGATTGTGTGCGACAGGTCGGCATCTTTCTTGACCGCGGCTAATTTCATGGACAGATGAGGCAATGAGAAGATACTGGATGTTATTTATCAGCTAAATTTTACTTTTTTGCACATTTGAGTTTGACTCAGACTGACTTTTTTTTTATCAATTTTGATCTGACATTTTGAAACATTGAAGTGTAATGACATAAAACCTCATAAATAAAAAAAATTTCTGGTTGTTTTTTTAGTCTAAATTCATTACTTACGTAAGTAGTAAAATACTTAAGCTTTTTTTAAATTAGATACTTTACAACTTTTACTCAAGTCTTCTTTGAATTGGTGACTTGCAATGGAGTAATAATTATTCTCTGTATTATTACTCAAGTATGGTTTTCAGGTACTCTTCACACCTCTGATTGTATTCTATTATGAAAAATGATCAAGACTTTCAAGAACTTTTTTTTTTGTCCTTATGAGTTATCATGTCACTGGTTTTGTGTGTATATATATAAAGTATATAACTTCACCTTTACTAATAAACTTTTGAAAGACCATAAATAAATGTTCTTTTCCGCCCTTGAGAGCCGTTTTAATGTCAAAGCAATACCGTTTTAGTCACCTTCAACTCCTCAAGGCCTAATTAAAATATTTAAATTAAGTTAGCAGTAAGAAGTACAACTCAGAAGAGGAAGATTAACACACAGATTAGACACAACCACAACCAACGCTCGTCTGCCTGTCATGTGACGCCCTCCTAAAAAATCCGGACCCAGAACTGGACATCACTGCAAAATTCAAACCGGAAAAACTTAGCTCTGGCTTTTTATTGGTCGTCCCCATCCACAACAGAGACGTCCACAAACTCCCACTGAGAAAAGCAGAGGAAATGGCCGGGCCAGTCCTTATATGGAAAACAAAAGGACAGGGAGGGCGAGGGAAGAGGATGGGGGGGATCTACGCAGTGTGTGGAAATTGGAAGGCCAGAATTAGTGGGAGGTAAAGCTTCAAAGGCAGGAGCGCAGCCCCCGCATTCTCCCCAGCTCAGGGGTCTGTGGCGCCAGCGGACCACAGCCAGCCTCTTTCTCTCTTGTTCTCTGCCGCGCTCATTCCGACCAGGGGCCACACCGCACCAGGCCGCCGTACCTAGCGCCTGCCAAACCTTCTCCACCACATACGTCTCTGGCCGGGACTGTGGAAGCACCAGCCCTCACGTCCCAAACGCTCTGAAATTACATAGCAGCGTCCATTCGGTATTAGCAGCAATGACTCACTTCCCATCCAAACCTAAGGAGAAAAACATGTCTCTCGCAGACCACACCAGCCTGCCGCGGACAGCATGTGGTTTCTCTTTTATCCTGGCTTGGAATGGCAATATGGCACATCTCAAATCCGTTGCAGCACCAAGCCAACAGTTGGCCACACATCACCAGACACCCAAGCCTCCCTCCATCTTCGCTCTGTCCATCCCCACACCAACACTCTTATCTATCTTGGTCTTTGTTGGCGAAATTCGGGTTATGATACGCTGTAATCCAAGACCTGCTGGAGTATGACGTAGTGCTCGGATAGAGTCACAGCCCGGACAACACGCATCCATCACCCTGCGATACGTGCGTTCCCGTCTGGCGTTTTTCCGTTAAATGACTGGGACGCTCTCAAGCAGGAGGTAGCATTTCTTGTGTTTGATATTCGATAGTTCCTTAAATATCAAGATAGTGTCACGCAATGAAAAGTTGACGTGATTAAAAACTCCGCCGACATTCCAGATGCGTCCGTGCGCTTTCCGAGAAAAGCCGATGTGTCCAGTCAGAGCAAGTAGGGAAAGGCGAGGGACAGGTGGCTCGATGTTAGTACTACCTGCTTAATTACTGTTCCCAAAGTAACCATTAAGGTGATGGAAATGGGCTCGCGAAATGACTTGGCAAATAAGTCCACTGGACACAAATGAATCGATCCGCTTCCTCTTATATCAAGACGCTTTTTTCCGTTAAGGGATAATTCAGACGCACAGCCTCTGACCGGAAGCAAACCGGATGCCGACTACGCTAATACGCAACTATTGATCCGATTTTGCTGTTCTATTAAATGTAAAGATCACCGCCTTACAGTCGGCGAGGGTCAGTGCGCGTTCTCTTCCACTCCGTCGGACCCTGTGACTTGACTGTGTTTGCTAGAGTTCGTCTGTCGCAGCTTCCATAAGAGCTCCTGTCAATCAGGAGACCCTCTGGACAACCAGACTCCCTTCCAGTTCACACGGCTTCAGCACAGGCACCTGTGTCATGGAACTCACTCTGTATTGTGTTACATTGTAATAATGTTACTTTAAACGACATCTCCGGAACACTCTGACGTCATCAAGCCATTGATGCAAAAACAAGTTTCCAGTTGTGTCATTTTTGGCTACTTTGTATTTATACTGAGTTTAAAAAAAAAAAAAAAGCTACTTTAATCTCTACTTGACTACATTTGTGATTGAATATCTGTACTCTTTGCCTCACTACATATGAATGGACACTTACTGTTACTTGTTACATTGTGATTGTGTGCGACAAGTCAGTGTACTTTTCTACCGCGGTTAATTTTTTGGGCAGATGAGAAAATATTGCCACCATTGAATCACTTTTGTGCACATGAGTTTGACTCACTTTTTGATTCAATTTAATTATTTTTATCAATTTTGTTTGGCCATTTTGAAACATTTAGGTATTACATTTCATTTCTATACCTAGAGAATAAAGATAAAGAATGAAGAGTTCTTAAATAAAAAGTTTTTCCACATTTCTGGTGTTTTTTTAGCCTAAATTCAACACAAGTAAAATAATTATGTTTTTTATTAATTGGATTATTAATGTGATTAAAAGACAGAAACATACATATTAATAAATACAGTATTTGGATGCAACCTAAGCTGTATTTTTAAACAAAACATATGTATTTGTAAACAAAAGCAGTGTCATAGCAACAGTGTCTTTTATGATTTTGTGCTGACTTTGTAAGGCTAGAATGTTGAATTCAAGAATACCTACTTCTTGTTAATTTTTTGCTATGATGTGATTGAAAGATGAGATGGTTAGTCAGCTATATTGAAAATCCATTTGATCAACGATCGCAACAAATTTGGTATTGGCCAGCTCCAAGCAAAAACTAAGCGACTTAAAACTGGGGATATATAAATTCTAGAGACTGGCACTATTTAGTCAAGCCAAGTCAACTGTATTTTTAAAAACACAATAAAAAGCAGAATCATCCAAAAGCATCCAAAATCATAGATCAGGTTGAACATGTCACTGTTAAATCTGACATTTAATTCATATTAATTTGCATTAAAAACACGACTATGCTCAAAATACAATACTCAAAATGAATCAATACAGGAGGAGTAAACCAATGGAGTAAACATTTGATAGCGGAAGTATCATAATTTTCCCCAACTGTAAGGTGCACTTAAAATACTAAAAATACCAATTAAAAACCTTATTATCAGTGGGGAAAAAAGAGCCTCATACGTGAGAATAGATTAGAAAATAGACATTTACAAACAGGTTTTCTTGTTATACAGTTCCAATAAACAGTAATCAAGACGCTCTTATTGATTCTCTGTGTACTCAGAATTCTTCAACACAACTATCCTGCTTTCCTGATGTTCCTGACTCCAGAAAGTCCACTTAAAGTGGAGTGTGGACCACTAAAGACCACCTCACTCTCCCTTACAGAAACACACCTCACACAACTGTGAAGACGACGGCCTGAACCACAACCCGATTAACCTGGCTCCATTCAAAAGCACCGTTAGCAAGGATTATAATGCATTGTGTTCATTCACACGGAGCTTGTGTAATCAAACCCGTAACCATGTAATCAGCAGCTCTTCAGAGGAGCCATGATGGCCCATTTATAGCTAATGTGGAATGTCAATGCTCTATTTGGTCATTTTCGGTAAATTCAGACTGTGAAATAATGGGGGAAGCATGAAGTCAGATGAGTCAATAAATCGAGCAATTGAATGAAATTCATCGGATTGGCTTCCAGTGCGAGCAAAAACTCTCGCTGTCCTCATGTGCCACGAAGTTCGCAAATGATCAGCTGTTTTTGTTTTTTCCTGGCGACTTAAATGTCATTTACAATGTAGATTTACATCAAAGAAAGTAAGAAACTGTCACGCACTGCCCGAACACATTGATTTGATCAATTCAGCGCCACTTTAATCTTCAGTCAATAATGTGTGATTGGTCAGGGACAAAAGAGGACAGAACAGTTATGACCATCACTAATACGAATATTGAACATGCCAGACAAAACAACTTTTTAACCAACTGATCTAACAATCAATTTGTAAGCCAAAGTCATCTTGAACACGAGAAGAAGAGTTTTAAATGTAAAGTCTGCCTTTTAGGTCCATGAGATGTTTGCTAACAAGCCAAGCCAAAAGAAATCATATTTTTTAAGCGTCTGGCATTCAAAATAAATTCAGCTAATATTTTACTTAAATTTGACTCCTCTTAGTAGTATGATCAACAGACCCACTCCATGTGTCACCACGCCACTCATTTCTTGGGAATCAACTGGAATTTTCACAAATAGCTGCAAAAAAAATCAATGCTGAATTGCTCATGGTGCGAAACTTCAGTGATTTTGTAATGGGATGAAAGCTGACAGGTTAGCATTTCAAACATATGAAATTGTGAAATCCTCTATAACTACTGTAATGAATTGAACTAGTTTGGTGTTATATTCTCTAATTAGTTTGAGGTAGACATGCTATGAATGTAATTTGTACTATGGAATAATTTGAATTTAATCAAGTGAACAGTTGTAAATAATCAAGAGTCTGACTGATGTATCATTATCTTCATTTACTATATCATAATTTTAAATTGGATCTTAAATAATTTGGAAAAAATTTCCATTTACCATCTTGATTCATGCAATGAAGTAAAGCTGGTTCAATTATAGATGCACAACTACTTCCTCTAATGAAGTTCTCACTAAGATGTGATTGGACGCTGAGAATTGGTCAGCCATCTTGAAATTCAATTTGATCAATGATCAATATATATATTAGTAAACTTTTTAAAAACAATAATAGTAACTTGTCCAAATGAAAAAAATGTAAAAGTGTTGTTGAATTTGCTCGTGCCTCACTACTCAAAGTAGTGAAAGAGACATTTGCCGCTGAACAGCTGAAGCCGCTGAGAGAAAATCTCACCGAGGGGTTGCTTCGCAACGTCACGCGCGCAGACATCGAGTAATTCAGGTAATGCGGAGTCCAACGTAACATGTCCTTTAAGACACGCACGCACACTCGCACGCACGCACACGCGCACATCTCTTCCCCCCCCGGCGCGCCCCTCCCCTCTCCTACGCACGTCAGCGCGCGCTACACACGAACGCACGAGATCCAGCGGCCGCTGACAACTATTTATTCTTTTCCCCCCCGATCTCGTTCAGCCACGTGAACTTTATCAAACGCGCTACTGTTTATCAGCTGAGCTCGAACTTAAAACGCTTCCCGAAACTTCGCCAACTCCCGAGCGTCACGGTGAAAGTTAATGACGGGCGATCGCGCGAACAATGCGTGCGTGAGCTGAGCGTCCGTGGACTGCAGCAGGAAAAATCCCCGGCGGCGGCGACATCAGACAGATCAAATCGTCCGCGTGAACAATGAGGCGCGCATTTCTGACCACGCTCTCCGCGAGACCTCGAATAAAAGCATCGCGAAATTAACAAAACGATCTACGCAACCAGCTGAAAACGTCGGATCTCCCACGAACGGTCACGCTAATGGCCAGCGCGCGTCAGCCGCACAAACACAGGTGTGAGCGGCTTCTGACAGACCAAAAGTTCCGCGTCTAGAATAAAACGCATCATCAACTACAATACCACCTGTCGTTCCAGGCTGGAGCAACTATCATAAACGTCATCACAGACATCACCATTTCACTCGCAAATGATTCACGCGACCGCTTTTCACACTCCGCCACAAACAATTGCGTTTTTTTGCGCGAATATGGGAAACGGGCAGATAATCAAAGCCAAATCACTTCCTGGCAAGAGCGATCACGTTTCCGTTGGAAGAATAATCCACAGGCGATATCTACCGGAACGACACAACGATGCCAGCGGCTGGAAACGTGTCGCGTGCGAATTTTATTTCACATCAAATCGCCACGAAATACCTTTTGTCTGGACTCAATGATCTGAAACCCGGGTCCCTGCGGTGCCAGTGGTCGGTCCGCAGTAACGCGACTCGCAGTGTACCGCACAATCATTCTCCCGCTCCCGCTCGGAACATGACATCCCAACTTTCAGCAGACTTCACCAAAGTATTAATACCCCTCTTCCAACCTATCTACATATTTGCCAAAGCTGGCCCCTTTTTATTCGCACCTACCAAGGCAGATCCGAGCGGAGGGGAGGGCTTCCACTGTCCGAGCGCCCCTTCTCCAAGCCCGTCGATGAGATTGATGGCAAAAAGAAGGGAGAAAAAGCTTATTCTCCACTTCTAGAGATCATGTATCATTCGTTCGAGGCGAGCGCGTGAGGAAGAAAATGTTGAATTATTGCTAAACGTACTTTCTGGGAAGCTGAGCGTGTGGGCTCACCAACCTTTCGATTCTCGCAATCCCACCTCTACATCCAGAAGAACATGCAAACACATTTCATAGATTTTTGGAGCCGCGCGTAAAAACCGGACTGGACTTTCGGCGACGCCGTGGCGGCGGATGCGCGGAGATAAACAAAGACATCGCGCGTTGCGCAACGCCGCTTGTCGTCGATCTTTTTCGCGGGTCGAAGAGTGACGTCTAGGGCTGTTTTTGCGATGCAATTGCGCCGTGGAGGATTTATTTGCGGAGAAATGTTGAGATTAGGGCTCGTTCCGGTTCTGGGTCCGCGCGCTCTGTTTCGCCAGTGATTTTTTTCCTCCCAGAGCAAAAGTTGATATGTCGTCATACCTCTTTAAGACTGAACTTCCCTTCAGCACATTCATATTTACAATCAAACAATGTCAAAATGCACGTGGTGACTGCATGACTTTGTTATTATTTGGTTTGCGCGCGATTGTTGCTTTTTGAGTTGGAAAAATACAGAAAAAATGTTTAAAATATGATAAAATAATCATGTTTAACATGTGAAACCATGATTTTATTAACAATATACATATACACATAAATTATATGTGGGCGTGTGTGTGAGCGTGCGTGTGTGTGTTACAGGTTTGCAGGTAACAACACACAGGTGAATGATTTATTTTAATGTGACAAAAAGCAGAATAAACATTTTCATTGCTCAATAATAATAATACAACATTATAAATAAAATTATACATATAAACGAACAAAGTAAATCAAAGAAAAATACAAATATGTCACGATAGTGGATGGCCGACTAATTGATATTTGTTTAAACGATCTCCTATGTAATAAATTATGCAGTGGTGATGCACCACCGCGATTTATCGCGCGATCTGGTAAGTGGTAAACAGGGGTCAGATGTGGTCGTTCGGCTCCTGGTCTCGCGGAGTCCAGTCCGCTTCTTTCGAATGTCCTGTCTGCTGGCAGGCGGCCAACCGAAGTGTGTGGAAATGACACCGCCAGGGCGGCAGAGATTTTCCTTCATTTCTCTCCTTCCCGATCGCAGACGGGCTGACATTGGCTAGAAAGTGGAGCAGCTCGTCAGGGACAATCAATGCGAATCGATCGAGCCGCGCGGGTTTGAGGCTCCGAGCTGGAAAATAACGCGCTCGTGAACGATAGAGAGAGAGAAAGAGAGAGAGAGAGAGAGAGAGAGAGAGAGAGGGAAAGAGAGAGAGAGAGACAGACAGACAGAGAGAGGGAGGGGAGGGGATGTGCTACTAATACTCGCCTCACTCACATAAAAACGCCTTTGCTAAACCTTGATTATAAGGATGGCGCGTCAAATTCAGTTTGGTTCTGAAGGACTGACATTTCAGTCTTCTTTTTCAGAATAAAATGTTTTTCCTTCGTGTTTCAGATCAGACTCTCTAGTTAATTTATTGTAATTACGTTTACTTACACAAACATATTTTCTATGAAAGCTATAACACGAAAACTATATTTTAGAAAATCTCTAAAGACCATAATGACTCATTATGAGTCATTTCGTAATTTCGTTCCTTGACGGATGGAATTTTGCATAAAAATGGAAAGTAATTGGTGTCAGATAAAAATGTTTTTAAGAAAAAATGCCAATAATAATAATAATAATAATAATAATAATAATAACATCAATAGAACAGTGTGCCAACTTAATCGATAAAACAACCCCAAACAACCCTCTCGGTCTATATTAGTTGTGATAAGTTTTTATAATATCAAAGAACTAAGCACCTATTGATTGAACAAATTTGCTATATCACCATTGGCAAAATCGTTGCCAAAACCGTTATTATTAAATACCTTCATTAAGACGTCAATTAAGAAGCTCATGCGCCGTTATTAAAAACCACGGGCGCACACGCAGATGCGGCGAGGCGACTGTATTCTAATCCAGGTCTGCGCTGCGTAACACGGGTTGTCTAAGTTTGACAATTCGCTTTTGTTTAACCGCTGACATATTTTCGTGGTCGTGGGCTGACACGCACGGGTTTCGTCAGAGAGATAAGCGCACAATGGACGCATCCAGTCCCTCACTGACGGGCTGGCGTGAATAAATTGGACACGCATTGCTTCGTAATCCCCTGAGTGTCTCTATGGCTCTGGCGAAGTGCCCGGCCGCACCGTATCTTACATTAAGCAGACGTCAATCCGTTCGTCCTCCTTTCCCTTTTGAAAATCACTTCCATGTCAAAGTGGGTTCCGCCAACTCCCGAGTCCCCCAGAAGAGTTCCACAAGAGGGGGAAGGGGCAGAAAACACGAGCTAAACGTCCGGCGTGGTCGTCTGCGCCGTCGCCATCACACGTGCAAGTCATCCCGAGGTGCGACTTTAATTAAACACACTTCGGCTTTAAAGACTGACAACTAGTTATCAAATGGTGTTATGGTTGGAACTAATTTTAGTCAATTAGTTTCAAATTGTATTTAGATTCTAAATTGGCTTTTTAATGGTCATAAAAGGCAGAGATGGATGCCTCAGAGATTAAATCCACTTTCTCTTATACAGAAAAATCATTAGTTTTGTTTAAATGCAGAAGATATGGATAAACATACGATGGATGGATAAACAGACAGACCGACATAGGTAGATAGATAGATGGGTGGATGGATCGATAGACAGATAGATAGATAGGTGGATGGATGGATAGATATTTAGATATATAAATAAATAAATGGATGGATACAGTAACAAACACACAAACAGATGGTCAGACAAACATGTGGATGGATGGTGGATGGATAGATGGATACACAGAAAAAATAAATAAACTGATTTGGAGATGTTGAGAAATATACTGCAAAGAAACGTGAGCTGAGCCTTCCAAAAAAATCAGAAAATTCTTCAACCTTGACAACTCTAGATAAGTTGTGTGAGACCGACCCTGAGACATCATAAAATTCCAAGCCAGACCTCAGATATTTCTTATGAATTGTGAGGACAAGAAAGCGTTGCTGAATGAAACTGTAACGCGCCGACCCTGAGAAACCTGAGATTTACCGCATCAGTAAAGTCTTGGCTAATTCAACTTTGACTAACTCCATCAATCCATTTTCTAAATCGGTTTTCTATTTCTGGGTCAACAGGAGCCAAATCCCAGCAATTCTGGATCTGACTTAGTGGCCAACCAATCACAGAGCAGAACACAGACACACATTCACACTCTCACTCACACCTATGGGCCAATTTCCAGACTCTAATTCTCTTAAATGGTTGTGGGACCCATAACTTACTCATCTTTCTCACTATGAGAGAAAGAGCTTCTGCGTAAATCATATAATGTCATGAAAGTATCTCGAGAAAGCGCTGTCTCTACATGCAGCGTCGAATGGTGGGAAGCATCAGGACAATCCAAAAAATGCGTAACATCCTGTCTACCAAAACGGCTTCATCCGCTCCATTGCTCCCTACCACAGAGCACAATCATCTGCATGCAGGAGGCATCTAATGACGCATTACAAGACATTCAAAAGTCCGAGGTCTTAAACCGACTTCTGCGGTGCATTACAGATCAGGAAAGCATCTACGGCGCCTAAATGAGGAAAATCAAGGCCTACAGAACATTTGAGACGTCCGAAAAGAGTGAAAATGAAATGTTGGAAGCGTAGCGCACAGGAAATAGCCGACAGGTGATGATCTTTGTCGAGGAGGTTTCACTGGAATCTGATCCATTGGTGTGCAATGTGATATCCTTGTTTGTCCAGCTTGACAGATTTTCCCCCCATCAATCTTTTTGTGGGAATTTTCTTTTATTTCTTTCTCCCAACCATATTTCATGCATTTCTAATACATTTTATTAAAACGATTTATCCAAGCAGCCATTGCTTTGACAGATTGGCACACACGTTTGATAAAAGCACTGGCCTTCACTGCTAAATCTCGGAAAGTGGCATTATGTTAGCTTAACTGATCAGTTGACAATTGCGTCACTAAATGTAAAGAATCTAACACCCGCTTGAGAGAAGAGACTCAACAGGAACGGATGGTCCACACTATAAAATAACTGTGGTGCATATACTTTCACAACATTTGCAAGGAGAATGAAATAAAGAATGTCAGAAAATAAGAAAGAGAGAAAGAAAAAAAAAGAAGAAAAAAAAAGTTAGAAAAACTTAAAAAGTAGTGAAAGAAAAAGAGGAGGGAAAAATGAAAAAGAAAGAAAATGGAAAAAACTGAATCTGTGTGATATATCTATCTATCTATCTATCTATCTATCTATCTATCTATCTATCTATCTATCTATCTATCTATCTATCTATCTGTCTGTCTGTCTGTCTGTCTGTCTATATATCTAGAACAATATCTTATAGATAGATAGACAGATAGATAGATAGATAAATCAAATCTCATAACGCATAGTGAGCGATGGAGATAGAGAGAAGGTGTGTGTGTGTGTGTGTGTGTGTGTGTGTGTGTGTGTGTGTGTGTGTTTATTACATTGCCTAGTCTAATTTTGCAGGTTTGTTTTCACCAACACACCAAAAGTAGATTCAAGAAGTTTACTTCCGGTCACAAATGAGTCAGAAGCAAACGACCGTTCTGACACTGAAGGCGAAATCCAGAACGTCAGGTTGCCTATTTGTCCGACATTGGCTGAAAGAGAGGGAGTGAGGGAGTGATCCGGGTAGAGAGCAGCAATGCGTGACACACGAGAGGCCGTGGTGGGCGCGCTCGCCCCGGGGCGATGGCCACACTCAGATCTTTGTTGCGTCCTCTCTGCGTGAGATGAGGCAGAGAGAAACAGGGAGGGAACGTCTGCCCGCTGTTCCCAACTTCAGCTGCAGACACGAGGCTCCAAACAGAAACACCAGAGAGAGCGCGAGGCTGGAGAGAGCAGAACGTCTGGCTTCACAGATGCTGTGGAATGTTGCGAGCTGTGAGTTTTCCAAACAAACACTGCGGCGCCTCTGTCTCCTCTCGGCCCCGAGGCAAACACGCATCTCCTGAAGCCACTCCAGCTCCTAAAACACCCCAACTGAATACCTCTGAAGATCATGGACTGTTGCTTTTTATAACTCTTACGTTATCAATCTCTAGTTTGTGAGAACTAACTTATCCAAAAAGACGAGAGTGACCTTTCATGCACTGAACCGTTGGAAAACTAAAAACAGAGAGGGAGAGAGAAAAGAAATTACTAAAAAAAGTGTGCAAAGAAAGGAAGACAGGACTGAGGATGGAGGGAGAGAATGAGAAAGCATGTGGAGA
>MU204381.1:12500-27500 GCA_017309775.1 Paedocypris sp. Pulau Singkep | reverse complement strand
ATCAGCTCCATCCTCCCCCTCACGACAGTAAGTCTCAACAGCGGCAGTAGCATCGTCCTCCACCCTTTCCAAGCAGCAGCAGCAGCAGCATCATCATCATCATCATCCGGCGGTGAGACACGGAGGAGACGCGTCCAAGTGATGCCACTGCAGCAACCGCATCTCGCCATCGCGAAAACACGCCGAGAATAAAGCGCTTCTTCTGCCTGGAGGGAGAAACACATTCGCCAGGAGACGTCCACTGCCCATGAAGATGTCTAACACCGACATGGTCCTGAACTCCACCGATCGGGTAGTGAAATGTAAGTCTGTTTATTTCCCTCTCCACATTAACAACCCTTTGACATGTGAGTGTCATGTGTTAATTGCTCGAATCTGACCCGCGAAGCTAATTAAGACGTGGACTATAGGTCGCATAACGAGGTTGGTTTATTTAGATTTTTTTTGCTAAACACCCTAAAGGCTTTTCTGTACCAGTACTACTCCTACTACCGCCAATATAATTATTCGAATAATTATTGTACATAGGAACAAAGACGATAATTATTAGCATTTTATGTTCGTACTATTACAAATACCTAATCATTAATATTATTATTATTATTATTATTATTATTATTATTATTATTATTATTATTATTATTATTATTATTATTATTATTATTATACGTATGACGCTTTTTCTATACAGCGAATCGATAGTAATTGAGTGTGTTAAATAAAGCAGATCCAGAGGAGGCGGTGATGCAGCAGGATTTCAGATGCTGTCGTTTCCTCGTGCGTCTTCCTCTTCACGAATAATGTAGAAATATGCGTTTTGGATTCAGTTTCTGCTGGAATAGAATTCAGCCGAAGTGTCGCGCGTGCGCCCGGAGTTTGATTGATTTCCTGACATTTACTGGTCACGTAGCGCACATTAATATTTACACCTACAAGAAACACCGTTCGCAGATGATAAACAGTTGTTTGCAAAGCTGGAGGAAGTTTACGGGTGTTTTAATTAAACCGGCGGAGTTTATACAAAATAAGCACGAGGAAACGAACGGTAATCTTCGGCGCGAGATGACACGATTCATGTAAAACAAACTGATTTACTCACCCATCGGCCTTAAAGGGAGACGCCATGTTGAGATCACATGTGTGGCTGTGTCATTTAGCGCACCACAGTTAATCACCAACAACACGGACGATAGTGTAATAGTCATTAACGTTACTGTTACAAACACTTGATTTTAATCAGAAACAACACCCAGGATGAAGCATGTTATGTAATATGGTGTACAATTAAATATTTAAGCTATTAGTTTGTGTCAGTTGTAAGTCTTGTATTTACATATTGGGAACATTCAAAACATATTTTGTGTTTTCAATAATAAATTATTCATAAGTACGCTATTTGTATGAATACTTGGTCTTTTTTCATTATTTCAAGATGCTTAAGAATTGTTTGAATTGCAAATGTAGAGAGCAAGATTTTATTTTTAAGTTTTATTTTTGCACTGTTTTTTCATGTTTTTTTTTTTTTTTACTGTTATTAGAATCTAACAGAAAAGAATGCAACAGAATGACTTTATTGATCTCGCGCTGGGGAAATTACAGTAATCCAAACAGCATTTTATAGAAATCAGACATCATGCAGAAGTTATATTGGGCCCATCAAATCAACCAACACATAACAATTCTGTAAAGTATACTGTATGATCACACTATCACAAATCAATAGAGTATAAAAATCTCTCCAATTTTTGAATTGCTGAATGTTATGCCTGAGCATTGTAAATCTATTGGAGTTCACCTATAGACGTGAACCTCTTTTTTTCTGGCTGGATGTTTTATTGGATGTGACTACCTTATCTACGGATTTGATTTGTCACTCTTCCATAGTTAAGAACGGTTACTGTCATCAAGCTCGATGATTTGTAACCCTAACAGTTTTATCTGCAATTCTGTAAACCACCCCCACCACACTGTATAATCGAGGGATTTTATCATCAACAAAATGCATCAATAAATCATCTGAAATCCCAGCGGTGAGGTCAAATATTTCTCTTCACGTGCAGCATTAAATTCAAACAACAGCAGAGGGATTTGATGAAGTGAGGTGTTCACGGTGGGTCATTTACTAAGTGCGAGTGGAGTCATGTCTGTCATTTTGCCGTTGACGTTTACTGCTTCTCTTATTTCCTCGCTGATTGTCGCATCTCAAGGGATCCAACTGCTGTGCCGGATGATAAATCATTTTATTGAATACGTATTTACTGCAAACATTCCCAAACCCTAAACTAAACATTCCTTAAGTTCTGGGTAAGAGTGATTTTTTTATGTCTATTGGCAAAGGTTTTCCTTCTTCGGATTTAATTAGGAAGTTTTTATGTCAGTTCATGCTCAAATCATTATTCATGCCGTGACCCACGTTTTTTTATTTGTTTTATTATGTCGCCGTTGTTGTTTCTTTTTCTTTTTCTTTCTTTTTTTTCATCCAGTAATGGTTCAAAGCAGAGCTAATTTTTGATACGGCCCCTAGTGGCCATGTTGACAAACTCCCTCACTTTACTTTTACTTTAAATGTTTTATTCGATGCCATTTAAATCAATTTGCGAGGGTTGTGTTAGTGTGTTATCAGAGCATAAATATGAACCCTTCTGGTTCAGGAAGGATGTGTTTCTCAGCTCAGTGTCATTTCTATGTGTCACTTCTTCTGAGAACATCTGTAAATGACAACGAATGCTCAAAAAATGATGTCAATGTTTGCGTCTGTTAGAAAAGACTCGACAGTAATGGGCTTTTCTTTCTTTGGTTGAGCCGTGCTCTTACAGTTTTCCATTTTCAACCTATACATTTTTAATGAGTTAATACGCTTATGTTTTTCATTTGAATTAGTCTGACGCCTCGGGCTGGATTTTTTAAATGATCGTCCAGGACTGTTGTTCGAGCAACGTGAGCGTAATCTGTTAGGTAGGAGTCCATTAGAAGACTGTCGGGAGCAGGAACACTGGGGTGAATGGTAAGTTGGGGTAATTACAGATGGGATTAAGATGGAGTGAGCTGGATGCTGGAGATCTGCTTGTCTGATATCTACATGCAGTCTTTATATAGTAGTGTGGGTGAATAATTTAAGCATTGCTTTGCAGCACTGTTTCAGTTCACATGGCTCTCTTACATAACAACACTTCCCTGAGGTCTAGTAAGATGATGGTGAAGAGGAGGGAGCAGAGAAGAAAGCATGAACAATCTCAAGGCCCGATCAGTGTAATGCTTAGTCAAGACAAGTTGGATAGAAAAAAGGACAATAGTGTTCTGGTTTTCTGTTCTATTGTACCAAGAGAAGCTTCTTTTGCTTATTATTATTAGGCTTTTGCTAAAATACAGTTTTCAGTGGTGTTTGTTAAAAATGTAGTAAAATGTTTAATGGGTGGCGCATTTTTTTGATGAGGGTTTGATTTATAGAGACACATCAGGACAGGATCATTTTGTCTCAAATAACCACTTTCCAGATCATGGGACATGCCCCAATTCACCAAAATAAGACTAAACAAATTATGGTTAACATGAAAATGCTTATTGTTTTTAACACATTGTCATGGATCCCGGCTTAAAGCCGAGCAGGACTTTTATGTTGAACTTATCTGGACTCTTATTTTGAAGATTTTGTCTCCGTTGTTCATGTCCTGCTTCGTGTCCTGTGTCCCAGCTGTTCTGTGTTATTCGTTAGTCTATGTATTTAAGTCCCTGTGTTACACGTATCATTGCCAGTTTGTCAGTCATTGTACCTGTCACTCTCGCCTCTAGTCTAGTCAAGTCTTGTTCATGTTCATGTGTCTCATCTGGATTATCTTGTATACCAACCCCTCTGCCTGTGACCCGACCTCGATTTTGGAATAAACCCTCATTGGACATTTAATGCCTTGTGTGCCGTGATCTCGCCCCAGGAAGTGCATGTGAGTCCACCCTGTCTTGTCCCAGTGACAGTCGTTTGTGACACACATACACAATGAACACTACACAGAGTTGAATGCAACACAGGAGAACACTACAAATTAGTATTGTCAAAAATATCAACATTTTGTTATTTGTTATGTTGTTATTTTGTTATTATAAAATAATATTATAAGTATCAATAGTAAAATCTGAATAAATACAATACTGTGACCCAAAACTATAAATGCTATTTGCGATTGAGAGTTTTCGAAAGCGGTTTAAATCGAAAAAGAGCTAAAGAACTAGTTTTGCCACGCAGGGAAATTCAATCCGCCTCAGAGTGAGAAACCTCTGATCAACGCATTTGACGATATATTAATATAAGTGAGAATTAATCCTAGTAATCTCAGTGAAGTTGTAAAGCACGTTTGCACTTGTGTTTACAGTAGACGTCTCTGCGCTGATCATCAATTATGTTTACTTAAATCCCATATCTAAATCAGTTTATATTTAGATTATTTAGATAATACTGCTGTTCAACTCTGGTTCATTAAATGATTTAAGTATATTCCTACAACAATGTACCAACAGGAGATTAATACAAGTTTGAGAAGTAAGCTTATTAATTTTAAAGACTTGATCTAACAATTAAAACATAAAATAATGTGTAATTCTAAATGTGTAATATTTCTTTTTTTCTCTTTAAAAAATGAAAAAAATTGAATACCAATTTTCGTTTTATTTATGCTATCTATGTATCAGAAAAACTACATTTAATAATTAATGTACAGTGATTGTTATATATTTATGATATGAGGCGAAACTAAAATTGTTAATCTTGGATGAATGTCTAAGGGTCTGTATCAGTCTGAACTAATCAAGCAACGAAGAAAATTAACCAACACTGAGAGGGGAGAGAGTTAGCAAGATGGAGAAAAAAAAGAGACAGAAGGAAAGACACGCATGAAAACGCTTGCAAACTGCAGATATACATGACAGGTCTGCGGATGAAGTCTGGAGCTTTCCACCATCTGCTTGTTACATGTTACACTGCTGTCTTGCTTGAACACACACATGGAGGGCTGATCAAATATTAAATGAGAAGCTTCGATGCTCTTTTAGTATTTTGCAGATTTAAAGGAAAAATCTAGGTTGTGGAAACACTACAATGAATAAATGGATCATGCTTGATCATGCTTTTTTTTAAACAAAATAAATAATTTGCTTACACTATTTAATGAACATTACTCGATTACGTTACCCCGGGTCTTCAGTGTTTCCCAACGTTTTTGTTATTTTGATTTTTGGCTTTTGTGTTATTGTTTTCAGCTGTGTCTAGTAATCCTTTCTCCATCATTGTACAATAGTACAATGCTATTGTTTGTTTACTTTATGTTTTGTAGAGTTAAGTCAATCTACCTATCAGGTCTTGCAGTTTTTAGTATTAGATATTTTAAAATTTTACAGAAATAAAAAAAGAAGCTAAAATTTAAAATCTATAAGCAACAATATCGGAATCAACCTCTTCAACATCTCCTTGTTCTAAAGCCCAGGCCCTTCAACTCCGTCTGTATGGACAGACCACGATACCTTTGTCTTTATTATCTCTTCCATATTGGCTTTTCATGCATGGGTTGTGTTGGGCCTGTAAGCTGCCAACCACCACAGCCCATAAACACGTAAGGGCTTGGCGCACTCCGGGCTTGTGCTTGTTCAGGGTGCCACTAAAGTGTTTTGACACAACTAGTGCTCACGTTTAGGGTCTGGGTCAGAAAATTCTGGCTGTCAGTTTTATTACCGGCAGATTTGTTAAAAGATACGTGTTAATTTTGAGATTCACTATAACGATAAAGGACTATGTTTATTAGCCATTTGAGCTGTGAGTCTGTTGGCAAAAGGTTGAAAGCCATTTTGGAGGTTTTAGTCAGTCAACGACAAGCCCTGACATGGGAATTGTAGTCAAATTTTTAATAACAGATGTATCTTCTGATGTTTTGAATAATTAGTTGGTAATTTCATTGCTTTATTACAGTGGTTTTAAGAATAGGTGCTTTTTTATGTTAGTGTGTGGATGAACAGACAGGTTGTGTTTGGTTGTTTTTTCAATGCCTAATGAATTAAAAAAGCGATTAAAAATTTCAGCGTACAGAATCAGATCATTATTGGGAAATGAGTGCTTGCGGTTTTCTTTCATGCTGTCAAGTTGTTCCAGCTTGAGAAAAGACACAGTGGTGTTATGTCATTCGGTTATTAATAATTTCTTGTCAGCGTGTCCATTTCACTGTGTTCTTTCTCAAACTCTGTGGCTCTAAAATACCTTAAATTGTCCTCTGATAAAAGAGCTGCTCTGTGGTGTTAGTGGATTGATGAGTGCACTGATGAAAGGCATGTGGTTGGTCGACTTGTTTATAAGCTATAATTCTTTCACCTTAATGAGCATAAAACCTCTGGGCAAAAATGGTAATTATGTGAGTTTAGCAAGATCGTTTTTAGATTTTATTTTCGTTCAAAAGTCCATTTGATTCTTTCATCCATCTTTCCATTCACACAATCATCCATATTTTTTTAATTTTAGCATATTAACGAATAAAAATATGTGCAATTTATAATGTAATCAATACTGCACGACATTTGCTTCTCATTTCATCATTTTAGCTTAGCATTTAGCAAATATTCAGTGTTGCTGTGGGAATTTCATTATAATAATTAAAAAAAAATGTTATTTAGTGATTGTCTGAACTAGTTTGTGCGTTATTTTTGTGCTGAATTGTTGATTTAATCGTTTGCTGAGCTGTATTGTGGAAGATTGCATGTCGTGTTAGCATTTAGCAGCGCTAGCATAGGCTAAAGCTGTCAGGAATCACACAACCATTGTGAATTTCACGGGGATGATTAAGTGTTGAACATGTTGTTGGCTAATTTTCTCATGCAATGTGAGTTTTCTGAGGTTTTATCTGTCAGAGCTTTTCCTGATGACGGGAAACCAAGAGGACAAGAGAACCTGTCCGGCGTAATAGAGCCTCAGATCGAACAATGCAAGACAGCCATGAACACAGGCAACCGTAACGGACCGAGTTAAGATGAACGTAACATGATGCGGTAGACACAATAGACACATCCAGGGAAGAATGTACAGTAAATAGTCAAACAGGAAGTTCCTTTCTAATGAAAGTGAAGCATTGTGGGAAAATAACCAGAAGTGCAAGCTGTACATTTTGCCACGTGCCGCCCTGGTGCTACCATTTTTCATATTATTTCTGAAATATAAAAATAATAAACTAATACGAATATTATTTTTTATTAAATTTACTGCAATTCAATGCAGCTTTTCACTTTGGTTTACCTGCCTCCCTGAGTTCCCTAGGTGTGCTATGTCTTATTTAGATGTAAAAATGTGTAAATTTACACCCCTGAGGTTTTCCACAAAGAGAGAGAAGATGTTTCTTTTTGCTTGCTTAGGCGGTTTTTTTTTTTTTTTTTGCTGAAGCGCACTTTGTTTTACTGTTTATAAACTCGAGATCGGAATAATTTGTTTTTTTGTGTCTTGGACTGCTGCATAACTGCACATTTGAGATTTAGTCCCAAATCACAGTGTATATTGTGTCAGAACCGGCCACACTTCACTAGTCACTGGCTGTTGCTCGGCAACATTCACCACCATCCAGTGTCTTGTGCAGTGAAGAGCCAAGCTGAGCTCTCTCTCTCTCTCTCTCTCTCTCTCTCTCTGTCTTACTCTCTCATTCTTTTCTCTCTCTCTCTCTCTCTCTCTCTCTCTCTCTCTCACAGTTCAACGCTCCCCACTGAGACATTGATAATAAGGCATTTCACACATTCTCCTGTTTCTGTTCTTCCTAATAAGTTTCTCCTCAATCCGATGGACCACACATTGTGCTTCAGACCATCTCATTATTGTTCATATGTTCAAACTGCCCGTTAGTCTCTTAAAGGATGCTGTGAAAGTGCAGCACGGCTATGCAGAGCATTGAGTGAAGGCAGTAAAGAGAACAAATTGAGACATAATTTTCATAAAGGAGAGGAATTGTGTTCATATGATGCTCCTGCAATGTAACTCTCTCTCTCTCTCTCTCTCTCTCTCTCTCTCTCTCTTTCTCTGTATTGACTTTATCTCCCTCTCTATCTATCTCTGTCCATCCGTCTCTCCGCCCATCCAACCAGCCATTTGTCCATTTATCCATTCATCCATCCATTCATCCATCCATTAATCCATCCATCTATCCATCCATATACAACATCTATCTATCTTATCTATCAATATATCCATCTCTTTGACTGTCCTTCCGTTCCTCCATCTATCCATCCATCTCTATTTTCATATACTGTTTATTTCAATTTTCATTGTTTATCATAATTGATGCTCAGGACAACAAAGAGCCTGGGCATGCGAAGGGAAGTAACCCAACACAGGCACCCACACATACTCTTGAGCGAGCAGTTAAAGTCCCATGCTAGGCCTAGTCTCATTATCCCAGCAGCAGGAACATGAGATTTCTCTTTTTTCCCCCTCAAGTCAAACATGAATTATTTAGGGTTGTGTTGATCACGTTGAGTCTCTGCACTGAGTTTCCCTTCCCAGTTTCCCTACTGTATCTCTCTTCTCCTCCCTCTCTCTCTGTCTGCCGTCTGCCTGTGCTGTTGCTATCCGGCGCGGTTGTGTTTCTTTTCACGTAATTTGATTTTTCCCACCTACATTTTAAAATCCTGCCATGACTAAATGTGCCTCCGTGTATTCGAACAATAGAGCATCTCTTTTCGGTGGCAATGTAATCGCAAATTGTATTTTTTTATGAACGGTCCAGAGCTAATCTCTGCTAGCACAGATGTAAATAATTCAACTATGCCAATGTTTTGTTGAAGCCAAGTCCCGTATTATCTGTGTAGACATTACTGAGTCATACGGGGGACAACTGACCCAATTTCTGCTGCAGATTCTCAGTCTGATTCCTAAATCAAATTTACAAACAGCTGATTGGGTTGTGGATGATCAATTATTCAAATCGAGTTCACAGGAAGCAGCATGTGGCTTGTCATTTGGCTAACTGCTAGTCAGTGATCTTTTGTTTTTATTAAAAAGAATTTGTTTTAATTTATTTCTTATTTATCTAATTCTAATAAACTCTGTGCTTGAGATTATAACTGACCTGGGGCAAATGGTTATTATATTTTTAAGTGTTATTAGCTAAAAAAAAAATGCTAACAACTAATGCTAACCATTGCTTGTTTGTTAGTAAAATGAGAATTGCATATTATTAGCCCAATATGTACGGTATTCACATTATATATACACATAAAACATATGCAAATATTTATGGTCCCTAGAGTATTAGGCATGTGCATGTATATACAGTGCTTTTTGTTTAGCATGGTGCTTTGGTTAGCATGCCAGCAGCACCATGCTAATGCTAAACACTTTTTCATGTCAGATGAAATTAAAACAAGCTATAATTGCTCAACTTGTGGATTTTACAAATGAGTTGTTTATTTGTAAATAGTTTGGGGAGTAATTTGGATGGGCTCAGTGGTTTCCCGTTTCCACACTTCTGCTGTTGACAAACATCTGGTGTTCTTGGCAAGTGTGTGTTACGCAATTATGTGGTGATAATAAACCCTGGATGAGGAGCAAAGATGAGGAATAATCACATGCACTGTAACTTATTCATCAGAAGTGACAAAATGGCCTCAACTGAAAATGTACCTTTTTTTCTGTTTGGTTTCCTCAGCCGTTCCCTTCCCTTTGAGTCACCGCCTCACCATGAAAGAGGTCTTCGACTGTGAAGGGAAGCCAAGGGTTGATCTTCTGAAAGCCCACCTCACTAAAGAGGGCAGAGTGGAGGAAAATGTGGCTCTCCGCATCGTCAATGAAGGCGCCTCCATCTTACGTCAAGAAAAGACGATGCTGGACATTGAAGCACCGGTCACAGGTACATCCTAATTCTCTCTTACTGTATATACCGCAGTTACGTAAATATAGGCACCCTTTTTTCAAATTTTAAAAGCCCCTGGGGGGTGCTTATATGCGCATATTTCAAAAATGCACATGAATCTAAGTGCCCAAGTCAGGAGCAATCAAAAAAAAAAATTGGAAATACTATGTAAATTGAAAATACCATACTTTTAGCAGTGGTGCGCTTCTGTATTGTCTTTTTGTCTTTCTTTGTTCCGATGACTTTTTTGTTTTTTATTATTATTTTTTTTTTATTATTTGTTTTTATTATATTATATTATATTTTTTTATTGTTTTTTTTATTCATTATTGAAGTAAAACAACATTGAAGTGATACGAGTCTCAAGTTAAGTTTGTTAAAAGAAGAAAAAGAGCATTTTAAGAGAAATAGCCAGAAATTGTAGGGCGGTGTTAAATTAAAATTTCTTTGGATTTTTTTATTTGGTGCCTGAAATATAAGTGGGGTCTTAAATTTGCATAAATACAGGTTATGTGTGTGTATACATATACTGTATGAGGATTGCAAGAGTAGCAGCTGTTATTTCAAAAACAGAACACTGTGAAAAAAGTCATTCCTGGCTGTGCACGTGCTTTCTTTATCTGCCTTGTCTACTTGAGTTAGCAGCATCTCCGTGATACCGAGTCAGCAAAGATGCAAAACAGAAGCAAAGGAAAGAGACACTGCAAGAATTTGAGCGAGATAGAACAATCCTGACCTCAAATACCAAAATAAACTCCAAAGTGCCCGGATACTTAAAAATGTACAAGATTGTCAAGCACAAAAGGCAGCAAAGCGAACAAGCTCGTGAGTTGTTTGATTGTGAAAAGAGCTGTCACTTTGAAGCTCTCAGATATATTAATTCTTTTTTTACCTGTCGTCACGTCAACACTGTGATGAGAAAGAGCTTGAAGTTTAAACTGAGATGTGCGGCACACAAAGGAATTTTGATTCCCTCTTCTAATGAATATTTGCATGAATATTTACACATGTGACTATGCATTTAGATATAGATAGATAGGTAGGTAGGTAGGTTGGTAGGTATGTAGGTATGTGTTTTAGTTTTGTTAAATTTTGTAAGACATGCAAATGGATTTTAATGAATTAAGAAATGTAATTTTGTCACTATAGAAACTACAGAAAATCACTACAGAAACAAACAAACCAACATTTATGAAACATTGCACACACGTGTGTGGACCATTGATAGAGTCAAGCACATGACACGTCCATCTGCAGGAGTGTGTCAGCGCACCAGCTGGCCGTGATTTCCGCTGTCTCATCCGCGAATGAGCCGCTTACTACTGAAAGTAACAGGCCCTTGTGTAACGGCCCCAAAGCAATTTTAAATACACATGGATAATGGACCAAGCTTGATTAATTTGTCATCGTTTGCTTCTTTGATAGTACAAGTTTTATTCTGGCCCAGGAAATTCAGTTAATATATTCTAGAAGCGTGAAACGTTACACTAGTCTATATGTGTGTGAATGTGTCTGTGCATAAATAAATAAATATACCAGTATATACTGTATACAGTATATAATCTTAAATTATGTATTATCTGTATGTATGAACACAGTGTGAACTTATACTGTAGATATACTGTATACACATACAAAGTCAACTCCATTGGGGAAGCTGCTTAATTGGGGCTAAGTGGTTGTGTCTCAATGCATCCCAATTATTAATTCAAATGTAGTATATACAGTATAAATGCATATTATATAGATAGGGAATTGAGTTCATTTGAGTTCACTCACAAACTGACATGAAGAGTTCATTTCTGCCATTCTCTTGTCTGATACAGTAACTTGTGTGCTAAACTCTGTGAGTCTCTGCGTGTGTGTGTGTGTGTGTGTGTGTGTGTGTGTGTGTGAGAGAGAGAGAGAGAGAGAGAGAGAGAGAGATGCTCTCTGCTGCAGCACACACCTACACCTCTGAGTCATCTGCATCTACTGCTCAATATTGTCTTTTGCCTTCATCCAGTTCTGCTTGCATCCTACAGTACGTACACACGCAGAACAAGTGATTCCCCCTTTACTGTCGCCCCGGAATACCTGGAAATGACCATTAGTGTTGCCGTCGCGTCTCATTGTCACTCCTGCCCCTGTGTGTCCGTCTCTGTCCAGACCCGGCAAAATTAGGTCAAGTGAAGTTTACTCCAGCTGATCGTCTATTATTAATATCATAGAGATATGAAATATGCAGGAGGCATGTGTGCGGAACCGTCCGTGGATCCGCTTCCTTTTGTGATCCAGAAACAAAGACGTACCTGCTGCCTCATGTCACTTCCTTCCAGCCCGTCACCTCGTGCTTTTGTTAATCACGACCGCTTACACAATCACACCCATGTACCGTTCCCGGCCCGTTCGTTCACGCCGCGGATGGTTTTACACCGCGTTCCACTTTCTCATTAAGTCAGCCTTACGTAACACAGAAAGGAGAGCAGATAAACAGATGAGAGAAGCGCAAAGTGTTGCACTGATCAGATACCAGGAGAAAACCTGGAGCGCAGTGGGAGATCATAACAGAGCCGGGCAGATTCCATCTACATTCCCCTCACCCAGGAATGTGAACCAGCATGTTAATTGCGCATTTAATACCTGCATCTATTCAAGCATGGGGAAAATCTGTTAAGTGAAGCACTTAAACAGAAGCATTTAACACTGGGTCCCTAAAAGATCGTTTTCATGCAGAATTCATATGCCTCTTCATGCATAATGGAACATCTCAATAGGAGGAAACCAGTGGTTTTTATACAGTAAACACAGCCAGCGCTCATTTGGGTTGCCAAGCGTACAGCTCGGATTCTGCAACGTGACTGACCATATCTGCGTTTTGCCATTATATAAACCCATTTTAAACAGCGGGACTCAGATATAACTAGATTGTAGTTGTCAGGAGAACATACAGTCACCTGGGTATACATGAAAGCTTCTATGAGATCCTTTCTGCCCACCCAGCGACGCACACGGCAGCAGTACGGACCATATATATGCATAGCACATCTGTGCTTCAGAATCTCAGCTACCGGAGCTAGAAATTTCTCTAAATCGGATTTCCTACAATGCTGCGATTTTTTTTTTTCCGCTGACTTTTGTGCTTTAGAGGCTGGATGAACGGAATAAGAAAGGAGATGTTCAGGATGGAACAGTTGAATGCAATGGGGAAAGTCTGCTAGTTGGAGAAGTTTGCAACGCAGATAACACGGGAAAAGTTTAACATGCCTGTCAATTCCAAGTAGTATCTGTGGAGACATTTTTTTTTAAATGTTATGAAAGTCCCTTCTCTGGAGAATAGGAGGCATAGGACTGAGTGAGAGTGTCAATGTGTGTGTCTGTGTCCTGCTCTGTGATTGGTTGGCAACCAGCGAGACCCTCTTAAACATCGAGAGTTGCTGGGATTGGCCCATCTCCCCGCGATCTCCACAAAAATGGATCAGAAAATAAATTGCTGGCGAAAGTTCTTTTTGAACACTGTACTGTTGGTTTTCTCGACATCATTTCCTCTGGAGGCTTTCAGTCATCCTGATGGCGGCACAGAGCTCAATTACTTCTAGCGCTTTTGCTCTATAATGCGTGTTAATGGTTGATGGTAATGGCCCATTTTGCATGTATGTCAGAGTCGAAGACTGCTCGCGGCTGTTGTATGATTTAGGGCAGCGAAGTCCGCTAATTTATGCGACGTGAGGATTCTTAATTCAAGTCAGTTCCTCTGAGATGAAGGACTAAGTGAGTGGCTGAAAATAGAAATGAAGGGAAGAACGGTTTGGTGGAGGCTAACTGAATGCTTGTGTGTGTGTAGCATGCTGGCTTAATATAGGAAAAGGCTAGCATTAGCATACAGGCTAGCGATAATTAGCTCTCAAGAATAATGAATCAGTTATAACTAGACAATTAGCAAAGCAGATTTTGTGTTAGTTTAGTTTTAATTTAGTAATTTCTCAACCACATTTGTTGCAACTGAAGTGCTGTATAACAAGTATGAAACAAAGTAACAAAAAGTATCAAAGAGACTGCAACAAAATTAAAGTTTCAAGTATAAATGTTGAGCCCCAAAATCATAATAAACAAAGGAATACAAAAAATGTACAAACGAGTTAAACATAAAGAGTAAACATCGTATTTTTCATGGTGGTTTTAAACAGAGAAATAGAATGGGCAAATCTGATTTTTTTATTTAAAGTTACATTTTTTTATTTATAGGATGGAGAGGAGAGGAATTAATTCTATAGCCGCGAAGCTGCCACTGCAAAAGGCTAATCATTGGAAGGACTGAGTGAAAAAGCCGAGCGTTTAACTACAGAGATCTAGAATTTGAATGTTGAGTGAAAAGATCACAGATCTATTGAGGAGCTCAACCGTTAAAAACACAAAGCAGAATCTTAAATTCTATACTTTATGAGACATTTTTGGGAGCCAGCATATCGAGGCCAATACCTCACTAGTTGTGCTCACGTTTAAAAGGCAAAATACAAAATTAGAAGATAATTAAAAAAGAAATTAGAGTTTTTAAACTAGGAGTAAAGGAAGTAGCTTAGCCTCCGCAGTTTCTAGCAGGTCTCAGGCCTGATGACGCACTGACAGAAGGTCACCTCACACAATCTGGACTTGCAGTACAGACACAAACACAGGAAGTGTCACAGATCTTTGTATGGAGCTCTACAGGAATTTTCCAAGCCTTTCCAGAGTCAGCTGTTTCACAGGCCCTATAGCTTTGCGTGACTAAGATGTGGGCTTCGTGTAGTCACATGTGATGCATGAACTAAGTGGGTTTTCTGTCTTTGTATGTGTGTTTCCCTCTCTCTCCAACGCCCCACCCACACACGCTACAGTGTGAAGGCCTCTAGGGCAAACGCTTAGGCAGGATCTCCATGCCAACGCAAACTCCTCACTTATTTCATTCTTTATTCTCATCAAATTCATATCTCCATGGCAACAAGAGTTTGTACCTCCTCCTCTCTCCTTCTCCATTTATTTTTCTTTTCTCTTTTTCTCTCTTATTCCCTGCCTTAATAAAACAACTGAGTTACAACCGAGCATCTTCAGATAAACTGTTTTTGCAATCTTAGTCCACTCAGTTTTAAAGGTCTTGGGTGTTGACGTCCACAGATTACTCCAG
>MU204381.1:0-10000 GCA_017309775.1 Paedocypris sp. Pulau Singkep | reverse complement strand
AGCTCTCATGAACCAACAGTTCCTGTGCGTCCACGGTGGCCTGTCCCCAGAAATCCAGACCTTAGATGACATAAAGAAGGTACTGGCAAGCCATGCATGAACAGCAGTGCGGTGTGTGGGAGGAGAACTATTTCATGCCTGGCAACAAGTCAGCATATATATGTTCTTCCGTATGTTGT
This sequence comes from Paedocypris sp. Pulau Singkep, assembly GCA_017309775.1. Taxonomy (NCBI): domain Eukaryota; kingdom Metazoa; phylum Chordata; class Actinopteri; order Cypriniformes; genus Paedocypris; species Paedocypris sp. Pulau Singkep. The sequence goes on along the minus strand of MU204381.1, from coordinate 9,821 downwards.
GTGAAAAAATATAAATACTCTTTGTGCGTAGCTGGACAGGTTCAAGGAGCCACCAGCGTTCGGCCCCATGTGTGATCTGCTGTGGTCCGATCCATTAGAGGATTTCGGCAATGAAAAAAGTCAAGAGTACTTTAGCCACAACACAGTCCGAGGCTGCTCCTACTTTTACAGGTGAGTGTGTGTGTGGCTGTGTGACGTCATTCCTAGTTGGGTTATTTTAGTTATTTTTAATCATGTTTACATTTTACAATTTTATTAGGAAATAAACTTCAGCTCCAGAGGTCGTTTATGTTGTTGTTGTTGTTGTTGTGTATTTGTTTTTATTTTCAAATAATGAATCAATCCTGTGTCCGTGTGAACCAGATATTTAAAAAGTAAAATTAATCGACAATCTTAGTGTATTTATCTAAATATTTTATTAAAAAATAATGTTAATTATTTACTCGATAGTGTGATTTTTTGCAATGTTTTGGTAGGTTTATTTGCCTCAAAAAATACAAACTATTTAGTTGAAACAATACATTTATTGCATTTGTACAAGTAATTTTAAAAACTTGTCCCAAAAAAACTACATAGCAGTTGTTTTCCTTTTGTTTGTTTGCTTTTGTTTATTTGTTTACATTTATTTGTTGATTTGTGATGTTTTTAGATTATACAAAATAAAAATAAAAAATAGACATTATTGGCAACATTTCACATATTACCCAAACTTATTCATGCTGGAGTTTGTTTCAGAAAAATCGGAATTTGTTCAATCTTAACAAATAGGATCGATTGACATTTTACAAAACAAATACTGCAGTAAATTATGAACCGACGAAAGATTTGAATGTCTAGCCTGATGCTCCTTGTCACCAGTGTGCTGAACATAGTGACGAGCCGCTGGGGTGTTGTCGGGTCTCCTCAGGGTCCACTCCTGGGGCCGCTGTTGTTTTCTGCTCTGCTCGGAATAAACCTCAACATTTCAGGCAGTCTGCTGACTTTTCTGTCTGGTGTGTGCGCAACACAGTGGGTAATGGGATGAGCTTGTTTGTTTCTATAGAAAGGGCCTGTATGAAGCTCAAATTTGAGACCCAGTGTGGAGTTTGAATGCTCTTCACGTGTTTGCATGGGTTTCCTCTGCGTGTGGGTTTCCCTCCACAGTCCAAATGCATGTGTTCAGGTGAATATTGGAGTATTGACTTTGTAATCTCTCAGCCATTTTCCATATGCAGCAGTGAGATAAAAGATTATTGATGGTGAAGCAAAAGCTGTACAGTATGTACATGATCAAACTGTCTATAAGTGGACTTCATCGGTCAGAAATCATATTAGTTGATATGCAATTAATTATTAATTTATTTAATGATTAATGATTAATTTTTCAAATACATAATATTTCTTAGAAACAATTGGGCATTTTGTCTGGAGAAAGTTGGAGATTGGGAAGAATATTCTGGAATCTTGAATTCATGATGTTCACATTATTCATACAATGGGATTTTCTAATATCAAAATTATATTAATGGGAAATGAATAGTTTTGATCACACATGGACTCGCTGGGTCCCGATACACATCTGTGTTATCAATGGTTTTTAATCGTACTGTCATCATTTTTAGGTTCCCTGAAACATTGTCGATCATCCCTGAATTCGCCACAACAGCGTTTGTATCGCAGACAGAAAGGTCAAGAGCGGGATGACGTTCATTTATAAATAAACTTTCACAGTCTGAACCTGCACAGACATTTGAATAATTTGCAGCACTATAAATGATTTATACGTTGCATATACTTAGTAAAGCTACTATATGAATAAAAAAGCACTTTTTTATCAGTGCATAGCTATAAATAAACAGATTGACCTCGGCTCGGGTCTTGATCTTATTTTAAATGCGAGGTTATTAGCTTTAATGTTAGCATCAATATTTAGTGCAACTGACCATGCAACCTTGAAAGTGCTTGAACGTTCAATAATGAACGTTTTGCGTACTTGCAAATATGAGAATATAAATAATAATAACATAATTATACAATTGGAGAATTTTAAAAGATGAGATTTTAACAAATTTTTGTTTGACAAGTTTCATCTTCAAATTGTGGTGAAGGTGGACTGGCATCTTCTCCAGGCTTTTGACTTGTAATGTTGCTGAAGATGAACCCGATAAGAGTTCTCTCGTTTTCCTCGTCTTCTTGTGGTCAGCAGAAAGAATCTGATGGAAGGGAGGATGAGGAGGAGAGAGAGTGAAGGGCCGCACAGTGGCGGCACAGCGCTGCCATCTATCCCACAATCCCCAAGGGCAGTATGGTGTTGCCATGACAACCCGTTTCCTTTTCCCAAACTGGATGGGGTGAAAGCAAGAGAGATGCTGAAGAAGCGATTGGTGGAGAACAACAGCGCCCATTCCTCGGCCAATCACTGAGCAGCTTCGCATGTGGTTTTACGCACTCTTTGGGTGGCTGGCAAACAAACGCGTTGTGTTCACACTCTCTCGTAGTGAAGGTGAGAGTTTGCTTCAGGCTGTAGCTAATTGCTCTCCACTACATTCATCTGGAGGTACCAGAAGTTCTCCGCTAGGCTAATTACAGACAAAGATTTGTCTGATTCACTGAAAAAATACTTTTTGAAATGCTCATTTTACATTCGTGAGACGCCAAAAAGATCACGAGCACTGCATCACTCATTGTTGTTGAGTTATTTATCACTTGGTGACAGGCCGAGTTGATGTCCAGAGACGATGGGCTTGATTGGGCTTGATTTGGCTTGATCTGCGCGGACAAGCGATGAAGATAAGGGATGGATGAACTTCAAGATTTAATTGCTGTTGCCATTGCTTTAACCTCAGTGTACATAGCTTGTACTATGTTTTATACTATAATAATAATAATAATTGAACCTTTATTAGTCCCTCAGTGGGGAAATTTTTTCTCTGCATTTAACCCATCCGATCTCACGCTACTAGTTATAATAATCATGGGAGAAACAGCAAAATGATTCATTTCTGTGTTCGAAATACTATAAAAAAAATTTTATGTCAAAATCTCTGTCCATCCATGGTGTTAATTAGATGTTAATTCTGAAGTGAGCTCCTGCTCTGTGATTGGCCACCAGTGCAGGTGTGAGCCACGCCTTCAGGCCCAGAGTTCCTCCCGCTTCCCACTACCCAGAAATAGAAAAGCGCTTCAGAAATCAGTTAAATGTTTGCTAGATCTGCTATTTATTCAGTTTCTGCTTCTTTTCTTTATTGCAGTTACCCCGCTGTCTGTGACTTCCTCCAAAATAATAACTTGTTATCAATCATTCGGGCACATGAAGCGCAGGATGCAGGGTACGTAATCTCTGTTTGTCTTCTCTACTTCTCCATTCTTTGATCTTTACCTGTCCTGTTTGTGCATCTCTACTTTTTGTTCTCAATTTTCTAGATCAGTGAGTCAAATCCAGCGATTCCTTAAGTTCTTCAGTGACCGTTAAATGTATATCACACTGAGACAGTGTGCCTGATGTGATGATCATGTTTTACCACATTCACTTACTAAATACTAGTATCTTTATTTATATAATATAACAGGCAGACAGCCTGTTGGATCAACTCTTTACTGTAGTTATTTTGTAATATAAATTATATTATGTTTCCAAACCTCCAACAAAAATCTCTACGCTTTATCAATTAAGCTACACGGAAAAGTAAAATGTACATTATAAATAAAGACCAATGTCTAAATTCACCTCAAACTAAAAAAGAAAAGCATTTTTTCTCTAGAAAGAAGATTGTAGAATTGATCTAAGATGGATGTGATGTAAGAATGTTTACATAATCCTATACATAATTTCTTTTCCCATTTTCACAATTCCCAGGTACCGGATGTACAGAAAAAGTCAGACCACCGGCTTCCCCTCTTTAATTACCATATTTTCTGCACCAAACTACCTTGATGTTTACAATAACAAAGGTGAGCAATCCTGCTTTTTCTGACGGCGGAAAATGTGTGAGAAAGCGGAGCAGTGTGAGGAGGAACAGAGAGCGAGAGGAGAGCGTGGGCAGCTTTAGTGACTCCATCCATGTTTCTGATCATCCGCTGATGGAACAGGGTCAGGCCTCGGCAGTGCCATCTAGTGGAGGCTTTGTGAGAGATCCGACGTGCATTAGCCTGATCTTCTACCTACGCTTTTGCCCTCAGACAGACCATTTATCTTAGCTTTGTTGTGTAATTCTGTAAACACACTATTCCATAGTGCAGGGGAAACACAATTAAGAAACCATTAAGTTTCCACCTGCCTTGCATCAATCGTGTGGAAACAAAGCCGGCGGCTGCGGAACTGAAAGTCTCTTTAGATCATTTCTCACGTTATTGATGAGAGAATAATGAAATGCTGGGGGCTGACTAACTCTTATTATTCACTTCCTCAGCTGCCGTTCTGAAGTACGAGAACAATGTCATGAACATCAGACAGTTCAACTGCTCTCCTCACCCTTACTGGCTGCCCAACTTTATGGACGTCTTCACCTGGTCACTGCCATTTGTGGGAGAGAAAGGTGCATTGAGTGAAATCCCCTGGAGGTTCTAGATGTTTGTGACTGAATGTCTGGTCTTCTTGCAGTCACGGAGATGCTGGTAAACGTGCTGAGCATCTGTTCTGATGACGAGCTGATGAACGATGAAGACGAGATATTTGATGGTGAGATTCTGCAACGTGTGTTCCATACACAGATGTTTTCCTCCAAAACAACAAAATTTGCAATATTTTTAGAACATTATAGGTTCACTGGGAATCTAACATGTAACCTTTAGGAGAAGTCATCATGTATAAAGGATGGTTTTTTTTAAATACTAATTTAGTTTAATACTAACTATTTTTAAAAATATTTTAGCGTTTGTGTGGTGTAGTGGTCAGTGCTGTTGCCTCACAGCAAGAAGAACTTGCTTAATTACTTGTCTTAATTACGTAATGTCGCTTTTCGGAACTCAATAAAGGTTTGGGTTCAGGTCCGAGAGAAAGCATACAATTGGTTCTTTTGCTAGTTACTAGACAGAAAGTAACTATCAAATCATGTTTACAAAGTTATATAACTGTACTAAACCTATTCAGTATTCAGCTGGTTTGAAAGACACTGTAGTTTATAGCTGATACGTTGTAAGGAGCTGATACATTCTAAGTTTCTGTGTGGTGATCAATATGTCTTCATGTAAAATAGAGTGTTTCTAGAAGGTTTCTGGAGGTTGTCTGGTCCAAAAGAATGGAGCGTGAGTTTCTTTTCTTCTTTCCGCCTACAGCAAATGCAGCAGCTGCTCGGAAAGAGGTGATTAGGAACAAGATTCGCGCCATTGGGAAAATGGCCAAGATGTTCTCCGTGCTCAGGTAAAAACGCGTCTACCTCTGACTTATTTGTTCGAGCTGCGGTCGGTGGCTCAAAATCTTAAAAAAAAAAAAAGTATTATATAAGTATAAGATTTTATTTAAAATAATTTCAGGAGGAAATTTCTGCTTCGTAAAATTGTACTTCATTAAAATGAAATTTGGAAACAAGAAATTGTGTAATTTTTTCAAGGAACAAAAAGCTTGTAACATTTTGCTATTGACAGTCTAATAATTCAGCTTGCTCTTATTTGTGCAAAAATATACAATACTTTTGAAGCTCCGTGTAGTGTTCTTCTTTGTAGTGTTCAACTCTGTGTCGTGTTCTTCCTGTGTAGCGTTCATCTGTGTAGTGTTCAACTCTGTATAGTGTTCTTCTGTGTAGCGTTCAACTCAGTGTAATGTTCATCTGGGTAGTGTTCTACTTTGTGTAGTGTTCTTCTGGGTAGCGTTCAACTGTGTGTAGTGTTTTTCTGTGTAGTGTTCATCTGGGTAGTGTTCAACTCTATGTAGTGTTCTTTTGGGTAACATCCAACTCTCTACTGTAGTGTTCTTCTGTCTAGCGTTCAACTCTGTGTAGGGTTCTTCTGTGTAGTGTTCAACTCTGTGTAGTCTTCAACGCTATGTAGAGTTAATCTGGCTAGTGTTCCACTCTATGTAGTGTTATTCTGTGTAGTGTTCAACTCTGTGTAGGGTTCTTCTGCGTAGTGTTCGACTCTGGGTAGCGTTCAACTCTGTGTAGTGTTCTTCTGGGAAGCATCCAACCCTGTGTAGTGTTCTTCTGGGTAGCGTCCAACTTTGTGTACTGTAGTGTTCTTCTGTGAAGGCTTCAACTCTGTAAAGTCTTCTTTTATTATAGTGTCTTTACTGAAATTGTCTGTTTATATTTATGTGATTAGATATAAATATTAATAAAAAAAAAGCTTTTGTCTCTGTTATGTTCAACCAGAGAGGAAAGTGAGAACGTGTTGACTTTAAAAGGCCTGACTCCTACCGGCATGCTGCCCAGCGGAGTCCTGTCTGGAGGCAAACAGACTCTTCAGAGTGGTGAGATCACAACCCAGTTCTAACTGTTCTTTTCTTGGCCCTTGTCTCTGTCTTCTCCTCTCTTTCTGTTGTCACTTTGTACTCCTACTATAACCGTTCCTTTAGTGTCTGTCTCTGTCTCATCCACCTGTCTTCCCATCAGTCTCTTCCTGTATCCTCTGGCCAAGTCCAGGCATTGGGGTGCTGCTCTTTTAGTTCCCCCAAAGCATGGACAGAGTAGTGGCTCGTTTTACCCAATTCTGGTAAACTGGGATTAGATCTCAGTTCCTGACAGGTCTTTAGAATGTCCAAATTACAGGGATGAATGACTGGGAGAAATGTTTGAGTCTGTGGTCCATAGTCTGGTTGGCATGCATGTGTCTGGAGGCGATGTCCCCGTGCCCATGTCGCTGCTTGTGCACCACCGCTGCTTGTCCGTTACTGCTATTGCATGGCTTGTTCAGGTGTAACACTCCCCTCCTTTCCCTCCAGCAACCATCGAAGCCATTGAAGCCATCGAGACGGAAGAAGAGGATGGAGAAGGTAATACCAAGACAGTCCTAAACTCATCCTGTTGGAAAATCTGGCTAGATGGTGTAGACTGCCCGTTTGCTGGCTGACCATCTTCCGACACATTCACCCAAGTTGGATTTTTCAGCAGGGTTGTAAAACTTTGAACAATGGGTTCGACCAACTTGTAAATCACGTTATATGCAACTACAAAAGTGAGTCACTGAAAAAGGCACTGAACATATCTGGCTACAGGGTGACAAGTCAAGCTTCCAGAACTTTCCTACATTTGGTTAAGTATCTCTAGCTAAGTCACTTTGGTCAAAGAGATTCACAATATTGTCAAAACCTCTTGCAGGAGAGAGCATAGACTTTTGGTCAGGTCTTAGGTATTTGCAGTGCCTTTCTCAAGTGGATAAGCTAGGGAACACTTTGACATGCATGACGGTATCTAAACAGGAGGCATGTTTATTTGATGCGGTCCGTAGGGCGATGCCATTTCCGCCGGTTCTTATGATTCAAGTGCCTCAGCATGTGATTATCCTCAAACTGGAAACTCTGAGCCAACCAGAGTGTGTTCCTCTCCTCTCACATTCTGGGACCTGCTCAGTGATGTGCACCGGATGAAGTCCAGGGGGTTTGGAGACCAGATTCATTACTTGAGGGAGTCTGATCAAGTTCTTGGGTGGTTTAACTTGGGTTGTAGCTCCACAAGACTAGCTTGACTCTTACGTATCTTTTCTAATGGAAGTTCTAGTTTCACAGAATCAAGCTCTACTCAAAGTCAAGCGCATTTAGATGACTGTTCATTTGTAACTTCTGTGTCTCTCCACAGCCATCCGTGGCTTTTCTCCTCAGCACAAGATCAGCAGCTTTGAGGAGGCAAAAGGTCTGGACCGCATCAACGAGCGCATGCCTCCACGCAGGGACGGGGTCAACCACGTGGGCCACTCTATGGGCAAGATGAACATGTCCGAGACCAACGGCACTGACGACAACAGTAATATCCAGTGATGAACTGGCATTCACTTGCACTGAGTCCATGCCACCGTTGCAACACACGGCAGGACATTGCCAAACCCGTGATTTGTGGCCTCCTGCTTCCAACAAACATGACATAACTCCACCTACACGTCCTTCCCCGCTCCAAAGTCCAATTGAAGAACCAAACTAACTTATTCTTTTAGTGAGAAAGGGCAGAGTCTTTTCTGCAGTCGGTTTTAAGCAGATTCCTTGCTGAGAGCTGGTTTCTGACTCTTTGGGGAGTGCTAAATGGAAAAGAAGGGTTGGGGGCGATATGCCTATCAAGGGCTGATAGTGAAGGGGTGGTCTCAAAGGCAAATTCTGCCAGTTCCAACCTGCAAGCTGACTTGGTCGGGCTTAGAATCTCTCTCGTAGGCCTGATCCATCTAGATCATGGGGGACGAGCCTGTACCAGTTCCATGCACTCTTTTCTCCAATTTTGTTGGATCAAAATCCAGTTTTATCAAGCGTTTTGCATCATGACTCCATCTCACCATGAAACAATCTCACTGATGACAATGTTTTGCTACTAGTATTAATAAATATAACGTTTGAAATGATAAAATATGAAAATTTGTTTGTAAGAAATGGACATTTACCAACAAAACGGCAGATTTTATTATGTGCAATGTGATCCTCCTACCCATGGGGGGATTGATTTGGGTTTTGTTTGTTGTTGTTTTTTCTTCTAAAATGCCATGAAGAAGTAGTGGAGCATTGTGGTGCTATTTGTGCACTGTCGACTCTGGAGCGAAGCATCCAATCGGACGGAGGAATAGTGCCGCAGGAGCTCAAATCGAACCTTTGCCGCCACATTTCTGATTGTTTCTCACTTGCCTGAATCTCGAGAGCGAGAACGCACATAGTACATTTCGCAAGTCAAATAAATATAGAAATCTATATATCTAAAAATATATTTAATTATATGATTATATACAGTGGTCAAGGACATAACAGCATCTATGGTACTGAACGCATCGGTGCATGCAACTAAGTTCCTTATTGATATGTGAAATTATAATTGTGATGTGTTTCAATATAGTACACTTGAACTTTTCCCTCTTAAAGTTATATTTGTAAAGGTCTCATTTTTCCTGTTTCAATTGGATCGGTTTTTATATCTATACGTATGATTTTGTAAATGTTGATTTCACTTTTCTTTGAAACTGCTTTAGGTTGGTGTTATTTTGTATAGGTTTGCTGTACAGGCACTACGATGCTTGTTTGTTTGTTTGTTTATTTGTTTGTTTTTTGTTTGTTCCCGCCCCCTCTCTGTTCAGTTGGTGTACAGAAGTTTTTCAGTAGTGTGAATGAACATATTACTATTCTTGAAAAGCAACATTCAGGCTGCCAAAGCATGATCGCATGGTTTGTTCAAATGTAAACAAATTGGACACGAGTAAAATTCTGTGTCTCACTTTGACGAGAAAAACTATATTATCATTATGATTCTTGACAATATTCTTATTCTTACAATTAAGCTTATGGTTTATTCATTTCCACTGTTTACTGATCCTCGTTTGGTCCAGACGTGGTTTGTTTCAAAGAAGGAATTTTACGGATTTGTGACTATTTTTCTTGTATTTTTCTCTGGAACTACGTTTTCGCATTTGACTTCCTAAATGAAAACACTTATTGTAAGCATGCCCTATGGGACAAATCACTTTTTTTACTCTTGAATAAAATATGCATGAACTAACTGTCTCCTTAACATCCTAACTGAAACATTTGGGGTTGAAACATATATATATATATATATATATATATATATATATATATATATATATACACATACACATTTTTATATACTGTATACAATATATATTTAAATACCGTATTTATGGTGTGTGTGTGTGTGTGTGTGTGTGTGTGTGTGTGTGTGTGTGTGTGTGTGTCTGTGTGTGTGTCTGTGTGTGTGTGTGTGTGT
>MU204380.1:220709-231726 GCA_017309775.1 Paedocypris sp. Pulau Singkep | reverse complement strand
CAGACAGACAGACACAGTGAGAGAGACAGACAGACAGACACAGTGAGAGAGAGAAACAGAGTGAGAGAGAGAGAGACAGAGAGAGAGAGAGACAGAGTGAGAGAGAGAAGGAGAGAGAGAAACACAGAGTGAGAGAGAGAGAGAGACAGAGTGAGAGAGAGACACAGAGTGAGAGAGAGAGAGAGAGAGAGAGAGAGAGAAAGAGGAGAAAGAAGAAACTCGTCACCCCAAGAAGAGAAAAATATACATGGATCCTACAAACATTAGACCAGCCCTCCATTACAGTATTCCAGTACAGTGATGTATATACTTACGTACAGTATACTGTGGTGCAGTTTGTAAATCTATAGGTCCAGTGGAGTTTACAGATGTGCAGGACTTACAGCTGTCGAATGTAGTCGTAAAGTAACTGTTGTCAAAATGTACGCACTCTACAAAAACTTCAAATAAAGAGTCTTACCTGTGCTTGTCTCCAAATGTTTGTTTTATTGTATCAAAACACCTTATTAAAAAGCTTTAACATTATACAGTCGACACAGAACGAGTCTGTCAAAGCGTCACTCCCTCTCTACCGCTGTTTTTAATTTACTTTACCACTTATTTTAAATCCCTTAAACTGGTCAAACTCAACAAAAGGTCCAGAAATCTTGTAAAGTGTATTTCTGAGTCTCTACTTTTCTAGTGCTCTTATAACTGTTATATTGCGCTCTTTGCTTTTTTTTTTTTTTTTTTGTTATATATTTATTTGTTTTTTCTTTTTGATTTGGTGTGGAATGTTCTTTATATAATCCATACGTTGTGTATTTCATTGCAAGAGTATTGTTGTGGGTTTTTTTTTTCTTTGAACGTTGTAAATGTTTTGTAAAATTATTTACTTTGACAATAAAAAAAATAAATTAAAAAAATAGCGTTCAGACGTCTGGTTGAAGTGAAGGTGTGAGACGCTCTGTCGCCCTCTGGCGGTCACTGTTCTCACCGCTTCAAGCGCCTCCATTGGTTGACCGTCGGCCAATCGCAGGCGCGGCACTAACGAGCGCCAATTCTTCACCGGGCGCGCACGAGGAGGAGGAGGAGGAGGAGGAAGAGCAGCGGCGGCGGCTCATGGCGTCGGTGCGAGAGAAGGTCGCGGCGCTGAATTTGGCGGGAAAAACGCGTCACGGTGCCGATCACACTCACTTCAGCAGAGCTCCACCCCGCAGGTGTGTGTGTGTGTGTGTGTGTGTGTGTGTGTGTGTATGTATGTAGATGAGGATGATGATCAGGGCTGAAAATCCTTCCTACAGCTCAGAAGTTCCTACACTGACGTCACTGATCAGCTGTTCCTAGCTAGCGCCCTGCGCAAGCGCGTTAAAACACGTCAAAACAGAATACTAATATAAATAACTACACAATATAGTAACATGTTACGATTATCTTGCGTACTGTTATAAGTGTCCATGTTCATTTAATGCATGTGTTTATTCATTGATCCAACGCTACAATATCAAACGTATATACAACAAAAGTACAGAATGTTTGTACGATCAAGTAGGAGAAGAAACTATAGATATAACGAATTTTTTAATGCTCATGCTCAAAGTAGAAAAATCTGAGCGGAGAACAGCTGAGCAGTGACGTATGTTCTAACGCGCATGCCCAGCGCACAGTGTAGGTATTTCTGAGATGTAGGAAGAATTTTCAGAACACCAGCCCTAGTAGGTGGGGCATGTAGAATATTGGGGGGCGGGGTTAAGTGAGCTTCTGGGTGAGCTTCTCTAACTCTGCTGTCATCATATCAGTCCTCCCATCCATGTGAAGAACTTAAATCGTGTTAATCAGTAGCTAGTAGAGTGTTACAATACTAGAAATGGCAACGTCAATACTATACTGAGAAAAGTATTGATACTCTATACCACAGGGATTTTTTTTTCATTAAGAAAAAGATACACTGGAACATGAAAATGCCTGAATGAGAAATCTCAAGACAATAAAGTGCAACAATAAATAAAACTATCTTTTATATTTAAAAAAAGAATCAACTTAAAAGCTTTTTCAAAGATTTAATTACAACTAAATGAGTTTGGTGGGAGCTCTCTATTCCAATTCAAATATGTATGTAAAAGAAAACTATATTGACTGTGTTTTTCAAAAAAAAAAAAAAAAAAAAACTGGTCGTGTGACTGAACGCGAGTGATTTTTCACTGCAAATTGTTGGTCCTCAGATTCCTTCTGCTGCTTAAAAATATAACACATTTAGAAAAAATTTAGGGCAGTCACAATATTTTTTGCCATGATATTTATCATAATCAGTCAGTCATAATATTTTTCTATTTGTTGCTTCTTTTATTATTATAATTTTTCTCTTTTGTGTGAGCAAATGTAACCGAAAAAGCAATTTCCCCCTGGGGATGAATAAAGTCTTTTGAATTGAGTTGAATATTTAGGGCGGTGTCGCCTAGATCCGCCCCTGATGGTGCTGATGAGGAGGCGGGGTGGCGTCACGTGACCTCTGCCCTGCGCGGCGGCGTGAAGCTGAAGAGCCGTTGGCAGCAGCTGCGGCGACACGACGGCTGTTTCCCGGGCTCGGAGGCGGTGGACGTGGTTCTGACTCACCTGAGGGGCGGAGCCGGGGGGGGGTGGCGCCGCAGTGCCGTGCGCGTGTGTCAGCTGCTGCTGGAGGGCGGGGCCATGGAGGGCGTGGGCAGCGGGGCGGGCGGGGTCTTCCGGGACAGCGGCGACGCCCTCTACAGGCTCCTGGATGTGACCGGGCCCGCGCCGCACGGCTTTGACTCCGCCCTTCTGTCTGCTGGGGAGGAGAGTGAGACGCTGTGAGTGTGTGTGTGTGTGTGTGTGTGTCTGTGTGTGTCACTCCTCAGCGTGTGTGTTCCAGGCCTGAGGTGATGTCATACTACCACAGCACACCAGTGACGTCTCCACACCAGCCGCTCCAGCTCCGCCTCTCTGGAGTGCCCCGCCCACCGGGAGACACGCTGCCTGCCTCAGGTACACACACAGACACACACACACACACACGCACAACTGTGTGTCTCTCTCTCTTTGTCTCTCACTGTCTTTCTCTCTCTCTTTGTCATCTCTCACTCTCTCACTCACTGTGACACAGATGATGAGTTCTCACTGCAGAACATCAAGCAGTTCCTAAAGATCACTAAAAGACAGAGGAGTCAAGATCTTTGATTGTTTTACCGACAAAAGACCGTTTGTAGAAAAATGCAAAGGATTAATGTCACAAACAGTTTGAGGACACTGAAGTCTACTGACTAAAACGTTCATTAAAAAAAGTAAATGACCATCTGAAATTCGAAGATGGTTAGAACCAGTATGTTTTGCTTTCTGTAATTATTTGAGTTATTTTTAATTTTATCTTATTTATTGTTAGTCCAACTTTTTTTTTCTTTTTTGTTTTCTGTTAAAGAAAAAAAGTTTTACTTTGAAAGTCATGTAAATAAAGTTTGTTTTAAAAATGAAACGGTCTCTCTCTCTCTCTCATCTCGGACTGTTTTTCTCACTTTCTCTCTGTCTTTTTTCTCTCTTTAACTCTTTCTCGTCTCTCACTGTCTCTCTCTCTGTCTCTCTCTCTGTCTCTCTGTCTCTCTCTCTGTCTCTCTCTCTGTCTCTCTCTCTGTCTCTCTGTCTCTCTCTCTCTCTCTGTCTCTCTCTATCTCTGTCTCTATATCTCTCTCTCTCTCTCTGTGTCTCTCTCTCTCTGTCTCTGTGTCTCTCTGTCTGTCTCTCTCTCTCTCTGTCTATCTGTCTCTCTCTCTCTCTCTCTCTCTCTCTCTCTCTCAGTGGTGAGGGAGGTGTGGAGGACTCAGACGGTGCTCAGACTGTCTCGTCTGGTGGAGCTCCCCCTGCTGGAGGGTCTCCTCAGCTGCGGTGACGTGGTTCCTCCATCAGGAGACGGCGACTCAGAAGTGGATCTTCTCTACAGCAGTAGCTACCTGGACCGGGAGGTTCTGAAGGCCCTGAGAGAGTCTCAGTAAGACACACACACACACACACACACACACACACACACACACACACACACACACAGCGTGACTCTGTCACACACACACACACAGAGAGGACGTGTGGCTGTCAGCCGCCATCGATGTTCTGGACTTCCTGCCGGATCAGCTGGTGGTGGCGGTGAGTCGTGAGCTGGGGGCGGAGCCGAGCCAGGAGAGCAAGCGTCTGCTGTTCCGCGCGCTGAGCGAGCACTACGGCCGCGTGGAGGCGGAGCCACTGCTGTGTGAGGGTGTGGCTGAGGTGCTGCGTCAGGCCGCGGGGCTTCTGGGTCAGTGTTCCGACAGGTGCCAAAAATATCAAACGTAAATTTCGATTTTCTAAAATTTCGCTTGCAATTGTTTGCTTTTTTTTTTTTTTTTTTTTTTTTTTTGGGTTTTTTTTTTTTTTTTTTTTTTTTTTTTTTTTTTTTTTTTTTTTTTTTTTTTTTTTTTCTTCTTGCTTCCTCCTGACGCCGCGTGTTCCTCAGGCTGCGGGCGGATGGAGCGGGCGCTGGAGGTTCTGCAGATGACCCTGAAGCTGCTGCGTCCGGCTGCGCGGGAGGAACTGCGCAGGCTGCTGTGCTTCATGTCCGTGGCTGCAGACGCGGCACAAGTGCAGCTGCACAAAGAGGTGAGGAGAAGATGAGGATGATGAGGAGGAGGAGGAGGAGGAGGATGACCACCGTGTCAGGTGCAGAACCGCGTGGTGGTGAAGACCCGCTTCATCAGAGCCGTGATCCACAGCGGGAGCGTGCGGAGAGCAGACGCGGACCTGCTGATGCTCTTCATGATGGACAACCACCAGGACGTCTTCAAGGTTCCTCGCTCTTCATCACGCCGAGCTCCGGTGGCCATCATGACGCCGCTCTCTTTAGATTCCAGGTTCCCTTCATCAGCTGGTGAGTGAGAAGCTGGATGAGCTCCGGAAGCGCGGGGACGTCTCCTCGGGTGCGTATGATGGTGATGATGATGATGATGATGATGGTGATGATGGTGGTGACGTCGCTCTCTCCTGGATCTTCCAGACAGCAGCACGTTCTGTCAGCGCGTGTCTCGGGACGACTGCACTCGGACGGCCCGCGATCAGACCCGGACGCACCTGACGGTCCTGCTGAAGGACATCGATGAAGATCCCGGACTGGGCGTGGCGGAGAAGCGGCGGCTGCTGGGTCAGTTCTACCGCGGCCACCCGGAGCTGGTCAGTCAGTACTTCGGCTCCAGACTGAAGACGCTGAACCTGCTGTGACTCTTCCTGCAAACACTACACTTAACGCAGAAGTAAAATAAAAAAAACAACAACAACAACATACAGCAGTTCATTTCAAGATTTTAAACCTGTTGCAAAATAATTGTAAATTTATTTTTTTAAATTTTATTTTTTTCTTGCAATTACGTGTGCTTTTTTTATTTTTTTTCAAAAAACCTAAAGCGACAAGAGAAAAAAAATGAACTAAAAACCTGAACCGATGAAAGAAAAAAAAATTGAAAAACCTGAAGGGGGGAAAAAAAAAGCAAACGAAAAAACCTGAAGCAAAAAAAAAGCAAGCACAAACAAACGTAAATGTGAAGCATTTTTGTTCGTTTCTTCAAAGTTTGATATTTTTGGCACTCATCTGATTCCATGGTTTTAAAGCTTGGGATTCTTAGCAAAATAGTTTGAAGAAAGGTTTACCACTGGCAAAGTTTTGATTTATGCATGTGCGCTTTAGCAAATAAAATAATCAGATTTATGATTAAAAAAAAAAATCGTGGTTCGATTTGTTGGTCAGATTATGAAAACCAAATAAAACCTGGGAAGAGAAATCAATCCCAGGAGAGACGAGCAGTAGTTTCCACAGAAAGAACACACAAGATCTTTGTCTGGGCACATTTCACAGATGTAGGTATTAACATGGTGAAAGCGGTGTGATGACGTCACGAGAGGACGTTCCCGGAGCAGAAGTCTCAGTGACGCGCACCAAACATCCAATCACAGTGATACATCAGCATTAATATTTAATGAGTTTTCATCGCCACGCTCACAAAAAGGGGCTGATTCAGAAGCGTGTACTGTCACTTTAACGCCGCGCTGACGCGTTTCAAACTCTGATTGGCTCATCGCTTCAGAACGGACAACAGCGTGACCAATCAGCGCAAGGTGCGTCGTGGCACGTGACGTAACGCCGGACGAGTTGTTCTCAGATCAGTTTTGACGCGCGTCCCGTGTCGGGTTGATTCGGCTGATCTCGCTCGGCTGTTCCCGGATCGGCGCTTTTTTTTCCCACGCGGAGGCTCCGCCCCGGAAGCGCCGGACTCCCCAAATCTCGAGCGCCGCCGCCACACGCACTCCCGCTTTCCTCCGTGTGGTTAATGGTGCGGATCTGCGAGCGCAGGATGAAGTTGATGGTGGCGGTGGCGATGATCGTCGGCTCGGTGGTGTTCCTGCTCTTCCCGAGCGGCTCGGACGCGGACGAGAAGAAGAAGGGGCCGAAAGTGACGGCGAAGGTGAGCGCGCGAGAGCGACGGGTCCCGCGGGCCGCTCGGCTGACGCTATTGGCTCGCAGGTTTACTTTGACGTCAAGATCGGAGATGAAGACGCGGGGCGGATCGTCGTCGGCCTGTTCGGGAAAACCG
Organism: Paedocypris sp. Pulau Singkep; assembly: GCA_017309775.1. Taxonomy (NCBI): domain Eukaryota; kingdom Metazoa; phylum Chordata; class Actinopteri; order Cypriniformes; genus Paedocypris; species Paedocypris sp. Pulau Singkep. The sequence goes on along the minus strand of MU204380.1, from coordinate 225,127 downwards.
TCCCGAAAACGGCCGAGAACTTCCTGCAGCTGGCGACCGGCGAGGTGAGGGAGCGTGAGGGCCGGTGGAGGTCTCAAAGCGGCTCGGGTGATCAAACAAAGCGGCTCGGGATGGCGACTAATGATGACGTCACACCACGGTTGCTACACTCGGACCATGCACGTGTCATCGAGTAAATGTGTGACACCGTAGAAAACCTTTTATTTGTGCCGTGCAGGTTTAATTTGCCCGAATGTCGTTTTTTTTAAACACTGATGACTATAATCAGTCATATTGATGACTATCAGGATTCCTACAGGTGCTGGAAATCCTTAAATGCCTAAATGTGTTTTCAAGGGCTTGCAAGTGCTTGTATTTTAAACTAAGTGCTTGAAAATGCTCAATTGTAGTTGCGTAGAAACGCGTCATAATAAGAGCGTTCGCAGTCTCCTCGATCTTCTTGATGATTGGCACATGCGCAGTGCGAATTAATGCATTCTCAGCTGCCCCCGCAGGAATAAAGTGTAACTGCTATTACACGTATAACGCATATAAAACATGCTATAACACACGTTTAAAAAAATCGCTATTAATAATAATAATATAATATATAATATAATAATAATTAAGAATTTAAAGATTTTAATTATTATTCAAGAATTTAATGTAAGTCGCTTTGGATAATAGCGCCTGCTAAGTTACTGAAGTAAAATTGAATTGAATTGAAAAATCCTTTATTAGTCCCACAGCGGGGAAATTTCACGTCACAACAGCAACAACAAATCCAAACAAAAAAAAACTAACATCACCATAACGCACTGCACACATCATAATAAACAAACACACACAGACCATAAATGAACAAGTAGCGCTGCCCGCGTTTAAGTAAAGTATTTGATCGCAAAGGAATCTTACACATGCTGCAGTCAAGTGTACTTTCCCCAACTAAAACTTTTTTTTTTTTTTTTTTTAATCGCACCCTACATCGTAACCCTTTTTAAAAAAAAATGTTTTCCTCCACGCTCATTAGTCGCTGGCCCAAGTCGCATTGGCACTTCTACGTTATCCTATTCCATTTTTGTATTTTGGAAATGTATTTCTATTCACTTTAAATCTTTTTGTTATCGTACTTCTATTCATTTATTTTTGTTGCATGCCGCGTGTCATTTGCGTGCGACCAATGAAAGCAGAGCTGGTGTGTGTGACGCTCTGCAGAAAGGCTTCGGCTACAAGGGCAGCAAGTTCCACCGCGTGATCAAGGACTTCATGATCCAGGGCGGAGACTTCACGCGCGGAGACGGCACCGGAGGTCTGAGGCGGAGCCAGGGACCCTCGCGCGCTGCTTGACGCGTGTGTGTGTGTGTGTGGGGCAGGTAAGAGCGTGTACGGCGATCGCTTCCCTGATGAGAACTTCAAGCTGAAGCACTACGGCGCCGGGTGGCTGAGCATGGCCAACGCCGGGAAGGACACCAACGGCTCGCAGTTCTTCATCACCACCGTGCAGACGCCCTGGCTGGACGGGAAGCACGTGGTGTTCGGGAAGATCCTGGAGGGAATGGTGAGCGGGAGCGAAAATTCCAATTCGCGGAAGTCGGTTTTTTTTTTTTTTTACACGACCTTGCTGTGTGCGGTGACGGACCAAACGATTGGACGAAACGGCAGTGTTTTCGCACATTTGGTGCATGTACATTCGGCTCTTTGCGCAGATTCGGCTCTTTGCGCAGATTCGGCTCTTTGCGCAGATTCGGCTCTTTCAAACGATCTGGGAGCGGTTCAGCGCGTGAACACACCACATGATCGCAAATCGTATATGAGTAAAGTTCATAAACTATTGTAAGTTATGGTAACAATTTCTATCTCCTGTAGGACATATTTATGGGCGGGGCCGCTAAGAAGGCTGAACCTGACGTGATTGTTTATTGCACACGGCACAAGTTGGGAAACACAAACAATTAGGAAGCACGAGTTAGGAAAAAAAGGTGTCAAACAGTGATAGACCACCGGCTTTACTGCTGATACGCATGAATATCGCATGTGATCTGTTGCAGAGCCCCAATTCTGTTTACTCTGTGTCTAAACATATTTATGTTTTATGTAACGAATGGAGGAGCCATTAGTGGATTTCACCAGCTGCGAGAAAAATACCTAAGCAACGTTTACCTCAAAGAAGGAAAACGCACGTCATTCTGATGAGCAAATATAATAAATACTGCCAGTCTTTGAATTCCTGTGCTTTGCAGGAGTAAACTTGCGAAGAACACTTTTAACATGATTGGTAACGCAAAAAAATCGCAACTTTGGAAAAAGCTCCCGCAGCATTTGCCGTTTTAGGCCGCGACAATCACAAAAAATCCCCGCCAAACCCTGTACTCGACCCACGTGACTGACCCCGCCCACTGCTTCTCCAGGACGTAGTGAGGAAGATCGAAGCGACCAAGACGGACGGACGGGACAAGCCGCTGAAGGACGTGCTGATCCACGACTGCGGCAAGATCGAGGTGGAGAAGCCGTTCGCCGTGGCCAAAGAGTAGCCAGAGGAGAGGGACTCGCCGAGCTCCGCCCCCTCAGACCGGGACCTCCCACCTGCTTTTGTAACGGCTCAAATAAATGACGCGGTTTTTGTTACGATGCTTCTGCGCTTCTTTTCTTCTCAATGACGAGAACATGATAAAAACTCCCACGCGGGGAAGAGAAATAAAACTACATGTATTGACATGCCAACGAGTATAGACAGGCCTACCGAAATAGAACTTATTTTACTCAGAACAGTGCGCAGATATTTCACCCTTTCTCGCAAAAACGGCAGAGACACAAGCCCGGTAATTAAATGAACATTAATGACGTGAACTAAATAAATCTACTGACTCTTGTGTCTCTTTGGCGTGGAGCTTCACAAACGATTCTCGGGAGAACGCAGATCTGTTTAATTACTCTTAAAGGGGCAGAGCACTTTTCCCAGAAATCTTTAAACTGATAATGCAACCATACCAATGACAAATCAAACTTAAACATAAATTAACAATAGCTTAAATAGATTAATACCAACATAAACAAACAGGGTTACTTTATATTTTAGGTTTCCTTTACCACCAAGCATGTCTGAATCGTTTTATTATTTCTATAGTAAGGATTAAAGAGCATCTGAACAGGTGTTCTATCATTATTTCTCTGTGCCGCTTTAGTGTCTCCGTGAGCCCCAAATCACCAGAATTGACTTTATTTGAAACCCAAAATTGTGTTTCTACTCATTTCTATCTCTTCACTTTTCTCTCATTTCTTTCCCCCGACTTATAATCGGGTCTAAACAGAATACCACAATCTCACAGCTGAAGTGGGAGGGTCGACTTATAAGTGAGTAAATGCGGTATTTAATTCTCTTTGTTGAGGCTTCATTTGAGAATATATTTACAGTATTTGGATTGAAATGAAAAGTTTATGAAAATAAGTTCAAGAAAAACAAATGTTTGCATATATTTAATGTTCATAGCTAACTACGTATTCAGGTTTCTTAGACATGGCAACTTTAGTAAACATTTAGAATATATAGCATTTATCCTTTTATTGACAATCTATACAGTAATAAAGTCAACTAAAATGCTGTGGTATTTTAAAAATAAGACTAAAACAAACAAATAAAAAAAATAACGAAAATTGTGACAAAAATTTTAGTCTATGGACTAAAATAGACTATATAGTCAAAAGACTACGACTAAAACTAAAATCGTATTATATTAACACGGGTGCAGATTGTCTGCCGCTATTTCACCGGGCACTTGCCGTGTGTGTGTGTGTTCTGTAAGGCCAAACAAAGAGTCCAAAGAGGCGCAACGAATAAATGGAATGACGTATTATTATTACTACTACACACTCCTCAGGCGACTCTGGTACTGCTCACACGGGGAGCGCTGATGGTGATGCGGGGGATCCTGGGGGGCGTGGCTCGGCCCAAGTACAGACCCTGCAGGACGCCGCCCACCACCATGTCCGGGAGTCCTGCGGGCGGGCACGCGGTCAGAGGCGGAGTCATGTGACCCGAGGGCGACGTTACCTGAGCGCGGCTGGAGCCGGTACGGGTCTGCGGCGAAACCCACCACGCGCTGCTGGAACAACGGTTTCCTGCCACACACGCCCACACACACACACGCCGGTCACGCCCACACACTCACTCCGGTCACGCCCACACACACTCTCTCACTCCGGCCACGCCCACACACACTCTCTCACGCTGGCCACGCCCACACACACACACACTCTCTCACGCCGGCCACGCCCACACACACTCACGCCGGCCACGCCCACACACACACTGGCCGGCCACGCCCACACACACACACACACACACACACACACTCTGGCCGGCCACGCCCACACACACACACACACTCTGGCCGGCCACGCCCACACACACACACTCTGGCCGGCCACGCCCACACACACAC
>MU204380.1:139776-154740 GCA_017309775.1 Paedocypris sp. Pulau Singkep | reverse complement strand
GAGAGAGCGGGCGAGCGAGAGAGAGACGGAGATAGCGGGCGAGCGAGAGACGGAGATAGCGGGCGAGCGAACGAGAGACAGAGGGCGAGCGAGAGACAGATAGTGGGCGAGCAAGAGAAAGGGTGACTGTGGGCGAGCGAAAGAGGGTGACAATGGGTGAGCGAGAGAGAGTCAGAGATAGTGGGCGAGAGAGAGAATCAGACATAGTGGGCGAGCGAGATAGGGGGTGACAACGGGTGAGCGAGAGAGAGAGAGACGGAGATAGCGGGCGAGCGAGAGAGAGGGAGAGAGCGGGCGAGCGAGAGAGAGACAGAGATAGCGGGCGAGCGAAAGAGAGAGACAGAGATAGCGGGCGAGCGAAAGAGAGAGACAGAGATAGTGGGTAACAGAGACAGAGAGAGTGGGCGAGCGAGAGACAGACAATGGGCGAGCGAGAGAGAATTAAAGAGAGTGGGCAAGCAAGAGAGCGAGACAGAGTGGGCGAGCGAGAGAGTGTCAGAGATATTGGGCGAGTGAGCGAGAGATAGTGAGCAAGAGAGAGAGAGACAGGGAAAGCGGGCGAGCGAGAGAGACAGACAGAGTGACAGAGAGAGTGAGACAGACAGACAGAGAGAGAGACAGAAACAGACAGACAGAGTGAGAGAGGGAGAGTGAGACAGACAGACAGAGAGAGACAGACCGAGAGAGAGAGAGAGAGAGAGAGAGAGACAGACAGACAGACAGAGAGTGAGAGAGAGAGAGACAGACAGATAGAGACAGACAGACTCACCAGTGCGGCTCCACAGTTCTCTGTTGTATTTCACTGGGATGTTTCGTCGCTTCTCAAACTCCAGTGAGTTATCCTGTCACACACAGGCACAGCCAATCAGAGCAAGTCAGCCGTTACCCGGCCAGCCAATCAGGGCGCGTCTGCTCACCACCGTCAGCTCCTTCCCTGAGGCCTTGCGGAAGGCTTTAGTCCAGCGGGTTTTTCTTGGGTTCCGCTTCTTCTTGAAGTTTCTGTGGCATTTGGACCTGCAGAACCTGAAGGTCTGAGCACAGCAGAATGGTGGAGTTATCTGTGATTGGTTCACTTCATCACACGCACTCGTCTGTGTCTATGATCACGCGACTTGCTTACAAATACTGTGCTTAGTTTAGAGCAAGGAACCGCCAAAATTATTTAACTTTACCTCAGGAGAAAACGAGATAAAGCTTAAAAACTAAAATTCACTTAACAAGATTCTTCATAGGTTGGACTGACAGAAGACACGCCTTCCACGCCTTGTTACTATGTCGCGTGAGTAAAGTCGCGGGCAGATGCGCATGCAGAAGATTTGGCAGCCAAACGAAAATGTGATGATTGCGAACGAAAATAATTAAGAAAAATCAAAACGAAACAGTCAACTATTTCAGCTTTTTTTTTTGCGTGCAAAATTTCGTCCTACACGGGAGTATTTCTTACACGCGCATTATACCATTACAACTGTTCTGGCCACCTCGGGAAGTAAAAACAGATTTTTAACGGTGTTTATTAGACACTCATCCTAAAATTCAGTTTAATGAAGTTTAAACATTTTCAACGTGTCTCAAACCTTGCATTTCTACCTTAATTGCCATGAAATAAATGCACATCTATACATTTAATCGCTTAAATACCTGTAAACTGTGCAAATTTAGTATACAGGTGTGTAAATGTTACATTTCATATATTTTCTCATATTTTTACTTTAAGCCGTATTTATATATAATTGTTCTTGATGTTTCTTATTGTAACCTTTTTCGGTTAATTGTACTGCCGCTGCAACGTTGCAATTTAGGACTTTCGAATAAAGGACTTTCAATTCAATTGATATTAAAAGAATTATTATCGTAATTCCATAATAGTATTCTTAACGCGCATGCGCACAGCGTGATGTAGGAAATTCTCCCGTGTAGGACAAAATGTCGTTTAGAACAGCGGTCCGCGGGCCGCGTGTTGGGGACCATAGACGTGTTGTACAGTGACTGCGGGTCTCGAAAGCGCCTTACACACCAAATGTAATTATTACGTGCGAGCATCACATGACGGGTGTGACGTCAGAAGCGCGGCTACAGAACCACGACATTTATAGCGAGTGTTAGATTTACAGTGCAAAAATAGACACGATTGACAAGAATTACACACACTTCACACACACACACACACACACACACACACACACACACACACACACACACACACACACACACACACACACGTATACTAACGCAGATTTAGCCACGTTCTCTCTCTCTCTCTCTCTCTCTCTGTGTGTGTGTGTGTGTCCGAGCCGGTCGTTTACCTTGCAGTCGTTGCGCACGAACATCATGCCGTGTCCCGGATAAACCGGCGCCGAGCAGAAGTGACACTTCTCCACGCGCATTTCTCTCCGTTTATCCGCCTCAGACTCAGCACATGTGCGAGCACGGAGGAGACGGACGAGGCCGAGAGCGCGTTTCCGCTTCCGGCTGACGTCATCACGACACTTTGGCGCCGCCAGCAGGGCCGGAGCGGCGTGACGTCGCTACACGCAGTACCGTGTTTAGAATGTTTTTCCGAGTGTAATGACGAAGATGTTTAATGACAATTCTCACATCGCCACAATAGCGCAAAATAGTTGGCAAGATAAGCCGGACTGACATGACACGGCTGAACAAATGTTCCGCACACCATTAAATACAAACACACGCACGCACACCGTCTACACACACTCACACATATAAAATACAAACACACACACTCACACATATAAAATACAAACACACACATACACACAATAAAGATGCCAAGCTCACGCCGCTACAGTGTGTGTGTGTGTGTGTGTGTGTGTGTGACTGACCACTGCTCCGCTGAGTGTGTGTGAGACTGAACACTGCTTCTCTGTGTTTGTGTGTGTGTGTGTGACTGACCACTGCTTCGCTGTGTGTGTGTGTGTGACTGACCACTGCTCTGATGTGTGTGTGTGTGTGTGTGTGTGTGTGTGTGTGTGTATGTATGACTGACCACGGTCCCTAATAGACAAACTCACCTCACAAAAAAATCAACTCAGTCACCGATATATAATTAAAAAATGTTTATTGGCTTTAAAACCACTTAAAAAAACCTCACCTGTGATCACTTTCCATCGGTAACAGAGGAGAAAAGCGCGAGAAAGGAGGGACTGAACACGACGGCGGGAATGTACAGCAGGAGACGGCGTAATAAATACACACACACACACACACACGCACGCACACACGCACACACACACACACGTGTCAGGAATATGTACAGCAGTAGAAAAACACTGACGAGGAACAGCTAAAGAAGATGGCGCGGGTGGTCCTCATGCTCAGCGGCGCCTCCTCACACAAACACTTCACAAGAACGTCTCACGACACAGCCATGCTATAGTATCCTCTCCGGATTCACGTCACGTTTGCGGAACCGATAAGCGCCTAGAAAAGATGCCACGTTAGCTACGACAGACGGCGCTAGCTAGCACATCACAAGAAGCCAGAAACATAACGAGCGTCTACTCAGACCTCGCCACACGCCACCCCGCCGCGGCGCGAGAACACGCTAGTACGACATCTACACCGCCACTCTCACCACTTCTGGAGCTTCTCTTTGGTTTCCACGTTAAGGCCAGAGAAGCTACACAGGTCAGCACGCTAATCTCTCAAACTCGCTAAGTTCTCGCGGACCTCGGCCAGCAACGTGTGGCGAAGAGTCGCTCCTGCCGGACCCGGGAGACGCGAGACTCTGAAGATAAGGCGGACGAGTCCCTGCGCTACAGCTCAGATTAACAGTACGGGAATCATGGCCACCCGCGACGAGTCCGCGCCCAGTAGCACCTGCAGTCTCGTCCAGCGCCGCTTCTGATTTGTCACGAGGGGTATTGCGTTTTGGTGGAGTGAAAAGGGGAGTGGTCCACTACGCCGTGTCGTTAGGCCACACCTACCGCCGTCACTAGCGGGAGAAACGAGGAGGATGGTGGGTGAAATCAAACGTCACGAACACAAACCACACGAGCTGTAAACGGTCAAACCGCACAGACGGGGCTCAGGCCGACCTCTGGCCCCTGCCGCACGACATGTACGCCAACACTTTTACATAAAACGTCACGGAACGAACGGAACGAAAGCATAAATATCAACTCCACACTATCCCAGCATCTCCACGGTCGGCTGGTCTTTGTTCTCCAGCCAATCGAAACCTGCCGAGTTCACCGTGTCGCTGCAAATCTGCTGGAAAAGAGGGTCGTTCTTCAGCTCCTCCAGGGTGGCATCTTCATACTGGTCCTGCTGCTGACCGGGGTCAAACAGCAAGTTGGGGTCTAAAGTGTTGAGGTCATTAATGCTACTGGACAAGTCTGAGGACAACCGCATGTCGCTGGAGAAGTCGGAAGCCACGGCGCTCAGTTCCGACGCCACCTGGCCGACCAGCTGTGAGCTGGGGTTCAGAGTGTCCTCCCCGAGAAGATCCTTGACTGTGCTGTTGAAGTCCAAATGTTCTCGCTGCTCCTGATCCACCACCGGCTGAGTCGAGCCAGGCAGCAAGCGACCATCTTCCAGCTGAAGTGGAGCGTCTTGCAATCGCATCTCCTGATCTTGGTGCTTTTGGAGGTCCAGGTGCTCCTGAAACTCCAGCGACGGCTCATGAAGATGAACCTGCTTGTCCTGGTTCTCCATGCCAGCGCCTCGTTGTGCTTGACCATCACTGCAGGAGAAAGTGGCCGGCTCCTCCACAGCGGTGACCAGGTAACCCTTCTTCGGGAAGTCGAAAGAAGAAGGGCTGGAGACCAGGGGCAGCTGCTGGTCCTGCAGGTCAGACTCTTCGGCGAAGCCCTGCGCCGTCTCCAGGATCTGAGTCAAGTTCAAACGCGCAGTGTAGTTGGCCGAGAGGTTATTCACGCCGAGTCCTCGCACGACATCATCTCCGTCTGTGTCCATCTTGGTGAGGAGCACCGTGGTGATCTTGGCACTGTTGCCATGCTGTGCGGGGTGGTCCACCGGTAGCAGCTCAGACTGCATCATGATGCTCAACGGGACAGACTGGCTCCTCTGGGCCAAGGTGCTTGCGCTGACCAGAGACTGCTTGCTGGACAAGATGTTCAGGACCTCCGAGGTGAGGACGCAGCTGAACGGAGAGGCGGCGGCTTGTGCACTCGTACCGGTGCCACTGAGGTGGCGCTGGCGAACCGCCGGGCTGACGCTGCGGCACCGGAAGGTTCCACCCGCAGAGGTGGATACGCTGCCCGTTCCTTTGCTGTCCAGAGGAGCAGGTACGGCGAAGCTCTCCGGCTTGATAGGGGAGCTCTGCTGCTGCACCGGGGAGGCGCTCATCAAGCTCCCCTCCTGAAGCCTGCACTGAGCCTGGACGGACTGACCCGGTATTGCGAAGGCGTGAGGTTTGCGGAAGTGGTCCTCCGCCAGGTCCTGGTACGTGGGCAGGAAATTAATAGTGGCGTTGTTGGAGATGACGGGTGCGCCCGGGTTATTGTTGTACTTGTTGTTGATCCACTCGAGTTTGGCCTTATCCGGGTGCGTCGCCATCGGCCTCTGCATGGGCTTCACAGGACTGCTGGACACCACGCTCCCGTCGTGATAAGCAGTGATGCTGGAGTTGATAGGCATGAAGGAGAAAGGGTTGCGACACTCCACGGGGCTCGGCGGGACACTGCTGCTGCAGTTCGAGAGCGGAGTGCTGATGGGCGTGTGCCGCCCACCCAACATGCCGTCCACCGGCGTGCCAGGAGCGACTCTGGAACAGGGGCTCTCTCTGGTCAGGGTGTGAGCCCCCGGTAACATTTCAGAGGTGGGTGTTGGCGTGGGAGTGGGTGTTGGCGTGGGAGTTGGGGTGGGCGTGTGGACGGGCGTGGCACTACTGTGGGAGGAATGGTAGAACTGCGTACCTGTCTGATGTGGGGACAAGATGGTTCCCTGGTTCACGGCAGCTTGACCTTGCAGAGACATATCTACACAGCTTAAATACGACTGCAGGGTGCTGTTCAGCTTCATCTGCTCCTCCATCTGCACCAGCTCTTCTACAATGCTGTCCTGGGTCATGTCATCATCGTTGAAAGGGAAGTAGTCTAAGCTGGCCTGACCCGCAGCGAAATCCACGACGTCTTGCTGGAGGCTGAGGGGAGCAGAGGGGTCCGGGCCCGGGGGCATCAGGGGCAGGGGAGTGGCCTTCACCTGCTGGAGCTGCGGGTAACCCTGCAGGGGACTGGGCATTTGCTGCTCACTTGATATCTGCTGCAGGATCGGGCTGGTCTCTGGTTCCATCGGAGGCTCAACTGTCCGCAGTGTGGGAGTGATCGGAGTGTCCGACAGAGAGAGAATCTGAGCAGGAAGGGAGCAGCTTGGCTTCACCGAGACCTTGCACGGAGCGCTCTCTGGCCTAGCTTGAGATCCAGACTTTAGAGTCTTCTGAGCCGCGATTACGAGGCCGTGCTTGGGACTGCTGCCCACATCTACGGGCTGCTGGGAAATGAAGACCCGCTTCACCGGGATCGAATGGGTTTCCAGCACAGACGCTGAACGCTTCCGGTGACTTTTTACACCAGCGTCTTTGGACAGAGGGCTTGAAGTGGCCACCGCAAAAATGGACGACAACTCGGGGTCAACGTTCTGGTTTGTAACGGTGAGATAGAGTGTACCGGGCGGCTGGGTACTGCTGCTCGGGGGGAGATCGGAAGGAGCGGTGGAGTCACTCCTGGCCCTGGTCACTCTTTCAGCAGCGGGGGACGCTTTGGCAAACAGAGAGGGTTCGCTGGAGGCCCGGTACTTTGGGGCTTTTTCGTTCTTTTGTCCCGAACCTGTGGCGGTTTGCTTATCAACGGTGGCAGAGATGACGGCCTCGAAAGGCAACTTGGCCTCGCCGACCCGCGTGGCTTTTCCCGACTGGTTAGGCTCCTCGAGCGACGCGGCGCTGCTGATGGGGGTGGAGCTGCTGCTGGGGGCCAGCGAGATCATTTTCACCACGTTGACAGAGCTAACGTGAGGCGTCGGCATGACCGTCTTCAGGGGGCTGTTGGTGATGAGTAGCGTGGGGGGCGAGCGGAGTGCGATGGCGCTCGCGGCAGAGGGTTTGGGTAGGATCTGGGCATAGCGATGTCTGGCCAGTCTGTCGCCGACCGGGCTGGCAGGAACGTTCTGGGGCGTTTTTGGACATTGTTTCACAGGCTGTGAGACGACTTGAAAGTTAACCGGAACTACTTTCCCCTCTGCTGCCCCCACTGGACTCGGTGAAGTCACGAGCTGACGGCTTCGCTGAACCTGCGAATTAAGCCGGACAGTAAAACCGCATGTCGCTGCGGGAAGATCATGACAAAAACTCCGCTCACCGTTATCGGACTGGGCACAGCGGCCACCACGATGCCAATGGTGGGTTGAGGGGACAGTAGCGCGGGGCTTCCAGAGCTGAGGTTGGCGCCAGGCCCGGGTGTGCCAGTCTCTGCCTTTCTAACCTGGGCGTCGGCCGGCAAAGGAGACGTGAGTTTCTGCTCCTGCTGCTTCTTCTGGATTTTACGCTGCAGCTGCTGCTTGGCGTCGACGGAAGGCGACGGAAGGGTCTTCATCTGCGGCTGAAAGGAGTTGGACTCGCCAGTCGGCACAAACGCGGAGGCTGGCGTGGGAGTTTTTACACCTGCCAAACATAAGAGGGCGTTATGGGCACGGTCAAGACAGCAGACTGATGGCAACACAAAGTGCTTGCCTGTCGGGGTTCCGGTCATCACCGTGAGGGCCGCCATGGACTTGGTGCCGATGTAGTGACTGTTGAGCAGGAAGCGCGCCAGCTCCTCCACATTGTCAAACTGCCGACTCAGGACTTTCTGCGCCCACTCGCACACCAGACCGCAGGCGGCGGATCGCATCTCGTCCTCGGCGCTGGGGGACTGTCCCGACGACTCCAGCAGCTCACACTGAGAGAACACAGCGAGAACACAGGAGACACGGAGCTCAGCGCCAAGGTTCCGCTGCTGCGGGCACACCGTGAACACTGACCCCGTCCCCTGATTTGTGCAGGTCGAGGCTCGGCAGCGACGGCATGTGGACGAAGGCCTTCTTCCTCAGGCCGCTGTAGCAGTACGTGAGGAGGCGTCAAGGTCCACGACCATCAGACCGGCGGGACAGTCACACTCGCGTCGCGCAAAAGGATATTTGGACTTTCCTCTCATGCCGAGGCGACGCGCCTTCATGTTCGGGAAGACGTTTTTCATGATCTTCCCGAAGTCCGCCGCGCTTAGCGGGTGATATCCCAGATTGTCGCAGTAGCTCCTAGAACAAGCAGGGCGAAGCGTCAGAGGCGGGCGGCGCCAGCGGGCGGCGGCTCTGTACCCACTTGTACTCGTCGTACACCTCTTGTTTTGGCAGTGAGGTTTCCGGATGCTCCTCCAGGTGGTTCCGGATCCAGTTGAAGGCGTACAGCTGCTGTGTCCGACTCGACGACATGGAGCACTGCTCACTGAGAGGGCACAGACACAAACAGCTGGTTTAACTTCTCACCCAGTGAGACGGAGACAGACAGATGAGAGAGAGAGAGAGAGAGAGAGAGACAACAACAGAGAGAGAGTGAGTGAGAGAAAGAGAGAGAGAGATGGACAGACAGACAAAAGAAAGAGAGAGAGAGAGAGAGAGAAACAGACAGACAGACAGACAGACGAGAGAAAGAGACAAACAAAAGAGAGAAAGAGAGAGAGAGACGGATAGAGAGACAGACAAGAGAGAGAGACAGAAAGACCGTAGAGAGAGTGAGAGAGAGAGGGAGAGAGATGGACAGACAGTTAAAAGGAAGAGAGAGAGACAGACAGACAGATAGACAAGAGAGAGAGAGAGAGAGAGAGAGAGAGAGAGAGAGAGACTTTGTGAAGGCTACAGTGTGACTTTAGTGATGAAGTTGTTGTACCCTGATGCAGGACTTGAGGAACGTCTCTGAGTTTCTGTTCTACTGGATGTCATGTTGTAAAGAAGGGCGACATGATGGACAGATCAGGGGGAAAGAAATGATAAAACACAAAAAACTCGCAGTAGTGTCACAATTTACACAACATGTTTGAAATACGTATGAAATGATTTATTTATGATCACAAAGGGAAGAAATATCACAAAGAGAGAGAGAGAGAGACAGAGAGAGAGAGAGAGAGAGACAGAGAAAGATAAATTGAGAGAGTGAGAGACAGAGAAAGATAAATTAAGAGAGAGAGAGAGACAGAGAAAGATAAAGTGAGAGCGAGAGAGAGAGAGAGAGACAGAGAAAGATAAAGTGAGAGAGAGAGAGAGAGAGAGAAAGAGACAGGCAGACAGTGTGTGTGTGTGTGTGTGTGTGTGTGTGTGTGTGTGTGGTTACGTTTTGTCGGAGCTGCTCGGGCCGGAAGGCAACTTCAGGTAGAGGTAGAGCTTCTCCATGTCTGTGAACTTCTCCACGTCCTGCTGCGGGAACCACCAGGATAAACTCAGAGCGAGTCCAACACTGCGTCCACCACACACACACACACACACACACACACACACACACACTTACCAGTATACTCTCCACTTTTGATTGTACAGATTTGCTGTGAACAGAAATGAAACACGGTTAAGCGCTTCACACTCCACACAGGTAGATCATTTCTCTCCTCGCTCTACAACAGGGGTGTGCAAACTTTTTGATTCGTGGGCCACATTGGGTTCCAACATTTGACAAAGGGGCGGGACCGGAGAGTAAGGGACGCTCCTACGTGAAGCTTGTGCCAGTCGTCCAAACAGAAAAAAAAAAATAGGAAACGGACGAAAAAATCTGGAAAAAAAAAACGTGACTTTTGCCATATTTTTGGCATCTGATGACAAAAACTGACCGTAAAAAAAAATGTTAAAAATATACTAGCACAACTATTTTACGTACATTCTAAGTGTATGGTCCTGCTTTTTAAAATGTGTTACAAAAAATAAATAAAAATAACCCTTCGTAACTAGTAGATTAACCGGATTTACAATAATAAAAAAAGGACTTTCATTTAATTTTCACAAGTTCGGTGGGTCGGTTTAAAACATGTGGCCCATCATCCCTCCATCCATTTCTAGCACTTGTTCCATTTCAGTGTCATGGGGAGCTGGGCAACCAGTGAAACACACACACACACACACACACACACACACACACACACACACCATCCACTGCTCCGCCAAACATGATGTTGGATGAATTCGATATATTGCACATCTGTGTGAAGCCAAACCTGACAACACGTCTAACACTTTCACAACAACACACGTAGACTTTACACTCCACAATGTTGGTGTGAGACACCAACATCACCAACGACGCCTGGTACTAAACACTAATCCGTTCCGGTGTTCACACACACACACACACACACACACACGCACACACACACACACACACACACACACACACACACACACACACACACACACACACACACAGCGTCTCTTGACACTTCACACACTCGACCCAAATGCGTCATGACGTCACCCCGCTCCCCTCACGATAGCAAACACGATCCACGCGCAGACGTGATTGATGACGTACCTGCCGCGCGCGCGTGCCCTGGAAACCTCACGAACCTCGGCGCGCGCACGCACACACACACACACACACACACACGCACACACACACTCACACTCACCAGACGGAGCTCTTGATCTTGCTGTAGTGCAGCGCCGCGGCTTCGGGACTCTGCAGGGATCCGTCGGCGGCTCCGGGCTGCTGATCATCAGCCATCGCGGCGCTGGAGGAGGAGGAGGAGGAGGAAGAGCAGGAGCAGGAGGCTTCAGCGCGGAGGCCTCATCCCAGCGACGCTGCGCCCTCGGCCGGTGGTGAGGGCGGCGCGGGCCGAGCGGCAGCAGGAGGATGAACAACCGCCGCGGTGAAGAACAACAACGGCAGCCGCGCGGCGCACAGACGGGAGCAGCAGCCGCCACGGACCGAGCTGCAGGCGGGTCACTGCGCATGCGCGCCGCAGTCTGCGCAAACCATCTGCGCCCTCCAGATGCAGCGGGCCCCTAGCGGCGACTGCAGCACACACACACACACACACACACACACACACACACACGCTCGCTAGTGCGACACTGCCCTCTAGTGCTCAGCAGCAAACACACAGATCGACAGTTGTCCGACAGGCAGGGATGTAAAGAGTACCGGACCTTGAGTAAAAGTACAGATACTTACTGTCAAAATTACTCCATTACAAGTAACAAGTCACCTGTTTCAAAAAGACTCGAGTCAAAGTAGCAAAGTATCGCATTTTAAAAGAACTTAAGTATTAAGACGTTTTTTATTCGTACTCAATAAAGGCCCCCCCAAAAAAGAAGTGTGAAAACAAACTATTACTCATTACTCATTATTATTGTTTTCTAATACAGAAACAGAATTTAACCTCAATGTTTGAACAAAAGGTAGAATAACGTAGATAAAAAGAACAAAAAGTCAGTCTCAATCACTTAAATTTGCAAGTAGATTTACTTTATTACAATTATACAAAGTGTATAATACAGTGCACTTAAACTACGTATGAATTCAATGAAAATCACATCACAAACTCACAGCTAGATGTACTTTATGCAGAATGTATAATTTAAGCGACTCATTTATTCATGTTGCACACAAAAAATCACTTTAACATTAAATTACCGCAATGTGTTTCACCAAATTTGACGAATTTTTAAAAGCACTTGTAAGAGACGTTCTATTTTCGACAAAAGAAAACATTTAATTAACGAGCACAGTTCTAAAGAGTACAAGACAACCATACTTAAGTAAAAGTACAGATATGTGCTGGATAAGTTACTCCGATACAAGTAAAAAGTCACCACTATGAAAAAGATTTGATTCAAAGTAGCAAAGTATCGAATTTTAAAAGAACTCAAGTATTTTACTCATACTGAATTTAGGCTAAAAAAAATACAAAGAAATGTGGAAAAAAGTCTCATGAAGTGTTATTTTTTATTACAGAAACGAAATTTAACACCTCCATGTTTCAAAAATGGTAAAACTATTTAAATAAAGAACAAAAAGTCAGCCTCAATAAAACTCAAATGTGCAAAATAAATAAATAAATCCTATACAATAAAATCCTGGTCAATATTCAAGCATCTAAGTCACGTTCACGTGGTTTCTAATTCACAATCAGCTTCCAGTATCTTCAGCAGACGACAGATGGCAAAATCACCTCAATTGCCCAGGAAATTTATCACGGTAAAAATCAATTTCAAAAGGTTTGTCGCGCACAATCAAAATGTAACAAGTAACAGTAAGTGTAAATTCAAATGTAGTGGAGTGAAAAGTACAGTTATTCAATCAGAAATGCAGTGGAGTAGAGAGTAAAAGTTGCTTAAGTTTTTGATACTCAGTGCAAGTACAAAGTAGCCAAAAACACACTTAAGTAAAGTAACAAAGTACATTTACTCAAGTACCTTACACCCTGCCTCGAATCGACACACGCTCAGTTCTCGTCTGCTCGGGTACAAATCTTTATGGTACGAACTTGACGCCTTGCTCTGATTGGTCAAAGCGAACCAATCGTGGAGCAGTCCCGCGTTATCATTCTGTAATAGTATTCGAAGTATTCTTCAAATGTATTTCTCCTAGTCAGAATACCACATGCAGATATCTGTAATCGAGGTCTGATTAGTCACAACTACATTTGCAGATATCTATAAAGTTGGAGATAATGGACAGATATGAACTATATCATTTGAAGATATCTTTAAATGTAAATCGACTATAGTTATAAATCAAATGAAAGATATCTTCGAATTGTTTTGACTAGTCAAAATATGTTTTAGACATCTTAAATGTAAATATCTAGCGTTTTGAGATATCTTCAACTCCATTATGACTAGTCGTAAATATTTGGAGATATTTTTCTACTAGTACAAATGTATTAGCACTAGTAACAATATATTTGCAAATTAAAAGGAGTAGGCGTACATTTACGCTAATATAAGCACCAGCAACGCTGCCGTGTGTGTTTTACTCACCACAGTTCACACGCTGGAGTCATGTGATGATAAAGTGATTTGACATCTCTATATGTAATTGTAGTTATCTCTAAAGTAATTCGAGATATCTTCAATTCAATTGTGACTAGGAGAAACTCATTTAGAGATATCTAGAAATATTTTTTCAATGTGAGTCTATCGAGCGATGTGACTAGGAGAAGTAGATTTGTTGTGACTCGTCAGAAATGTTTTATGACTAGTTGCCGTGAAGAACTGTTAATTCCGATCTCTGATTAGCCGATTTGAATTTTCAGGTCTGCTCCACGATTGGTTCGCTTTGACCAATCAGGGGAATCAAATAGATTCTGTGTAGGTCACTGGATGGGTTAAAATGTACAATCTCGATATAATTCGCCACATTGACAATCTCACTCACTTTTCTAATTCAAATTTGTATTTGTCACATACATACGCATTTGGCACACATGATATGACACGCAGTGAAATGCGTTTATAAGTCCTCCAGCATTTAATCATGGGGGCGGGGCCAAGAGAAGAAGTGCAAACATGGGCAGTAAATGTAAAGAACAAACATGCAGTACAATAAAAAAGGCACAGTACAAAATATGACAAAAATACAAAAATTCAAAAGCCATGAGTGATCAAAATGTCCCAAAAGTATAGTGACTCAAAACTATTTTAAGTGACTAAGTAAAAAGTGTGTTTTGTGCAAGGAGAAAAGTGAAAAGTAACCAGTGTGTTAGTGGAACTGTTGCTGTAGGAACACTTTTTACTTCACACTACACACACACACACACACACACAAACACACTGAAGCTTCAGATCAACACACACACACACACACTGAAGTTTCAGATCAACAAACAACACACACACACACACACACACACACACACACTGAAGCTTCAGATCAACAGACACACACACACACACACACACTCACACACTATTGTGCGCTTTCAGTTAAAACGGTGAAAAGCGCCTTACAAATGTTCTGAACTTGAACACACACACACACACACTAAAGTCTTAGATCAACACGCACACACGCCGAAGCTTCAGATCAAAACACACACTCACACCGAAGCCTCATTAGTCGACACATTAAAAGTCGTTAAAAACAACAACAACCAGCAGGAGGGCAATCAACCAACACACACACACACACACACACACACACACACACACTCACACACACACACAGTGCGTTTGTGAGACGTGTTGCCCATTCAAGTCAAAAGCCATAGTTAAAACCTTTATTATAGATTGTGTAAATAAACAGCTAGTATTTTGCTTTTCCTCAAATGTTTTACAATAAAATAAGTACAAATGTTTTACAGTAGAAAAACACAATATCAAATCAACTGATTTTCATATAGTTTTGGTTTTTAAAACACGGTACTCTAGTGGAAACGTGCTGGGTGAGTGTTTTTATTAGTGAGGTTTGCGTTTATTATGTGAGTGTGTGAGGTGTGTAGAGAGAGAGGCAGTAAATGCTAATGCGGGGCAGGAGAGAGATAATGTGCAGGACGTCTGGCAGGACAATCGTCTGTCGTTTGAATGTGAAACAGACTGACAGGCTGAGCGAGGCGGCGGGCAGACACACGGGCAGACACACGGCTCCTCACAGTCCACTCTCACGCCACCAGCACCAGCGCCCTCACCCTCAGGGCCCGCGCGCACACACACACACACTCACACACACTCACACTCACACGCACGCGCAGATATGACATATACAGCAGTCTGTAAAACACCACTGACGACTAAAGTAGAACACACAGACACACACACACAGACACAGAGAGAGAGACAGACCGAGAGAGAGAGAGAGAGAGAGACAGACAGAGAGAGAGAGAGAGAGAGAGAGAGAGAGAGAGAGAGAGAGAGAGAGAGAGAGAGAGAGAGAGAGAGAGAGAGAGAGAGAGAGAGAGAGAGAGAGAGAGAGAGAGAGAGAGAGAGAGAGAGAGAGAGAGAGAGAGAGAGAGAGAGAGAGAGAGAGAGAGA
>MU204380.1:108197-113197 GCA_017309775.1 Paedocypris sp. Pulau Singkep | reverse complement strand
AAAGTTCTATGGCACACAAACGAACTAAAAGCCCTAAAAATGTCCAGTAGGAAGCTAGAAAGGAAAGAGAGAAAAACTAAACTCAAAGTTTTCTCTGTGCCTGGGATGATCAACATATTTTAGTAAACTTATCTCTGAAAATCAGAATAATCCTCGTTATCCGTTTAAAACTGTAGCTCAAGAAAAAAATGTACGATAGACTCCTCGATCCCCCCACAGCTCACTAGTGTCGACTTTATTCACTTCTTTAATGACAAAATTACTAATATCAGAATGAAGACTGTAATGGTCTTCTGGGAGGTTCTCCTGCCCGACTAATAGATAAACTTCAGTTAGTTCAGAATGCAGCTGCTAGATTACTCACCAGAACTAAAGAGTACAACCACATTAGTCCAGTGTTAATGTCGCTACACTGGTTACCTGTTAAATATCACATCCAGTTTAAAATTCTCTTAATCACCTATAAAGCACTAAAGGGTTTAGCTCCTCTATATCTCAGTGAGCTCATCACTTACTACGAGCCGACACCACTGCTGCGCTCTCAACACTCCGGCCGTGTCGATGCTGAATCAAGATCGTGAAGGTGTAGAATCGAGATTGCGATGTTTTAACGATTAATCGCGCAGCTCTAACACACACACATCCGCTGACGCTCCCGCCGCTCCTCAGGCGTGCCCCGGACCATCAAGTGTGGGCACGAGCGGGCGGTCCAGCTGTTCACAGACTCGCTGTGGCGCCCCCATCAGGTGATGCGCGGCTTCCGCTGCCGTCACGTCGCCGCCTTCCTCCGCGGCCAGTGTCTGGATTGCAAGCAGAACCGCTGCAGCGCGCTGGGCTACGAGGCGCGGCACACGGGGCGGAGCCACGGCAAGGGGCTGTACTTACGGACGGCGGCGGAGGCTCCGTACCGAGGTCAGTGGGTGCCCGGCTCTCCGCCCGCTCCTCGTGAACCTTCCGTCTGTCAGTGCTCCACTACCAGGTCAGGGTTCACCTGCGCGAGCCGCTGCAGCGCCAGGAGCTGCCCCTCACCATCCAGCTCAACGGGACGGCTGGGCGGAGCCAGGGCGTGGCCTTGACGCTGTGAGTCCCGTCAGGCCCCTCCCCCACGCCCCTCGCCTCACCCGCCGCTCCTTGCAGGCGGCGCGACTCCTCGGCGCAGGAGAGGTGGGCGTGTCTGCTGACTCTGGAGGCTGAGGTGGGCGTGGTCAGCTCGGTGCGGCTGCGCTGGCGGGACGAGCAGCTGTGGTCGGGCTGGATGAGGCGCGTGCGGGACATCGTGAGCTGGAGCGGGACCCCGGCGGAGCCCGAGCTGCAGGTGCAGAGGATCCACATCAAGTCAGGAGACACTCAGGAGAGGTGAGACAGGACACTACCAACCCGTCTCTCTCTCTCTCACGCACTCTGAATGTCTCTCTCGACCTGTCTCTCTCTCTCTCTAAATGTTTCTTTCTACCTGTCTCTCTCTCTCTCTAAATGTTTCTTTCTACCTGTCTCTCTCTCTAAATGTTTCTCCTGACCTGTCTCTCTCTCTCTCTCTCTAAATGTTTCTTTCTACCTGTCTCTCTCTCTGAATGTTTCTCTCGACCCGTCTCTTTCTCTCTAATTGTTTCCCTTGACCTGTCTCTCTCTCTTTCAATGTGTCTCTCAACCTGTCTCTCTCTCTCTCCCTGAATGTTTCTCTCAACCTCACTCTCTCTCTAAAATGTTTCTCCTGACCCGTCTCTCTATCTCAATGTTTCTCTTGACCTCTCTCTCTAAATGCTTCTTTCGACCAGTCTCTCTCTCTCAATTTTTCTCTCAACCTGTTTCTCTCCCTGAATGCTTCTCTCAACCTGTCTCTCTCTCTAAATCTTTCTCTTGACCCGTCTCTCTCTCTCTCTCTCTTTGAATGTTTCTCTACTTGTCTCTCTCTCTTTCTAAATGTTTCTCTTGACTTCTCTCTCTCTGATTGTCTCTCTCTCTTTCTTTGAATGTTTCTCCTGACCTGTCTCTTTCTCTCTGAATGCGTCTCTCGACTCGTCTCTCTTTTGGAATGCTTCTCGCTACCTGTCTCTCTTGGAATGTTTTCCTTGACCCTGTCTCTCTCTCTCTCTCTCTCTGAATGTCACTCTCCACCCGTCTCATGCGCTCACGAGCAGCGGCCTGTCTCTCTCACAGGTGGTGGTTCTGCGGAGTGGGCGGAGCCGTGACGGCGGGTGAAGAGCAGGAGTTCAGAGGCTGCGCGCACACACACACAAACACACACGCGTGACCTGTTGGAGGATGTTTTTATTACTGCGCCGCGCTATAAACACGCCTGTCTCTCTCTCTCTCTCACTCGCTTCGCCCTCAGTGCACTTTACTTCACCAACACTATGTAAAAATGAGAAAGTCAAAACACGTCAATCACTTCTACAGGCATCAAACTAAACGTATCAAAGCGTGTGCGCGCGGGGCTGTACAGGGGGACGGACGGGGCGGGGCGGGGCGGGTCCTGAGAGGAGGAGGAGGAGGAGGAAGGTCTGGACTGTAAACGTGTGAAGATCCAGGGCTATTTACAGCGAGACGAGTGGCGAGTCTCAGCACTGCGCCGCTCCCGCTTTAAGATCAAGTCCCCGGGCGGCGCCACACTATCTACAGCCGCCACTCGCCTTGGCACTCGCGCACCGGGCCAGGAGTTCTGACGGCGGCTCCAGACGGGTCGCAGCGGCGCCGAGTCCCTGGAGTAAAATCTGCTCGTGAAACTGAAAACAAACGGATAAAAACACGGAGGGACCGAGGTGGCGCCCCCCCCTCAGCGTCTCATCTGGCCCATCTGGTAGTTCTCGCGGGGCTGGCGCTGGTGGCGCGGCGGCTGGCGCTGGTTCTGCCGCTGGTTCTGGTGCTGATGCTGACTCTGACTCTGCTGCTGATGATGCTGCTGCTGCTGCTGCTGCTGCTGATTGGCCTGCTGAGCTCGTCGTCTCTTCAGCGTGCCTGAGCGAGAGAGAGAGGGTGGAGTGAGCGGCACAGACCCGCCTGGCTGTGGGAGTGGGCGTGGCTGACCTGGGAGGGGCTTGGGAGGCGGGAGTTTGGGGTTACTGCTGGGTGTGTGAACGCTGCAGATCTTAATGAATCCAGCCATTAGCATGATCAGAGCGATTCCCATCAGGAGCACAGCCCACCAGTGAGCCTGAAACACACACACACACCAGTGAGTAACACACTCTTAGGGACAAAAAGAATAAAGACGAAAGACAAAGTTCTATGGCACACAAACGAACTAAAAGCCCTAAAAATGTCCAGTAGGAAGCTAGAAAAGAAAGAGAGAAAAACTGAACTCAGTTTTCTCTGTGCCTGGGATGATCAAGATATTTTAGTAAACTTATCTCTGAAAATCAGAATAATCCTCGTTATCTGTTTGAAACTGTAGCTCAAAGAAAAAAAGGTACGATAGACTCCTCGATCCCCCCACAGCTCACTAGTGTCGACTTTATTCACTTCTTTAATGACAAAATTACTAATATCAGAATGAAGACTGTAATGGTCTTCTGGGAGGTTCTCCTGCCCGACTAATAGATAAACTTCAGTTAGTTCAGAATGCAGCTGCTAGATTACTCACCAGAACAAAAGAGTACAACCATATTAGTCCAGTGTTAATGTCGCTACACTGGTTACCTGTTAAATATCACATCCAGTTTAAAATTCTCTTCATCACCTATAAAGCACTAAAGGGTTTAGCTCCTCTATATCTCAGTGAGCTCATCACTTACTACGAGCCTACACCACTGCTGCGCTCTCAACACTCCGGCCAGCTTATAATCTCTCAAATCTACAAATGAGGAAGATCTTTTGCGTATTGAGCACCCACACTATGGAATGCTCACACACACACACACACTCCGTCTCACCACTATCCACTCGGCGATGTTCTCGTACAGCTCGGGGTTGAAGATGGCTTTCTTGAGCCGCGCCAGAGGACCGTCGGCGTCCACCAGACGACACTTCATGAAGACGTCGCAGTATCCGCGGAAGTCGTTGCAGGGCGACCCGGCCTGAAGGGTCGTGACCTTCCTGTGGAAGAAGCGTGCCAGTCGCTCCGAGCCGGTGCTGCTGCAGGTGCTGGGGTTCACTGCGCACACACACACACACAGGCGTCAGTGGGCGGGAACAGGGAGTGAGGTGGGCGGGACTCACTCTTCTCCATGCAGCACACGTGGCACAGCTCCGTCTCGTCTTTGCCATCCACACTGGCGCAGGTGCAAACCTCCAGACCGTACTTCTCACAGATGGAGCCGGAGCAGCCCTGCAACACACACACACACACACACACACACACACGCGTCAGCCGCCACACACTCACACGCGCGCGTCAGATGCCTCGCACACTCACCCCGTTCAGACACACTTGCGTCTCGCCGTGGCAGGCGGTGAAGTTGGCTTTGGGCTCGGAGGCGGGGCACTGGGCGGAGCCTCCGTTACACAGGCCTTGATGCGCGCACTCAGACTCCTCGCGACACTTCTCCACGCGGCTCTTATAGTGACACTCGGCTGTGCAGCAGGGACCCTGACTGGGACTGAACACACACACACACACACAATCCATCAAGCCAAAATATTTCTGGAAACATGAGGACTTAATAATCAAAGCTGGGAAAATGTGTGTGTGTGAGAGAGAAAGTTAGTAAATGTGTGAGTGTGTGTGTGTGTGAGAGAGAGTGTGATTGTGTGTGAGAGTGTGTGAGTCAGTGAGTGTGTTTTGAGTGTGTGTGAGTGAGAGTGTGTGTGAGTGTGTGTGTGTGTGTGTGTGTGTGTATATGTGAGTGTTTCGTGTGTGTGCGCGTGTATCCGACTAATAGATAAACTTCAGTTAGTTCAGAATGGAGCTCAATTACTCACCAGAACAAAAAAGTACAACCATACTAGTCCAGTGTTAACATTAAGTCCAGTTGTTGCTACACTGGTTACCTGTTAAATATCCCATTCAGTTTAAAAATATATATAAAATATTTTATAAAGCACTAAACGGTTTAGCCTACACG
>MU204380.1:100697-103197 GCA_017309775.1 Paedocypris sp. Pulau Singkep | reverse complement strand
ATCTTTATCGGGCTGTCCGCTAGCTCTCCTCCTCTACACGGCTCTGTCCGCCTCTCTGTCTCGGTGTCGGGCGTCGTGAGCGGGGGATGTGCGGGGACAGAAGCGATCACCGCGGCTATCGCCTGAGCACCATCGCTCGCTCGGAGCTTTGCGGAATAAACGCCGCCTCGCGCACACACACACACACACACACACACACACACACACACACACTCACCTCTGGCGGACGCCGCGCCGCACAGGACGCCCATCAGCGCGAGGAACGCGGCCGTCGTCGCGGAGAAACGCATATTAGCTCATGGGTAGCGGGACGGGTTCGGCTTTATTGTTTACAGCTTCGGTCCTGGGTTTGGGGCTTGACGTGCTGACGTCAGACGCAAACAGATAATGACCCCTCCCCCACCGGCGTCTGGCGCTAGGGGGCGCTCCGCTCTCGCTTTGAGGTTCGTCAACGAATCAAATTGCTCGGCTGTTTGTCACGTGACAATGGGACGTTGCTATGGCTGGTCAAAAATGATTCAACCACGGAGACTCGGCGGAGAAATGGACAAAAATGTGTAGAAATTAATTAAAGTTAAATTAAAAATATATATATTTATAATAAATACATTATAATTATTTAAATAATGTTTGTGTCACTGAAGCGGAGCACTTTCTCGATACTGCCCCTAGTGGTTATACTTTCACTACACTTTATTTAATTGGTCAAAACAGACAGCCGATGTATCAATTTACCAAATCAGACATTTGTCCGACCAGCAATGTGCTCGTACACCCCCCCCCTCTCTCTATCTTTATCCGTCTTTCTCTCTCTCTCTCTCTCTCTCTCTCTCTCTCTCTCTCTCTCTCTCTCTCTCTCTCTCTCTCTCTCTCTTTATCTGTCTTTCTTTTTTGTCTATTTAATTGTCAATTAATTGTGTATTGGTTGCAGTGTTGCGCAAGTTACTTCGAACATTAGACATTACTTGCTACTGTTTGTCAATAGTTATTCTTTACATTACAATTTTACCGTCCCAGAATTGTAACATGTTACATTACTCCTGTATTACTTTTAAGTTATTTTCCTAAAATAATCACAGATGTAGAAATTAACATATTTAAAGATAAAACTATTTTACTATTACTATTACTTATAGTCATGTACATATTAATTATTACCTATTACTTTTAATGATAATTTTAATAATAAAATAATTAATTATTTTATACTTTTGTGTTGTATTTTATTTCACATCCAGTAGACGGCGCTGTTGTGTGGTCTAATGACTGTGGCTCATCCAAGCGACCGAATGTGTTGTTTGTGTAACTGTCCCGTCAGACTCGCGTGCGCGGTCCCGCTGGAGATGCTGCGCGCGCGCGCGCGCGCGCGCGTGTGTGTGTGTGTGTGTGTGTGCGTGAGTGCGTGAGTGTGTGAGTGAGCGCAGACAGTCAGTAGTAGCGCTGGAGCACCTGCCCCGTCCGGACACGCGCGAGGTAAGTGGCGCTTATTCTTGAAACTGCTATTAAAACCGCCAGAGTTTGTGTTATTAAGCTTGTTAATGTTATTAATGTTAAAAGGCCATGTTCACACACTGTGTGTGACACGATACAACTAATTGAGTGACAACAGACGTGTGTAGTGTGTGTGTCTCTAGAGAGAGAGACAGATAGAGAGAGAGAGAGAGAGAGAGAGAGAGTGTGTGTGTGTGTGTGTGTGTGTGTGTGTGTGTGTGTGTGTGTGTGTGTGTGTGTGTGTGTGAGTTCCTTAGTGAGGAAAATCGTCCTAGCCTCTGATGCTTCACTCACCATAACCTGTATTTTTTATCTTAATGGGATTAACCGATTCTCAAAATTCTCTCTCTGTCTGTCTATATCTTATTCTATCTACTGCTGCAGTTGATAATGATTTTTCTGTCTATTGTTTCACGGTTAAATTATAATCTTCCACTAATCTGAGACAAAAATATTAAGGTCAGAAACATTTACACCAGAACAATTGAGAGAGACAGAGAGAGAGAGAGAGAGAGAGAGAGAGAGAGAGAGAGAGAGAGAGAGAGATTTTACTAATGCCGAGCAGTAAGTGCAGCATAATTAAAGCAGTAATCTAGTGAAGAACATAATTCAAAGACAATAAAATGTGCAAACAAAGAAAAATGTTAACAATGATAATAATAATAATAATAATAATAATAATAAAAAAACAACAACAAATATAATATTATTATAATTATTATTAATAACAACAACAACAACAACAACAACAACAATAATAATAACAATGATGATGATGAAGTGCAAGAACAAAAAACCAGCAGCATATGAATCATCAGTGAAACCATGAAGTGAAAACAGGAAACCATCAGAATATAAACATGAATATATTATATAAATACAGCAGCATGTGACAGGTGAATTTGTAGATTTTAACGTTACAGCTGAATTATAGTCTCCAACGGCCTCTCTGTATGAGAGAGAGAGAGACAGAGAGAGAGAGAGAGAGAGAGAGAGAGAGAGAGAGAGA
>MU204380.1:87348-94668 GCA_017309775.1 Paedocypris sp. Pulau Singkep | reverse complement strand
TCTATTTTTTGCTTCTTTTATTATTATTATTATTATTATTATTATTATTATTATTATTTTTCTCTTTTGTATGAGCAACTGTAACCGAAGAAGCAATTTCCCCCTGGGGATGAATAAAGTTTTTTGAGTTGAGTTGAGTTGAGTTGAGTTGAGTTGTTGAGTTGAGTTGAGTTGAGTTGAGTTGAGTTGAGTTGCGTTGCGTTGCGTTGAGTTGACTTGAGTTGAGTGAGGTGAGTTGAGTTGAGTTGATTGAGTTGAGTTGAGTGAGTTGAGTTGAGTTGAGTTGAGTTGACTTGAGTGAGTTGAGTTGAGTTGAGTTGAGTTGACTTGAGTGAGTTGAGTTGAGTTGAGTTGAGTTGAGTTGACTTGAGTGAGTTGAGTTGAGTTGACTTGAGTGAGTTGAGTTGAGTTAACTTGAGTGAGTTGAGTTGAGTTGACTTGAGTTGAGTGAGTTGAGTTGAGTTGAGTTGAGTTGACTTGAGTGAGTTGAGTTGACTTGAGTTGAGTTGACTTGAGTGAGTTGAGTTGAGTTGAGTTGAGTTGAGTTGAGTTGAGTTGACTTGAGTGAGTTGAGTTGACTTGAGTTGAGTTGAGTTGAGTTGAGTTGAGTTGAGTTGACTTGAGTGAGTTGAGTTGACTTGAGTTGAGTTGAGTTGACTTGAGTGAGTTGAGTGAGTTGAGTTGAGTTGAGTTGAGTTGACTTGAGTGAGTTGAGTTGAGTTGAGTTGAGTTGAGTTGACTTGAGTTGACTTGAGTTGAGTTGAGTTGAGTGAGTTGAGTTGAGTTGCTCTCTCTCCTTCACTCTTGCGCTCAGAGCCCACACGGATCCTGAGGCCGCCGCAGTATCGAGTCGTGCAGAAGAACCGTGACGTGCAGTTCGAGTGCCGGGTGAAGCACGACTCATCTCTGGAGCTCGCTGTGATGTGGCTGAAGGACGGTGGAGAGCTTCCGGACGATGACAGGTGAGTGAGAGTGTGTGTGTGTGTGTGAGTGTGCCGGACTGAACGAGAGTCTGGTTCCAGGTTCAGGGTGACCTCGGACAGCCTGACCATTGGAGACGTGACGGAGAGCGACGCCGCCACCTACACGTGTGTGGTCAACACCACGCTGGACCAGGACTCGGCCAGCGCTCAGCTCACAGTGGTCGGTGAGTGACCTGTTACACACCTCGTCACCTACAGCTGGAGATGATCGGGTGGTGGCTGCGTTTCCTCTTCAGAGCAGCCGGCTCCGCCCACTGACCTGGAGCTGACCGATCCCGGGGCGAGAAGTGTCCAGCTGACCTGGACCCCCGGAGACGAGCACAACAGCCCCGTCAAGAGTACGTGTTGAGTATATTCAGCTCTCAGTTCGCGTTTATAATGATTTATTCATTGAAGAGCGCGATGACCGTTGAGAAGGCTGCTCGCAATAGATCTGACCCACGTGACGAGTGGAGAACCTGTTAATCATGATTGAGGAACGCCTGTTGTGGTCTGCAGAGTTCCTCGTTCAGTATGAGGACGGACTTCATCAGGGTGGCGTGTGGCACAACCTCACCGAGGTTCCTGGGGTGAAGACCACGGCCCACCTCAAGCTCTCGCCCTACGTCCACTACAGCTTCAGAGTTCTGGCCCTGAACCACGTGGGCTACAGCCGGCCCAGCGTGCCCTCACGCCAATACAGGACCAAGCCCGCAGGTGGCACACCGCCCCCAGGCCCGCTCTCGCCTGTCGCCCGTCTTCTCTAACGCTTCAATCCTTTCACTTTCAGCACCCGACGAGAACCCAAGTGATGTCCGAGGTCAGGGAACGGAGCCTAGTAACCTGGTGATCTCATGGAAGGTGAGTGTTCCTCAGGTGGTTCTCCAGTCGGCTGGCAGAGATGATGATCTGAGGTGGTTCAGCCCCTGACAGCGCTCCAGTCCAACGCTCCGGGCCTCCAGTACAGAGTCATGTGGCGCCAGCAGCACATGGAGCACAAGTGGACGTCTGTCAGCGTGGCCAACGTCTCCAAGTTTGTGGTGTCGGGGACGCCCACCTTCGTGCCGTATGAGCTGATGGTCCAGGCCATGAACGACTTTGGTCACGGACCCAAGCCGGCCCTCGTGATCGGACACACGGGGGAAGACTGTGAGTGAGCGCCCTCGCGACTCCGTGCGTCCTTCTCTGAATCCCACTGCTCCTGTGCAGTTCCGCTGGCATCTCCGGGCGATGTGCAGGTGATGGTGGTGAACAGCTCGCTGACGGAGGTGCACTGGGGGGAGGTGGCGGTGAAGGCGGTGAGGGGGCGGCTGCTGGGGTACAAGGTAGGTCTCGGGCAGTGTTGGGCAAGTTACTTTAAAGAAGTAACTACCGTATTTTAAGGACTATAAGCCGCACCTGTATATAAGCCGCATCCGCTCTATGAAGGATTTTGAGTTGTAAATGTACATGTGTGTAACTAAATAGATCCTTTCCTAACCTGCATTTTAACACGACAGCAACTTTGCTGATTAAAACGGGACAGAAAAAAAGAGAAAATAAACGGTATCTACCGTATTTATCTTCATTATCAAAAATTAAAAGGTTAAAAACCTATGAAAAAAGTAGCGGCTTATAGTCCAGAAAATACAGTAATTACTAATTACTTATTATTTCAACTTACGTACAATTTAAAAATATAACAGTAAAACATGAAGTGGTCGAGCCTTTTCGTTTTCGGAATCATCTTTATTACATTCCATAAAACATTCTATAATAAATAAAGTTCTCCGTAGTAAAAGTTACTTTCTTTTAGGTAAGAAACAAAATTCCCGAAAAACTAAATGTTTTCTGCGACAGTAAATGCGGCAGTAAATAAATGTGGCTAAAAGACTCGATTCTGCAAGACGCAGCGTCTTTACCACAGAGTCGCCTGCAGTCGCACGTTAAGCTTCAGACACGTTCAGACTCTTTCTGCTGATGTTAAATCAAGTTAATTCAAGTTCAGACGCTCAGCTGGAGTTTTGTGTTGTTCATCATCTTCCGTGTCGTCTGTGTTTAGCTGCCGTTTCAGCGCTTAAGCTCTGATACTCGCGCTATTAACAGCGGCCGACAGTGTTTTCTCCGCAGAAAGTGTCTCACAAATGATTGTAATGTTCATATCCGCGTGTTTCACAACAGCAAAGTGACTTGAACACGTGTCGTCATTACGGAAAACAGTCGCTAGCGTCTCAAACTGTCGCGAATCACGTGCAGCATTTTAAAGCGGGAAATTAAACTTTTACACAAAGAAGATAAATTAAAAAAAATAAACAATGAGATTCAGCAAAATTAATTATTTTGTATTGTAACGCAAGTAACTGATTTTAATTGAAAATTAATTGAAAAATAAATTTGAATTACTGATTAACTGTAATTAAATGACTTAAAAATGAACAGTGATTGGTTACTTGACTTCTTCAGTAACGCTGAGGGGTTAGGGCTAGGGTTTTGTCAGGGTACATTGGTACGCGTTACACCCAACACGGGTCTCGGGGAAGGGTGTGTGTGCTGGGCATCCTGAGAGTGTGGGCTGGTGTGGACAGGTGCGCTACTGGCACGAGCGAAGTCTCCACCGGCACGAGCACCATCACACACACGTGAGGACGGAGACCTTTGGCCCCGGCGAGACCAGCTGCCGCCTGCACCACCTTCACCCGCACAGCCTGTACAGCCTGCAGGTCATGGCCTTCAATGGGCGAGGAGAAGGCCCGGCCAGTGCCGCGCAGCGCTTCCAGACTCCTGAAGACGGTGAGAATCCACGACACGAGTCCGCCACTGGACCAGTCCTCATGCCAGAACCAATGCCCACAGTGCCCGGCGTTCCGGCGTTTTTGCGGGTGTCCGGGACGGATCTGGACTCTCTGACTCTGGAGTGGGCTCCACCGCGGGAGACTAACGGGCACCTGACCGGCTACACGCTCAAGTACCACACCGGTGAGGCTGGGCGGGGCGATGTCAGCAAACATTCACATCACGGTATTTTCTACTGTACAGACAGTAGCGGTGTTTTACCGCGGTATTGGGGGAGCATTACATTTTAGTAGACCGTATTAACATAATTGGCAAAATTTGAGAGAGAGAGAGAGGGGGGGGGGGGGTAGAGAGACAGAGAGAGACAAAGAGAGAGAGGCTTCCTACGGTAGATTTGTTTCTGGTCTTCTGTTCTTCTTTTCTTGTCGCTTTCTTTTCTTTTTTTACGTGAAACCATGATTTCCAAACGAAAACAGACTTTGTTCAAAATAAAACAAGCAGATTTTCTCGCGCGCGTCTTTAAAACTAAAACAGCCGCTCTTCTCTTAAAGGCACAGCGCAGAAAACAGAGCGGCAGGCGTGTGTGATCTATTAATTCAGTCAGTTACACTGCTTTCTGTGTTCCATTAGTAATGTCTGTGCCGTCATTGGTAGTTGTAAGTTACAACTTGTAACGAAACGAATGTGTAATACTGTATTAAGGTGTTTATACACTTATATAAAAATCAAATTCATGAATTATCACGGTATCCACAGTATTGCAATATCCATATCGCGGCACATCTTAATACCGCTATTCACGTTAATACCGCTACACCGCCCAGCGCTACAAGTGAGTCGGACAATCGCTGTGTCGCACTGACTGGCGTGACTCCTCCCACTCCTGTTTTCTGCCCAGTCAACGCCAGCGAGCAAGTGCTTGCTTCAGAGGAGCTGGAGCTGCCGTCCAATCACAGCAGCGTCACCCTGCACAACCTCAAGCACCACACGCGCTACAAGTTCTACTTCAATGCCAAGACGCTGAAGGGCGAAGGTCCCGCTGTGGTGGAGGAGGCCTTCACCATCCAGGACCAAGGTGAGTGTTTGAGACCCGCCCGACTGCACCACACCTGCTGCTGTTCCTCTAGGCGTGGTGTGGCTGGTCTGAGGGG
Source organism: Paedocypris sp. Pulau Singkep (assembly GCA_017309775.1). Taxonomy (NCBI): domain Eukaryota; kingdom Metazoa; phylum Chordata; class Actinopteri; order Cypriniformes; genus Paedocypris; species Paedocypris sp. Pulau Singkep. The sequence continues at coordinate 89,783 of MU204380.1, read as the reverse complement.
CGAGTGAGGCGTGGCGGAGCTGGAGACTGATGGCGGAGGAGACTCAGCCTCTCTCTGCCTCTGTGTTTCAGGAGCTTCTGCTCACTCGTCCGTTCTCCCACCGATCTCTCCACACGGCCCTGAGAACATGGGTACTGATGCCCCACAGCTAACCCCTCTAACCCCTAACCCCACACTAGTGAGCTCAACAGTTGTGCCCACACCTGGTCCCACAAACCAGTCTGAACTAGTGGGATAACTGGGCCTTTCGGGGTCAATTGACTAGTTGAATCTCCTTCAGATGACTGATGAGTAGATCTCAGGTCCTGCTGGAGAACTGCTAGTCAAGCTTTGCTGGGTTCGCTAACCCTTCCTCGGAGCAGGCAGGACTGGGTCGGTCACAGTGATGAGACTCTTCTTCTGCTCCACAGAGGTGTGGAACCCTCAGCTGGACGTGGCCACCCAGGGATGGTTCATCGGCCTGATGTCCGCCGTGGCTCTCCTCATCCTCATCCTGCTCATCATCTGCTTCATTAAGAGGAACAAAGGCGGTAAATACCCAGGTCAGGTGCTGCGCGTTTGCCTGCTCCAGACTGGACAGGTTGATGGAGGTTTCGCGGGTCTGTTTCAGTGAAAGAGAAGGAAGAGGTTTACGGAGACCCTGAGGTTCAGCCCGTGAAGGAGGACGACGTAACGTTTGTGGAGTACAGGTGAGAGAGCGGCCCACCGTGCCTGAGGTCCAAGCTAGCCGACTAGCACGTTAGCATCCGCGTCTCCTCTGGTCCACAGCTCTGACTTTCTTTGTGTGTTTTTCCTCTCAGTGATGACGATCAGAAGCCCCTCGGAGACCAGACCTTCTCCACCATCCGGCGTCTGGACAGCGAGGACAGTCTGGTCCACTACACGGACTCGGGGGACACACAGTTTAATGAGGACGGCTCCTTCATTGGCCAGTACAGCGGGACACCACCTCCTCCGCCTCTCGGCATCAACACACTGGTGTAGACACACACACAGACACACACACACACACTCCTGGACTCGTGATGGTGAAGAGCAGGAAGGCTTTGAGATTGATGGTGGAGTTTGGTGTTCTGCCTTTCAGACGACTGTAGACGTGGATTCACTGCTAAACCTTCGGCTTTTAGACCAAGCTCATTCTGCAGACTGAAGATGTTTATATTATAATATTTTTACATGTATTTTTTTGTCGCAAAAGTAAACAAAATATTTTGAGAGACATGATTGTGTGTGTGTAACTATTCACCTAAAATAGCTTAAATGTTTCTCTGTGTGTGTGTGTATATGTCTCTCTCTTTCTCTTACTGTCTCTCTCGCTCTCTCTGTCTCTTTCGCTCTCTACCTCTTTTTCTCTCTCTCTCTCCCCGTCTCTCTGTCTCTCTGTCTCTCTCTCTCTCTCTCTCTCTCTCTCTCTCTCTCTCTCTCTCTCTCACTCTTTGCAGTCACATTTGAACAAATATTCTCTTTTTTTCCATTAAGTGGTTCTTTTTCCTACTACGCACTTCAGCCTCTCACGATTTATAATGTCTAATGTCACTGTAATGGGACGTGATTCGCGGCAGAAACTATAAACCTATAGAATATAAACATCTACCATACGATTGTGCAAGTTCCGGTCATCAGAAAGAAGCTAAAGAACGAAGAAGAGCGTCTTGATCCGTGAGTCTAGACGAGAGCATCATCATCATCAGGCTCTTCTTAAACCAGGATAATATTGGTTTTCTTCAAACAGATGGAGATGAATCTTTTACCGAGAGATGGTTAAAAATAGAAGCACATACGTACTGTGCTTGGAACAGATGATAGATGATTCATTGTCGTCTTTCTCAGCCTTAGTTGATCATTCCACTAGAGGGCAGCAGAGATGGCAGAAGGTTCTAGAGAGATTCGGGTCCATAGAGGAAAATAAAGATGCTCAAAGCTACTTGAGAGAATCTGAAGGTCAAAGGTTAAAGATTGGAAGAGGGGATGAGCAGATAGAGGAGCAGCAATCAGGTCTGAGATCAGATGAAAGCATGAGGAGAACATCAGGACATCAGTGAGAGCAGGTTTTATTTTTAGCCTTTGTATCTGTTAGTAGATTGTGATGCATCAGGGTAAAATCTTATCTGTGTGTGTGTGTGTGTGTGAGAGAGAGAGAGAGAGAGAGAGAGAGAGAGAGAGAGTGTGTGTGTGTGTGTGTGTGAGAGAGAGAGAGAGAGAGAGAGAGAGAGAGTGTGTGTGTGTGTGTGTGTGTGAGAGAGAGTGTGTGTGTGTGTGCGTGTGTGTGTCTGCGTGTGTGTGTGTGTGTGTGTGTGTGTGTGTGTGTAGGTGTGTGTGGCCTTTTTGACCCCAGGGCACAACATTTCCAGATCAAAAACAAACTTATTTCAGCCATTATTTGCTCTTAAAATTCAGCAGTAATAAATATAAATAAATACATTTAAATAAAAAAG
>MU204380.1:26334-40556 GCA_017309775.1 Paedocypris sp. Pulau Singkep | reverse complement strand
GTAATGATTTTCTGTTGTTCCCAGCGCCGATAAAATACAAAACATAAAGGTTTCATTAACAAACGTTATCTAGCGGAACTTCAGCGTCATTACCAGTCTTCAGTCTTCAAAATACAATTTCGTAAAAGAAACAAACAAACGACGGGTTTTTAATTTTTCGCTCGCTATTACGTTTGCTTTTTTTTCCCGCTCACAATACACACACGTACAGTATTTCGATGTGAAGAAACAACAGTGTTTCACCGTAATTTAGCAAGATTTTGCAGAAATAACAGTAAATCACAGTTTGTGCACTAATACGAGACCAAAGCGCGGACTTTTCTCGTGCGATTCATTACATTTGTTTGTCGCGTCAAATTTCATTATCGCCGTTAATCACTGTACAATTTTTTTCCCACTTCCGTGTATTATTTTTTACGCGCAGTGAATGAACTTAGTTTCACTTTAAACCGTTGCCAGATGATATAGAACAAACGTTTTCTGCCGCGACAATACGGCCATGTTCCCTGCACCGCGCGCGTGTGACGGTTTTCATTCACGTCGCGTGAAGTTGCGAAACGGAAGCGGGTTGCCAGATTGTCGCGCACGTGAATCTCAGAAGTTACTCGCGAGTGAGCAGACTGAGTGTAGGGAAGAACGTAAGGTTTCTACATTATCATTGTGAATAAATGTTCACGATTTATAATGAGTGTGTGTTGCTATTCTTTCCTCATTGTTACTTTACATATTTGCCGTGCTTATAGCGTCGACATTTTATGGAATACTGTGTTCTTGAACATGGAAGATATTATTGTTGTAGTTATAATATACCGTACACGCACTAAATTGTATTACAGTATTTAACAGTGTTTATTTTGTGTTGAGTTTACAATAATTCACATTTTACACTTTGAGATTAAATATTACAAGCTTTTGTTTAATACTAATTCATGCACATTAATAATATTTATTATAAATTATAATTGATAATATTTTTTTTTATTTGTGAATAATCGCGATTAGTGTGATTGGCGAGGTGCTGTATTTGTTGAATTACCAAATATGAAATATCATAATTTTCATTTTAGAAGCAAATCTCACAAAAACGACTACTACGTCGTATTTTTATTAGTTATTTTATTATTTATTCATTTTTTTTTTTTTAACATAATTCAAACCAGGGTGTCTTACGGAGAGGTTAACAAACAGCGAAAGTGTAACCTTTATAATAGAGGGAAAGAAGAATGTACTCAGGGTCTAAGATTAACGAAAGAAAATTTAAATTTAATTTCTATTTGTTGCTTCAAGTTCGGGGTTTACACACACTAAAACAAATAGTGTACATACTGTGTGTGTGTGTGTGTGTGTGTGTGTGTGTGTATATATATATATATATATATTATATATATTTAAAAAAAAATAAGATGTGGTGTTGCTTGCACAAATACAACCCAGACAATTTTGTATTGAACTTAAGAACTTGCAAAAGTAACAACAACAAAAAAACACCTCAAAAAGATAGATACTCCCCTCCCCCCCAACAAAACTAATAAAATAAAATAGTCGTTTAAATGATATTTATCTAGATAGAAACGGTAATCGTAGATTTGGCCACAATTCCAAATGAATAGACGTGAAACGCCCCCTACAGGAAGGCTGGTGTCCATCTTCAGAACTTCTCTGATGAAGACATGTTTTACATTTATTATTTATTAATAAATACATTTGAATGTGTTACAATTAAATGTGCCAGAATATTTATTAAGCATTAAATAAAACCATATATATGTAGCAGTTGTTTCTTTTTCTTCTTCAGACGGACACGGGTTGATGAGTTTCCAAACGTGTTTATTCTGGATCAACTTTACCTCAAACAAAGTGTAAAACTGGCTCAAAACACGAAATCGATGTTTGAAATTTTGAAAAGTCTTTGTGCTCGTTCAAAACAGTTATTTATTTATTTATTTATTCATTCATTTTACAACTAAAATAAGTGTTATCTTAATCTATGATTGTTCTTTGTATCAATTATTTTTATCAAATCATGACAGTATTCAGTCAATGTTAAATTAAACCAATACAATATTAATTAATTACTTAGTATGACAAAACTGCCAAAAATACTGCCAATTATACGTGAGTTGGCTAAATTTGGTTCTGCAAAAATCTGCTTTAAAACAAAACAACACACTTTTTAAACAGTTAAATGTCTAAAAAAGCTGTGTACATTTTATTGTTTTGCTAAAAGTAAATGTACAAAGCAGTAAAAGCAGTTTTTCAAAACCTTTAAACAATAACCATTTTGTAGGGGAGGCTAATAATGTTTGTCCTCAACTGTGTCTGTATAATATTTCAATAAATATCATATTAGTATTGAAATCCATTATTTCATGAAAAAACAATAATCTTGTGGGTCAAAAATGTGTCGGCTCTGTAGATAAGTTGCTTATCTACCCATCACTATAAAAAATATACTCAATAACACATCGTACACAGTCCTTTTCCAGGAACGACTGCTGTCCCGTATTCCTCGCAGTGGTTCTGTTCTAGCTCGTGTGGTGGTTCTTTTGGGTCACTCGTCTCCAGCTTGAGGTCCAGACGTTTACCTGGAGGCCAATTCATGGCTCCGTCCATCAGATCCAGTCGTCAGGTTGTAAAGCAGTAAAACAGCCCCACAGCATTACACTCCGTCTCCATGTTGTGCTGTGTTCTTGAGCACTAAATGGACAAAGAAGTGGAACTCTGGAGTGATAAAACATGCTGTTTCCACTTCTGTTCTATCGAGGGTGCCAACACATATCTCCAGTGTATAGTTATGTGTGTATTTATAATTGTGTACACATATATAGACACATTTACAGAGTGTGTGTGTGTGTTCTGATATAGATATACACGCATACGTATATAACAATTTTCCAAATGTACCTTTATTGCTCACGCGTGAAACAGAATTGTTGGCTCTTTTCACATTTTTAAAACCATTTAGAGATTTTGACACATTATACAGTACATGGTGCGTCACAAGCATGTCAGTGATCCCGTCTCTCAGTTTAAGTCCAAAATCGTACCACACCAGCCCTCAATGTCAACGTTGACCCTCTTTTTATTCAAGTCATTATCAAATTTGTAAAAGCGCAAAGATCTTCAACTTTCAGGGCATTTTCTACCAAACACACAGAGCATCTACAGGTCGATGGTGTCACTGCTGATGCTGAGAGCGTCAATCTGCCTGCAGACGTGAATAAACTCAGCCTGAATGGCCAGTTCATCCACAAGAGGTTGTGTGTCCACCTCCAGGTTCCTTGTAGACGTGGTGGAGCCTGGTGTGGTCAAGCGTCTATGCAGCCTCTGTCCACACTGACCGTTCTGAGACTGCGCTGTTGAGTTTGTCCCTCCACCGACAGAAGCTCTCACCTGGATCGTGCTCCACTGACTGGGCGGGTTGGCTGGAACAGCAGGGTCCACGTCCCCACAAGAGGCAGCGCGGTAAAGGCTGGTTTGTGCCGGGCTGCCCCAGCAGGGCTGACCGTCCGGAGGTCCACGTGTACTGAGAGAGAGCCTGGAAGAGCTGAACAAGCTGTGCTGGAACAACGCTTCGCTGTTCAGAGCCTCGTCTATGCTGCGGCGCAGATCGATGGGCGAAGGGGGTCGCAGGTCTACTGTGGAGTCGGCGTCCAGGCTGACAAAGGATCCTGCGCGAGATGCTTTCAGGGTCTTGATGAGCAAGGCGGAAGGCTGATGCTGAGGGCTTGGAAAGTTCAGGTCCAAGCCGCCCGAGTCACTCTGAGGAAGGTCCACCAAGGTGTAGAGCGGAACGCTTTCACTCTCTCTCCGCCCGATGCCCTCGCACAAGCCCAGCTTTTCTGCAGGGCGCAGTGACCATCCACAGCGAGTGGGCAAGATGGAGCTGCCAGCTGTGCTGCCCTCTGATACCTGCTTTTTGAAGCGCCAACTGCAGCCCGTGGGGTTTGCAATGGGAATTCCACAGCAGAGCAGCGGGTGCGTGATCACTAGGGCGAGTGTAAGACACACTCCGGCCTCACACACTCGACAGCTAAGCTGGAAAGCCAACCAGGGCCACGGCGTCAGGCCAATGGTGCCCTCACCGGTCAGGCCACCTGCATGGAGCATGGCGTACAGCCGGAGACCAGCGCAGGCCAGCAGAAACAGGGCGGAGAAGACCCCGGCGCTGGCGGCTCTCGCCCACATCCGTGCCTCAGTGAAGGGGCAGCGGCTGGCGTGAAGCGTGGGGTGCTCGGGCGAGCTCTCGCTCAGCCGGTAGATGTGCTCGGCGTCGGCTCGGGCGCAGCAGTACAGCAGCAGGAAGGTGAGGGAGAGCAGTGAAGACGTCACCACGAAGGCAGCGGGCGGCAGGAAAGGCACCGTCTGCAGGTCGGGGAACAGTCGCAGTGTCGCCAACGAAACCATCAGCACAGCCACGTGGAGCAAGGCCAGTGCGGCCAGCAGGCAGCCGCTCCGCTGCAGGGTGTTGTGGGAGAGCAGCTGGGTGCAGGAGCGCGCGGTCAGCAGGAGCAGCAGCAGGCCGAAGGACGCCGTCAGACACGGGTACGCCGCCTCGTGCAGCAGCCGCGCCCAGGCCGGCGAGAGGCGTTCTCTCTGACCGTACGGGTCGTAAAGAAGCCACAGGGCCCGACTGGAGCCCGTCAGCAGCTGGAGGAGGTGGAGGAGGCTGAAGTGGGCACAGCCGGACGGGCAGCGCAGCGGCAGACACAGCAGACTCAGCGCAGACAGCGCCGCCACCAGGCAGAACACGCCCGCCACGCCGTACGCCTGCAACTGCCACGCCAGCCCCCACGTCGCCATGGCCGCGTTCCAGTCCGCCAGCAGAGGAACCAGGAGAGGAGGGGTCAAGGCATCAAGGGGCGGGGCGATGACATCCTGGGGTGTGGTTTCGTCTGCAGGGGGCGGGGCGGTTGGGTGGCGACAGGTCCCGGCGCAGGCTGAGGGAGTGGAGGAATCGGCTGCGGACGCTGAAAAGAAGCATTGGTTTGTATTAGCAACTGAAACGTTCTCTTTGAAAAGCAAAATGCCGTTTCATTACTGGTTTTCACTGCACGTCTAACAAAAGATAGATAACGAATCACTTATTAATAACACATTTGAAAAATATAAATAATATTAGTAAAGATATCGTAAACATACTACAGAGAATATAAAGTGTGTTTTGGGTGAATGAATATTGACACGTGTGTGTGTGTGTGTGTGTGTTTATATATACAGTTGTCCCGCCGACTTACAAATGTCCTAGATAACAAAAATCCAGAGTAACGAAATACTTTGCAGCGAACATATTTAAGTATGTAAATATGGTTACGTATGCTAATGAAATCATACGCATCTGCAATACATAGGTGTGTAGAGATAATGTATACGCACACAAGCATAAATAACAGGTGTGTTTCTATAACAATATATACATTAGCATACGTCACTTGTGCAAATGTTAAATGACTTAACAAAATCAAACATTAGGAATGAAACTTTCTAGAAAGTATTTATAAGTGATGTATAAATCTAGGTTGTTGTAAATAGGTCGCACACTTCTCTGACACACATTCACACACGCGACACAGATAAGAGTGCCGACACAGATGTGCGTCTATTTAAAGCCCGAAACGACACGCTTTCTCTGCGTTACACATACAGCGTAGCGGTAAATTACCGGCGTGCAGTCGTGTGTGAACAGACACATTCCGGTAAATTCGTTTCGGCAATTAACCAGCAAGGGTGCATGTAACATTCAGTGTTTTAGCGGTAAAATGTTCAGTGCTTTTGTGAACAGTCTTTACCGCTAAAGTCGTTCCGGTAATTTTCCGACAAGGGTTCCGGAGACTTCGGCCAGCAAGCCCCCAGGTTGTTGCGTCTCCTCGCGAGCGGATATTTTTTGCGCCGTAATAAAAAAGAAATCCGCGGTAGTCGAACCGCGAAGTAGCGAGGGATTACTGTATATGCAAATTATTCACAGTTATTGCCAGTAAATTGCTTCATGTCGACCAAACTTTTAACACTTCTCAATTGTAAACTATATTGTTATTGTTGGCTTGGATAGGCCACAATCACTAGCGCCCCCCCCCCCCCAAAATTGCATTTTACGAGATGTAAAATAAAATGCAGTACAAGCAAAAGATACGTTTTGTTACATTAGGATGGAAATTTCTACTTCTGTAGTTATTTTGTTGAATGTAACATAAAAGTAATACAGAGGTGATTTTTAGTAAGAAGACAATTATGAAGACAGTAATATTGTAATGTAACGGATTACTTTCTTCAAACGCAACACAACGTCCTGTTTTTATTAAGAGTGTAACCTAAAAAAATATGCACTTCAAACTTTCAATTGATGGATAACACACATGTAAAACCAAAATTGACTTTTTTTGTGTTTTATCTTGAAAAAAGTGTGACTCGACCTCGGAGGGTTAAAAACAAAGACAATACATTGCAAATTCAACAAAAATGACACTAAATTATTTTACAGTATTTAAACAAGTGTTTATTTAGTGTTGAGTTCACATTATTTACATATTACACCTCAATATTCAACATTGCAAGCTTCAGTCATTTAATCACGATTAATCGCGATTAGTTTGGCGAGGGAAGTGCGATTAACTAGTTTTAAAACAATTATCGTTTGACAGCCCTAATATGAACATGAATAACTATGACTGTGCGTCATTTCACACACACACACACACACTCCTGCTGTACCTGAAGCTTGTGTTTCGGTGACTTTTTCGACAGTTGTGGTGATTTGGCCGTTTTGTTCTTCCGTCACTTGCTTCAGACCCGGTGTGTTTCCTCCGTCCTGTTTGCTCACACTCACTGAGGGAAAGCGAGAGAATTAGATGGACAGATTACGATGATCCTAGAGCAAGGCGAGAAAACTGAACTGGAGACATTTGAGTTTTTTTGGGTACGTGTGCCGATGTGTGAATTATCTTCTCTCTGCTTTGCTATTGTTAAATGCAACACGCACACACACAGACCTCTGCTCAGCCAGATTTAATGACAATAACCACACCAACATGATAATATTAGTTATTTTTCACCAGTTAACATTGTGTTATATTTGACTCATGTCTAGTGAAAGCTCCTGAAGAGCCGCATGAGGCCCGAGAGCCGCGGGTTAACCACCCCTGAGTTAAATAGTCAGTTAGATAAACCAGATAATGGACGAAAAGTAGATCAATATGTAGAGGCATACAGGCAGAGAGAGAGAAGGACGAAAAGATAGATAGACAAAAGAATTGATAAAGATTGATGGATGGACAGACGGACGGATAGATAGATAGAAGGATGGATGATGATGGGTTGATGGACGGACAGACAGATGATAGGTAGAAGGGTGGGTCAATTGATGGATGGATATATGGATGATTGGTAGATGGATAGAAGGAAGGGTGGATGGATAGATAGATAAAAGGGTGGATAGATAGATAGAAGGATGGATAGATGGACAGACAGTTAAATGTATGGGTAGGTAGATAGAAAGATAGATAGATAGATAGAAGGGTGGATGGATGGTGATGGATGGTGGACTAATGGATGGACGGTTGAAAGGATGGATAGATAGATAGAAGGGTGGATGGATGGAAGATGATGATGATGGATGGACGGATGGATAGATAGGCACTGTTTGGGTGAACAGGATAACTTCTAGATATGAAATCATTAGTTATCTAACTAATGCAACTGCTTGGTGTGTGTGTGTGTGTGTGTGTGTGTGTGTGTGTGTGTGTGTGTGTGATTTAATCACCCGTGGAAGCTTCTGCCAAACCCGCCGTCTCCTCAGACATCCACATCAGCCCTGTGGGCAGAGCGCTGGCTTCTGAGGTTCCTCCAGCAGGAGGCGTGTGAGAGGCACCAGGGAAGTTCCTCGTGGTGAGCGAGGTTCTCGCAGGGTTCTGAGTGCTGTAGGCATCATGACTCTGGTCCAGGCTCCTCCAGGACTCGGTGCTTGAGGAAGGCAAAGGCTGAGATGTTCCCGCTGAAGGGATCTCAAGCAGCGGATCCGACCAATCCAAGGCCGCTGGAGGTTCCTCCTCTGAGGAGAACAGTGCTGTGATCCATGGGGTGGTGGAGGTTGAGGTCGAGGTCACCTCGGGCGTCTCTGGGTGTTTTGAGGGTAAAGTGAAGCTCCTGGAGAAGCCCGTGTGGGTCAGTGAGACGCTGAAGAGCAGCAGAAGAGCTTGATGGTGAAGGCTCATCGTCTGAAGATCATCCGACTCACATTCTGCACTGGTCCTGAGCCTGGAAACACCCGGTCAGGATTTAACGTGGATTACACACGCTTCGCACACAAAATGATGATGAAGAATTACACTGAGAAAAAAGATGAAAGTCCTGCCTCGTGACCAGAGAGAGAAGCAGGAGATTGAATTATACACGAGTCTAGTCCACTATTACATAAACGTGTGTGTCGTTGCCTGTCAGCTTCATAAAGAAAACAGTTTGACAGTCGCTTTATTTTTTTTATCTGTCTGGTTTTTTTTTTTTTTTTTTTTTCATTTTTATTATTTTTTTGTCCCTCTGTCTGCTTTCTATCTATCTATCTGTCTATCTATTTATCTATCTATCTGTAAAAATAATCAACAATAATTATTGATAATAAATTCATATTATTATGAATGGAAACTGTTTTTCACATTTTTTAGTTTTTTTCCGCCTAAATTCAGTATGAGTAAAAAACTTAAGTTCTTTTAAAATTCGATACTTTGCTACTTTGACTCAAGTCTTTTTTTATAGTGGTGACCTTTCACTTGTATTGGAGTACCTTATACAGCACTTATCTGTACTGTTACTTAAGTATGGTTGTCTGGTACTTTTTACACGGATGCTATTTCTGTAGTTAAATATATTTATGTACATGAAAATATTTTCTCATTTTACTCATTGAATTTAACTTTATCACTCAGCGTACATCCATCTATCCGCCCGTCCTTCTGTATTTCTTTTTCTAAATAAAGATTGTAGCATTTGCCTGGTAATGTTGGGTGCGGAGATCCTGAGACGAGGTTATAATGCGCATGAAATGGTTGAACTAAATAGTCAGTTAGACAGACCAAGTAATGGACGAAAAGTAGATCAATATGTAGAGGCATGCAGGCAGAGAGAGATGAACGGATAGATAGATAGATAGACAGACAGACAGACAGTTAGATAGATAGATAGATAGGTAGATAGATAGATAGATAGATTGAAAAGTGGATAGATAGATAGATAGATAGATAGAAGGGTGGGTGGATGGATAGATGGATGAATAGATAGATAGATAGATATATAGATAGATAGAAAGGTGGGTGGATAGATGGATAGATAGATAGATAGATAGAAGGGTGGGTGGATGGATAGATGGATGAATGGACGGACTGATAGATAGATAGATAAATAGAGGGGTGGATGGATAGATAGATAGATAGATAGAAGGGTGGGTGAATGGATAGATAGAAGGATGGATGATGATGATGGATGGACAAATAGATAGATAGAAGGATGGGTGGATCAAAAGATGGATAGTTAGGCACCGTTTGGGTGAACAGGAGAACTTCTAGAGATAAAATCATTAGTTCCACACAAACTTTGTCTTTAAAGAGACACTCACCCTGGAACGCCAGATCAGGTGTCTGATCCTTCTCTAGTGAGTCCGTTAATCTGTGCCTTTAAGTTTCAGAGCAGGATTAGTTCCGATTGGCTGACCGTCTACTGCAGTAACGCTCAAAAACAAATGGAACGAGCGTATAAAATCTCCAGCCTGTAAAGCAAGAAAACGCGTCGCTCCCCACCACTCAGCCGAGCCAATCGATGGGGAGTATTGAACTCAATTTTCCAAATCCCTTCGAGAGAGAGCGATCAATAGACGACGATACATCATTCTGCTAAAGAACAAGACACACGGCCGCTGCTCTGCTTCTGTTCTGTGGAATCATCAGCTCATGCAGCATTGCGGGTGTGTGTGTGTGTGTGTGTGTGTGTGTGTGTGTGTGTGTGTGTGTGTGTGTGTCTCACTAATGTACCAAACTAAGCGGCTGAACTAGTACAGACGGGTCACCAGGAAATGACCAAAGGTGTGGGAGAAATACAGAGAAAGAGAGATGAAGAGAGAAGAAAAGAGACAGAAGTGTAGAAACGGGTTGAGAATGAATGCGAGAGTGGGGTGAGGAAAAGCCGAAGGGAAAGGAGAACGAGGGAGTGAAGTACACAGAAAGAAAGACACAAGGAGACAGTGGATGAGACAGAATGAGAGAGAGGGAAGAGAGAAAACACTGAAAAGCAAGGGAGGGAAAGAGAGATGAAAAGTAAAAAGAGAGACAGACTATGGAAATTGGGTGGGATGGAGATGAGGATAAAAGCAGAGAGGAAAGAGAAACTGAAAGAGATGAAACGAGACAAAGAAGCAAGACATGTCCAATTAAACACGAGTTTGAAAGAGAAAGACTTGATTAAATAGTAGAGGTATAGATAGATTGAAAGAGAGGGGCAAGAGAGCGATAGATGTAAAGCAAAAGAAGTTAACGATCAGAGAGCAGAGCGAGAAAGATTTTTATTTTTAACAACACTCTTGTCAGTTTCCAGGCATATTTATAACTATAATAACAACATGTTCAATAACTAATATTGACGAATAGGAAGGCTGCATAAGGCAGAAGCCCGGAACCGAACCGCACCTGCACCGAAGCATCACAGCTGTTATTATTGTTGTCTTATCGCCCTTCAAAGTGCTAATAGCTTTTGTTCTTGCTCGTTGGAGGTCGGAGATAACGTCGCTTGCCCCGCACGACACAACGTCTGTATTCATCGTCACCAATGACTTTGTGATGTTAGCGTGCCTGAGGAGACTGGCACCAGAGAGTCGGGTTCTCCCTAGGTTTTTTCCTCTCACCTCGCCAGAGAGGTTTTGTTTTTCTAGCCACTGTCGCGATCTAGCTTGCTCTTCTGGACATGGCCCATAGTCTGAACACAGATGAACAATGGACAGGTAGAGAGTGAGGGAATGAGGGGAGGGGGGAGTGAGAAGCAGAAAAGGAGAGAGAGAGAGAGAGAGAGAGAGAGAGAGAGAGAGAGAGAGAGAGAGAGAGAGAGAGAGAGAGAGAGAGATACACACAAAGAGGGATGGTGAGAGGGAAAGAGAGAGGTATAGGAATGGAGAGAGATGGTATGATGGAAGGGAGAAGTAAGAGAGACTTAGAAAGGGAGAGAGAGAAAGAGTAAATGATATAGAGACACACAGAGAGGGAGGGTGAGAAAGGTAGAGAGAGAGAGAGAGAGCAGGGGGGAGTGAGAGAAACACATAGAAAAGAGGAGAGAGAGAGAGAGAGAGAGGGAGAAACACACACTCAGAGGGGAGGTGAAAGAGAGGGAGACAGAAAGATTTAGAAATTGAGAGAGAGGTAAGACAGATTTAGAGAGGAAGAGAAAGTGTAAGCAATAGGGAGAGAGTCAGAAAGACAGAGAGAGAGAAAGAAAGGGGGGGGGGGGTGAGAGACAGACAGAAAAGAGGAGAAAGAGAAAGAGATGGAGCTAAAGAGTGAGAGAGGGCGAGTGAGTAACATAGAAAGATAGAGAGAGAGAGAGAGACACACACACACAGACACACTTGGGGGATGAGAAAGAGAGAGAGAGGTAGGAGTGAGAGACAGACATAGAAAAGGTGAGAGAGAGAGAGAGAGAGAGAGAGAGAGAGAGAGAGAGAGAGAGAGAGAGAGAGAGAGAGAGAGAGAGAGAGAGAGAGAGAGAGAGAGAGAATAATTGACTGTTGATAAGAGACGCTATCACAGGACTGACCGACACCTCGACATGAATCCCGGACATTTACATCCAGCATTCATTCAGATGATGATCATTTCTGGAGTGATGGAGTGATGGACTACCTCCCCGTCTCTGACTCCTCCACACAAACACTCACTTCTACTCGCCCCACGCACAAACTTTGTCTTTAAAGAGACACTCACCCTGGAACGCCAGACCAAGCGTCTTTAACACGTCCGAAATCCGTCGCCCTGCCGTCCTGATGCGCTCTGCGTCTGTGTGTGTGCTTTATCTCTCTCTCTCTCTCTCTCTCTCACACACACACACACTGCCGGACACGCCCCCTCAGTGTCCCATCTCTCTCTCTCTCTCTCTCTCGCTCACTCTACCCTGCTCTCTTCACATCAGATGTCTCTCTCTCTCTCTCTCTCTTTCTATCGCTCTCTTCACATCAGATGTCTCTCTCTCGCTCTCTCTCTCTCTCTCTCGCTCTCTTCACATCAGATGTCTCTCTCTCGCTCTCTTCACATCAGATGTCTCTCTCTCTCTCTCTCTCTCTCTCTCTCTTTCAAGGCTTCAGGTGTCTGATCCTTCTCTGGTGAATCAGTTAATCTGTGCCTTTAAGTTCCAGATCTGGATTATCTCCATGTTATGTGTGTGTGACTTCTCTGGTCTGGATCACCGAGCTTCATTTGCTGACCGTCTACTGCAGTAATGCTCGGGAGAGAGAGAGAGAGAGAGAGAGAGAGACAGACATCTCATGTGAAGAGAGAGAGAGAGACAGAGACATATAATGTGAAGAGAGAGAGAGAGAGAGAGAGAGAGAGGAAAGAGAGACATCTGATGTGGAGAGAGAGGAGAGGAGAGAGAGAGACATATCATGTGAAGAGAGAGAGAGAGAGAGAGACATATAATGTGAAGAGAGAGAGAGAGAGAGGAAAGAGAGAGACATCTGATGTGGAGAGAGAGAGAGAGAGACATATCATGTAGAGAGAGAGAGAGAGAGAGAGAGAGAGAGAGTAGGTGGCTCTGTGTGTGTGTGTGTGTGTGTGTGTGTGTGTGTGTGTGTGTGTGTGTGTGTGTGTGTGTGTGTGTGTGTGTGTGTGTGTGAGCAATGAAGCAGCATTAAAAATGTAAGCAAGTGGCAATTGCTTAAACACATCGACGGCATTTCCCGGGAACATAAACACACTATACAATATTTAAAGCCAAACCTGCTTGAGTGAATCCAGAATGGACGGCCGAGTGTGTGTGTGTGTGTGTGTGGTCAGGAAGTAGATCAATCCTTATTAAAACACACCCCGAGAGAACACCACACAAACTGGGACAGTCCCATAAAAAGCCACTGGTTCTGGACGGCGGCTCGTGAAGGCTGTTCAACATTCGCCGTCCGTCGCCTGGATTCAAAACTCCGACTTACACTGGAGGATTCATGGTTTGGTTTGAGGCCGTGATCAAGTCGGGAAGGTGCTAACGTGCTAACGTGCTAGCTCCGCCACCGTGGCCAGCAGGAAGGCGCCAAGCCAGCTGGAAGTAAAGCGGCGGCGTTTGGTTTAGAACAATGACCCAGATGAGCTGATGAAACATATGACATCAGCGTGGTCCGCGAGCAGAGCGCCTCCGGGCTACGACCTCGGCATCAACGCGGCCCACTTTCCCAAACATTCCGGCTCCAGAGTTTGTAGAAAAACACTCCACGTTCGGAGTTTAATGTTTAATGGGAGTTTAAAGTTCTATCGGTGCACGACCTTATACAAGAAGAAGAAGAAGAACAAGAACAAGAAGAAGAAGAACAAGAGAGCCTTTAATTGGCAGCAGCCACCAACAAATAGCGAGTAAACAAAACACAATAGTAAACAATAAATAAACACGCACTGCTAAAATGGTACCGTTGTGTGGTAAATGCAGGGTCACCACTTTTAATACCCATAAATAAGGACGCATACTGCAGGGGGGCGGGGCGAGTGATGGGCGGGGCTACAGGGCGGGGCGACATCACTGTATTGCACAGTGATTGCAATGTAAAAGATGTTTTCAGGAAAGGATGAACACCGAAACATTAAAATAAACTTTATTTTACATACAAAAATCGTATTTTTTTGGGTGGTTAAAATATATGTAATTGTTCAAGAATGGAAGCAGCACATACATAAAATAGCTGCAAACGTTAGCTAGTTAAGTTTTTACATACTTCTAATTCTATTCCAATTCTATTTTTAAATCATATTCATATAATTAATTAATGCTCATGTGTCTTACTTAACTTTAACTTAATCACAATATTACATTGTATTGTGATCCACTTACATACAGAATTTTTTACAAATTACGATTTGTGCCTGTCATGTCACTGTGATTTCACTTGTTGATGTTGTTTTTACTCAATTAATATTAAATACATATATTAATTTTTTTTTACATGTAGAAATGGGTAAATTACATTACAAATGACTCAAGCTAGATATTCACAGACTATC
>MU204380.1:18834-23834 GCA_017309775.1 Paedocypris sp. Pulau Singkep | reverse complement strand
TTCACACAAGTGCTGCCAGTCCTGCATTTTAACGGAAAAGAACCTTTCACACAGCGCTTTCAAAATCCCAGTATTTTCGGTGACATCATCAACTGGCGACACGCTTTAAACAGCCGCGCCTTTGTAATCACAAATAATGTCTGTATGTGTGAGAGGGGCTAATCTGCTCCGTGTTCTTCAGCTGCCCAGATGTTCTCCAGAGCGGCGGCGTCCACGTCCGGCGCTCAGAAGATAAGCCGACTGGTGACGTACCTGAGCAGTGATGCCCCGCCCTCCTCCTCCTCCCCTCCTCCTGCCCCGCCCAGGCCTCTGCTGGTCCTCCTGCCGTGGCTGGGCTCCAGACCTCAGGCGCTGCGTAAGTACTGTGAGATCTACCTGCGCGTGGGCGTGGACGTGCTGGTGGTGGAGAGCGAGGTCAGGCACTTCCTGTGGCCGCGCTGGGGGCTGGAGCACGCCGCACGCCTGCTGGAGATGCTGGAGAGCCAGCGCTTCTCGCAGCGCCCCCTGCTGGTCCACGCCTTCTCCATCGGGGGCTACACCTTCTCTCAGCTGCTGGTCCACGTGGCCCGAGACCGGAGGAGACACCAGGGTGTGACGGAGAGGATCCGCGGGCACGTCTACGACAGCCTGGTGATGGGCTCCCTGGATCACATGGCCATCGGTGAGACCACGCCCGCAAATAGAAGCGTCCCCGCCCACACTGTTTTTTTCCTGGCTCAAAAATAACAATTCCGTCGTCTTTTAACGCGCATAATTAAACCAGAAGGGTTTTGTTTTTTTTAACGGAATTATTATTTTTGAGCCTGAAACATCGTCAAAATATGTCTGGGCAAAAAATCACTAATGTGGTCAAGTAGAGAGTAAAAGTTGCTTTCATGTTTGATACTCAGTACAAAGTAGGCAAAAAATACTCAAGCACCAAAGTTTACTCGAGTACTAGGGGCCGTGTCAAAACGGTCGTGCGTATCTAAGTAAGTAAGAGTAAGTAAGAGGCTTTTATTGTGATTGTATGTCATACAACGAAATTTCTTTTGGTAGCTCCAGTCCAGCAGCAGTAAAAATAAATTACAAATTAACCCTTTACTGCTGGCTACCAGACGGTAACCATTAAACATTTTTTTTTTCGATTCAATGTGATTTTTCTAATTTAAAAAAAAAAAAAAAAAAAAAGTATTATAATTTTAAATGTTATTTAAACGTTTCACCAGAAATCACATTGTGTAATAAAGGAAGGGGTTAAAATTTCAATCACAAAAATTTACCAGGGCCACATTCAAGCAACCCACCAGACGACCCTTCTCTTAGAAATTTGAGCAAAAATGTTACTGTTCTCCCCCCTAGACCTCAAAAACTAGTTTTTTATAGAAATCTGAAAAAATCAATTTTTCATCATTTGGAGTGGCTCCCCTAGTGGCCACTGCTGTGGAAAAGCACTGGAGCAGATAATTGCTGCCACCTGCTGATCAAATGATGTATTACAAGTGTATGTTTGAATTGATCAAGTGTTTTGAAACAGAATTTTAATCGAAGGCCCTGAAGACCGACAACAAACAAAGCGTATCAAAATTGACACAGAAGGCAGTAAAGGGTTAAAAAACCAGCATGCGATGCAATAAACGCATCAAGAAAGAAATGTAGAGGAAAAACAAACAAAAATAAAATCCAAAAACAAGTGGGTGTTGTGTGGAGTCCAGGTCTGGGTAAAACCCTGTTCCCGCCGGGTCAGCGTCTGGTGCGGGCAGCGAGTCTCCTCTACTTCCGTGCCTTCAAACGCCAGACCGTCGACCACTTCCACGCAGCCATCCAGGTGTTCTGGAACACTCCCGTCAAGAGTCCCGCCCTGTTCTTCTTCTGCGAGAACGACGCCTTGTGCGACCACCAAAGCTTGGAGAAGATGCTGGAGCTCTGGAGGAGCCGAGGACAAACGGTGGAGAGCAAGAAGTGGAAGGAGTCGATCCACGCCGGCCACCTGCGCAGCCATCCTCAGGAATACCTGTCCGTCCTGGAGAACTTCCTACAGTCTCTCGGCCTCCTTCCTCTGAAGGCCAGGATGTAGAGGTGCGCGGTCCGACCAGAGACGCAGGAAAGGTGTCGGACCCTCACAACTGTTGTGCTCGACACTGTTCAACCAGTTTGTTTAAATATTTTCGTGGTCATTTTCACGAGTCAAAGTCTACTGTATATAGCCATCCAGTCTGTATATGTGTTAGGGCCGTCAAAGTTAACGCGTTAACGCACGTGATTCATTAAACATGTTTAATCGCGTCAAATATTATTAATGCATTAATCGCACTTCCGGTTTTTCCTGGTATTTCCGGTTTTTGAGTTTCACTTCGAAATCATTCAGCATTGTGTGTAGTATTAAGCAAATCTGAAATTGCGGCGCACTTATAGAAAGAATAGAGTGCAATGCAATCCTTCACATTCTCTCAGACGAGTGCGTGCGCCCGCAGATAAGTGAAGTGAAGGACAAGTTTGAGAAACACTGCTGTAATGTGACGATGATGATGATGATTATAATGTGACGTCTCTGTGGTGTGTCCGTTCCACAATATTTCTCTGTCTTTCCCTCTGTCTGACTCTAACTGTAGATTAAAGTCCTTCAGCATTTTGATTACATCTCTTAAAGTTGATTTCAGATGGATTGTTGGCTAGATGATTGATGGATCATTTTTTATGATTGTGTTCCTTGAATGTGTGATCAGCGCTTTGCTCCTTTTGATATGAATATGTGATTGCTGTTTAATACAATACATGTAATAAACATGTTTAATAATTACATCTAATACATGTAATAAATTATTATTTGTGATTAATCGAGATTAATTTGGTTGGGGAAGTGTGGTTTAACTAGTTTAAAAAATGTAATCGTTTGACAGCCCTAATATATATATTTATATATATATATATATGTATATATATACACCATTGCGTTTATTGCTCTGGTGGTGTACTAACTTTACTAAAATCAAGGCATTGCAAAAGCATACATTAATATTAAAGTTTCTAAGAATAAATGAAGAACTCTCATTCTGTTCATATTCTTTGAGTATAAAATGTAATTCAAACTAAAACGTTGAACTTGTCCACGCACGTGTGTACATGGCCTGCTGAAAGGTTGTAAAAATAAACGTTCTTCACTCACGTATGGTTATGTAAAATCAAATGGAGCGTATATTTATATAGACAGCATATATTGTCGAATTCTGTATAAACTGAACTCTATGAAGGTCCAAATAAAGTGCTTAACTTTAAAAAGAAGAGAGAAATTCTTCTAGGAGAATGAAGAAAATTCATCAAAACTTGAGCTAATAAATTTGAAACTTTCCATATTATTATATTATCTGACATATAAAAACTTCTCACTACTATTGTTCACTAATAGATAGATATTATGGTTATTATTATATATATATATTGTTCCGTAGAGCGGATTTGT
The DNA here is from genome assembly GCA_017309775.1 of Paedocypris sp. Pulau Singkep. Lineage (NCBI taxonomy): Eukaryota > Metazoa > Chordata > Actinopteri > Cypriniformes > Paedocypris > Paedocypris sp. Pulau Singkep. Next base: position 20,395 of record MU204380.1, on the reverse strand, counting down.
AGAACACTATTTCATAATAATTAATAAATTATTCTTAATCATATACTGTATTATATCTATTATTTATTTATTAGAAAAGAGTCTAGGACTATTATTTTGCTACAGATATAACTTTTTACAGATTTAGTTATTTTTATTACAGAAGTTACTTTTGCATCATTGAACCATATGACCTCCGAGAAGCCCATCTGAATTTGTCTCAGGGCCGCTACGGTTCTCCTCTTTTTTGGAAAACAAAATATGGTCACCGTAGTTAAAAAGAGATGTTTTCTATTTTTTTTTTTTTTGTGAGTGTAATTTAAACCAGGCGGTATTATAGAGAGGTAAACAAACAGCGAAAGTGTAACCCTTATTATAGAGGGTATATATTATGGATACCAGTCTTTAAAAAAAAATAAGATGTGTTGTTGCTTGAACAAATACACAAACAACCCACTGAAATGATTAGACAATTATATATTGAACTTTAAAAAATAAACGTAAAAAAAAATATATATATATATATATATATATATATATGTAAAGATGACACCTCGTAAAGATAAGATACCCCCCCCCCCCCCAACAAAACTAATACAATAAAATATAATAGTCGTTTAAATGATATATATCTAGATAATAACACGCAAGAAACCGTAATCGTAGATTTGGCCACAATGCAAATAAATAGACATGACACGCCCCCTACAGGGTGAAGCAGGAAACTGCGCTTGCGTGTCGCTCACTTTGTTCGCTCGGTTGTTAGTTATTGTTTTGAAGTCACACCGCTAACTTTTGCTTTGGAAACGGAGAGTTTCTAATAAACACTTTGTTTTCTTTACCGACAATAAATATTGTAATTGTCTCACATCGAATGTGAAATGATATCAGCTTTTTTAATAACGCCAATAACTTGTGTAAAAGCTGAATTCTACCGTACAATCTCGCATAGAAAAATGCCCGCAAGGCCGCAACCATACAGAAACGAGCACTTCGAGCCAATACATAATAGAATAGCGATATAAAATAATGCATTTCAGGGAAAAAAAGCACACATTGTTAAAGTCGTAGTTTTACTTTTTAGTTTTTTTTTTGTTTTTTTTAATCAAAGTGATACTTGAGGATCCCAGCGCTTCATTATCGCGCATGCGCAGTCAAGTCACGCGCGAGATCATCTTTCCGCTAGAGGGCGGCAACGAGTCGTCTTGAAACGCGCACCTTCACATTCACAGTAGAGCGATATCGTGATGTTGTAATGTAATGTCGAGTCACTGAATAACAGATTATTCACGCAACATTGTTTATATTTAAAAACGTACATGTGTATATAAGTGACGTGTCCTCTAAGAGCAACCAAATGGATCGTAGAGTGCGATTTAATGCGGAATAAGCTTTAATAATAAAAATAATAAAAATGAATAAGCCAAGAAAAACTCCAGTAGTGAAAGCAAATGATTTATTGCTTCAAAGAGATCAAACTCTCAGCTTTAATGTCATCAGCTTTGTGCGCTTTGAGGCAGTTAAAACTGTGAAAAGCGTCTTACAAATGCTCCGAACTTGAACTTGAGCTTTAATAAATCTC
>MU204379.1:20144-39593 GCA_017309775.1 Paedocypris sp. Pulau Singkep | reverse complement strand
TATATATATATATATAAAATTAAATTGTGTCATGCACAGTATGAAACCAAGATAAAAAAAAACTGTGGTGTTGCTTGAATAAACACACAACAATCCAATATAAATTATGTTTTTGAAAAATGTTGTATTGAACTTAAATCATAAATAAAACAAAAGATATACTTATGTATATCACTTCAAACTAAAATAATTAACCCACCCACATAAGAAAGAACAAAACAACCCTCAACAACAAAATACAATCAACAACAAAAGGTATTTCACGTCAAAACACGGTTATATACAATTTAACAGTTAAATGAAAAAAAAATTCCAGGCGACCCCTACAGGCGAACCCGGACATTGCACCGTAACTCCACCAGAGTCCTGGAAATGCTTTTCTGGCGGAAAGCGGAAACAAATCAGTCCGGTGAAACTCCGTAAAAAAAATCCGTTGGGAGAAGGCAATCCTCGTCCACAACCTATTAAAACAAAAAGTGTTCTGGCATAAATCAGTCGTCCAGACACGATATCAACGACTTCGGCAACACCGCGATCTTCCAGCTCTCGTCAGACCATGCGGGTAGCAAAGAGCGACGTACACTACGTGCGTCATGACGTCAATCGTACAGCCGATCCGAACTAAATTTAAGTTTTATTCATAATAATAAACATACTTAAATGAAAAATATACGCCAGAACATTTATGAAATAATAAAAAAAACATTGTACCAAAAAAAAAAACACCTTCAAATTTCAAAATAAGTGTACTGCCCCCTAACTTTGAGGGGGTTACATTCACGCCTGATATTGCGTTTCATTACAAATAAAAAGTCACCAAAGACACCTTTCCTGTGAGTGAGCAGATGATGCGCTTTGAGACAAATGCTCACTGGGATTACAAAAACCAGAACGAAAGAATCTTTTTAGATTTGTCGTGGTGAAAGTTGGGAATCCACGATGTACGTATCTCCGGCGAGGGATCTTACTTGTGTGATGACAGCTGTGTATCGAGTCAGGGTATCCGCGGGTCCTTAAAAAGTCTTACATTTAATAATGTAAAAATAAGGCCTTAAAAGTCTTAAAAAGTCTTAATTTCACATTACAAAAGTCTTAAAATGAAATGTCACCGACTTTGTAAAGAGGCCTTTATTTCTTGTATTTACATTTGGTTGTGTTCGCAGGGAGTCTTACGCTAGAGCTGCATGAACCGCTAGACTAGAGCTTTAAGAAAGAGAGTCCTTCGCGGCGACTAGTCATAAAACATTTCTGACGAGTCACAACACATCTACTTCGACTAGATACACTCCCATTAAAAAATGTTTGTAGATATCTCTAAATGAGTTTCTCCTAGTCACAATTGAATTGAAGATATCTCAAATTACATTAGAGATAACTACAATTACATATAGTGATATCAAATCACTTTATTATACCCCAGCGTGTGAACTGTGGCAGCGTTGCTGGTGCTTATAATAGCGTAAATGTACGCCTACTCTTTTAAATCTTCAAATATATTGTTACTAGTGTAAATAGATTTGTAATATTAGTAAAATATTTAAAGATATCACTTCTAACGAGGTGTCGATTCTAACACGAGCGTGAAGATACGTGTGTGAGCTTCTAGACGCTCAAATCTAGCTGCGCTCGCTCAACTCACAGACTGACACTCAGAAAACTGGCTACTTAATCCTAATTTTGGTTCATGGTTAAAACCAGTCAGTGGAAATGAGTAGGAAGTCTGCTGCATACTGTGCAAAAACAATGTAAAACTGGGAACAGTGGGAATAAGAGCTTTGGAGAGCCACATGCAGTGTGAAACACACGGAGCAGCTGCGGAAACCTGTCAGAAAACACCTGATATTTATCACTTCTGCTCCGTCGCACCCACAACAGTAGCTCTTACATTTCATTTTGAACGGTATTAAAAAGGTCTTAAAAAGTCTTAAATCTAACTCTTAGAAACCTGCAGATACGATGCGAGTGAATCCGGATGTGAGTTGGTGAAAGTTCTGTGATTCTGTGTTTGTTCTTACAGCTCCAGACACTTTCTATCCATTCGGTCTAACAGCAGGAGACGCTCAAGCGCTTGCTAATATTCAAAGCTACCAACCAGTTTACTTGTCCACTCCTTTCCTTTACTTTGGACGCTCATACAGCCTCATTTATGTGAGATTTATTTCAAGTTTTCAAACGTCATTATTGTGTATCTTCAGTATTTGCTGTGTTTAACTGTTTTTTTTTTCTCGTCTCAGGTGAATAACAACGGGCTCCTCACGTTCACAACAGCTTTACCAGGCACATACCCCTATCCCATTCCCTCTGGGACTTTAGATTTCATCGCTCCGCTCTGGACAGACCTGGCTTGGCAAGAAATGGGTTATTACTATTACCAGCAGTACACCAGTGGAAGTGTTCTGAGCCGAGCCACTCACGACATCAACCAGTATTTCCCTCACATCAGCTTCAGCGCTTCATGGGCCCTCGTCGTCACGTGGGATTATGGGGAACTTTCAAACGATAACGTATAACTTCAACAGCCTGCGGCAATATGAAATTAACGGATACTGACTTAATTGTGTTTTCCTCTCTTCAGATTTTCCAGTTTCAAGCGGTTTTAGTCTCGGATGGTTTTTACTCATTTGTTCTTATTACTTATGGAAATTGTTCCTCCACACCTTATGGAGTTTTTGAGGTAATAAAATAATGTGCTGAAGAGAAATCATGGTCTATTTCATTGTGACTAACAGTGTGTGTGTGTGTGTGTGTGTGTGTGTGTGTGTGTGTGTGTGTTTCAGGCTGGATTTGACACTGTGGGCTCCACTAACTACTTCCTGATCCCTGGATCCACTAATAATCTGCCATATCTGAAGAGTTCGTCTAATGTGAATGTTCCAGGTCGATGGGCCTTCAGTCTGACTGACGTGTCAAAGGGTGAGAGATGTATCTTTTATTTTTTAATGTCATTGTGTTGTTTCGACCAGCTAGCAAGAAACAGCACACAGCTACAGTTATAGAGCTGTAGTTGATGACGATGATGATGATGATGATAAATGAACTTTATTGATCCCACAGCAGGAAATACAATTACTGCACTGGAACAGCCACAGAAGAAGACAGCAAGAAATAGTTCAGACATGCAGCCATGAGGAGCATACAAATATAGTGGCTATTGTAGCAATAATAATAAACAACAACATATACGTATACATGTTACAAATCAAAAATCGTGTCCAAAATAACAAACCATAGTGCTTCTTGCTCTGACATTATTCATTCTGACATTGTCACATTACACTTGAGAGAGAGAGAGAGATATAAAATCGGATAAAAGAATAACACGGTGAATGTCAGATAATGTGAGCAACACAGGTGAGAACTAATATTGACACTGGATATGATCACTGAGATATAGTTTTAAACAGACTCCGAGAATTATTCCGATTTTCTGAGATAAGTTTACTTAAATGTTTTGACCCTGAGGATTTTAGAGCTTTTTATAGAAGATTATGCTGTCATTCCAGGCACAGTGGAAAAGTTAACCTAATTTTCATTCTAGTTTCCTGGTAGAACTTTTAAGTGTTTTTAAATTAATATTTGGCTTTGATTTTAGTGTTTTTTCCCCATGAAGAGGGGAAATAGAATCTAGTTTTGAAGAGAGTTTAATTGTTTCAGTTCTTTCTAGAATATACGGTAATTAAAATTGTGGAGGTTCGGAAGATGCTTTAAAAAATTGTCCTTATTTCTGGAGTTAAACATTCTACTACAGGAAACTGTTCAGAGACGTGGTTACTCAACGAATCTTGATCATGATCACAGAATCATAAACAGTGACGCCGCACGCGAGAATCAATCTACTGAGCGATTGAACTGATTTGAAAATTAAGGAATAAAGAATATTAGTAAAAAACTAGCAGATCAATTAGTCATTAACTAATTAAAGTGAATGTTCATGTCACCTGGTATTCTCTCTTTATTTGCTGTAATTGCTAGTTCTGATAGGACTTGCCCAGATTAGTTCAAAACTCTCAAAATCAGAATTCAAACATGCTCCATGTAAAGGTGTATTATTTATTCATCGTAAAGTCACTATCGTAAATGGTACCAATGCCTCCACCTCTGCATTTATTAATATAAAAATAAAATGTAACATCTCAACGTTTCAAAATGTCAGAAACAAAATGAATTTAAAAAAAAACAAAAAGTCAAGCTCAAAAAGTGCAACCGCTAATTCGCGCTCACGTGATTTATCTGATAAATATCATCCGGTATATTTACCGCGGTAGAAAAAGATGCCGACTTGTCGCGCACAATCACAAAGGTCTGGAGTTAAAGAATGACCTGCTCAGCTCATTGGCCTGGTCCAGATCTCCTTCAGCTGATGATCTTCTACACATCTCGCACGCTGGTCTGTGCTGGCCTCTCCTCCAACTGCTGCTTGTAGCTCTTCTAGCATTACCAGTTCAATTAGACCTCATCTCACTATAGTGTGTGTGTGTGTGTGTGTGTGTGTGTGTGTGTGTGTGTGTGTGTGTGTGTCTCCAGAAAACCTGGTTGGCGTTCAACTTATGGCTTCTACTTTTGAGGATCTGACTCAGACGGGAAACGCTGAAACTCTTCTACAATCCGTGAGTCACGTTTCTTCTGCTGATGCTGCATCTTCACTGTGTTGGAGAAGCTTCTGCTGTCATTTATCACTGGATCAGAGATTCTAGCTGATCTTCTCTTCACCATCATTGTCAAAATGGTGAGAAAATCTTCTTTTTCTGTTGTTTCAGATTAAACAAGTGCTGACGAATAACGGAATTACAGGATTTGACCTGAGCATCAGAAACGTCACTAAAATGAAGCCGTGAAGTCTCCGGGAAGTCTCTTGATGTGGATAGAAATGAAACTGATGGTTGAAGAATCTCATCATGAAAAAGCGTATATGCACACAATATTTGAGTACTCATTGTTATGTTGCTAATCAGACTTTTTTTTGCTGATCTATAATCATACAAGTAGTTAGTAATAAGTTTTCTTTCAGAGTTGATTTAAAGTGAAACAAAAAGGCGAAATAATTGCAATATGGTGCTCAGCATTTAATCCATCCAAGTGAAGTGCACACACACACACACACACACACACACACACACACACACACACACACAGTGAAGTGAACACACACAAACCCGGAGCAGTGGGCAGCCTAAGCCGAAAAGAAGCACTTGATGTGATTTTAAAAAGTTTGTTGCATTTTTCCATGATATATACTGGTATGATTCATTTGATCTGGCTGTCGAACAACGGGTTCTGTATTTTTAACTGGTAAATAAAAAAAAACCTTTTTTCCTCAAATTGGTTGGGAAACCAGTCATTAATTACTCATGACCCTGAGGTTTTTTTGTGTGGTTTAGTCAGAGTCATTGTCAATTTTGCCATGCTGGATATACAACACAAGTTATACAAAATATATGGGAAGGAAAAGTAAAATATAAGTGAATGACTACAAAAGTGGAAAAGGATAAATACATAAAAAAAGAAAATTCCCAAAGCGCACATGTGAATATAATGATATTATAAAGAAATAATTAAATGAAAAAAAAAAAAAAAAAATGAAATGTACACAAAATACAACGAGCTGAAACAGGAACACATCAGAACTTATCAATAATGGATATAAACGAAAATAACTAAATATATTAACCCAGGATTGCTACGAAGAACCATGTGCTCCAAAGGTATTTTGCGTCCAAAATATACAAAAGAAACACAAAATATTGATAAACAAAATAACTAATGAAATCAAACATGAAATCGTGTGAGTTAAAGGCTCCTACCAACGCAGACAAACACCTGTGTCGCCACCTAGTGGACACTAATAAACACTTTCCTACATATACAACTCGGGCAGATAGGGGGCAGTATGACGTCAGTGTGAGAACGCCTGCTGTGGGTTTGCCCAGTATTCACAATTTCCCGTGATCGGTCGGATCCGTTAATAATTCAAATTGGTTTGAATATTTTCAAACTAATTTTGTTTCCACAATTGCACAAAGTCAACTAAAAATAACGCTGAATAATATGCAAATAATGGAAGAAGACCCGCAACATGCTGCTCGCTCTTTTAATTGTATTTTGTACAGATAATTGTAATTGTCTTTTAATCGAATTCGAACCCTAAATATGTACTTAGAGAGTCAGACCTATGGCAGTTGCTGTTGGTTTTAATAACCAGCGCTATACAGTATTTGGTAAATTATCACTTCATCACTTGGCTTTCCCCGTCAGGGGGCGCTAGAGCGAACAGTATAATAATTGTTGTGTTGGCTGGTTATTACACCTGATATTATTTAATATGGACTCAGATTTGTGCCAAAATTATCAAACGTAAATTTCACAGACATTTTCGTTCGTGTCTTTGAACTTTATTTTTTTCGTTAACTTTTTTAATATTAATCAATTAATAATCACTTAATAATTATTAATTATTATTGTTTATATTATTGTGATATTGTTGATATTATTACATTAAATAAGTATTATCATTTGTATTATTGCTATTATATTCATATTATGAATTCTTAATATTAACACCAGCCAATCAGAGTAAGGGTCGTCGAAAACATTTGAAGTATGTGAAATGTAAAGAATGCAAGCGGGAATAAAAAACAAACGACAATGTGAAGCAATTAAAAAAAAGCGAGATACGTTTTTTCTGTTTAATATAAGCAGTTTTAGATCTATGTAGCATCTATTTTCCAAGTGCAAATAATGTAACATATAGTTAAACGTACAAAAAAATTATTAAAATTGTAAAAAGTAACAATATTCAACACTACTGCATTGACTTATCAATATGTGCCATGATAAAAATAAACAGTCAAACACGCCAGTGAATAAAACGACAAAAAGCTAACAAAAGTGAACCAAATCGATCAAATTGAAACCAAAAGTGCAAACGGCAATTATAAATTATAAAACATGAGAATAGATGCAACATAATGATAAAAATGAAAGTAAAAAGAGATAAAACTAAGGATATTCGCGACTCGCGAGGCTTTAGTTTCACGAATTTTATGGTGTTCCCATTTCCGAAAACTGAAAGGCGAAAACATGCTGTAGTAATAGTAATATATGTTCTAAATACTTTTCACAAAAATGTTTTCACCAGCATGATAATTTTTCGAATACTTTATTACATAAAATAAACATATTTATATATGTATTTATTTATAAACGTGTGTATTATATTAAGTGTGTATTTTCATTGTTTGTTGAATTGTTGTTGTCGTCATTAATGTTCCCAATGCCCAATACACCATAGTTTTTAGTTCTCCAGTATTTCCAGCAGGTGGCGATAAAAACCTTACTTTTCATATAGGAACGATTGCAAAGAGTAACAGTTTTTTTAAGTTTGAATGATAGTAGACCCGTTAAATCTACATGTGTATTTATGTGTGCACTTGCTCTTAAGTGTACATGCGGAATAATATATTGATATTGAATTAAATTGAAAATGCCCCACAAATAAAAAGTCATAATTTTATGTCACAACAGCAGAAACACAATTTAAATAAATTATTGTAAAAAAACAAAGTAATGTTAAATAAATAAACAATAGTCGTAGTAGTAAAAAAAAAAAAAAGATTTATTAGTATAGTATTTATTAGGCTGCTGCTTATTTTCCTTCATTTGGGATTATTTCTAAAACTTATCACAGTTTTATTGTTTGAATTGCTTTTTTTCCCCCACTAAACTGTACATTTGTGTTAGTTTCTAAACTCCCCTAAACTATATCGTTTGTACATATTTTTATTTTCCAAATTTTATTATGATATTATATGATATATTATATGATATGTTATATTATAAACCGTGACATATGATGAAGATATTGGATAATGATATATCCTTATTTGTGATTTGTTTTTTTTTATGTTTAAATGTACGTATTTGAATCTTTTTTTAATATGCACACATTCATAAAGTGTGCGTGCGTGCGTGCGTGCGTGCGTGCGTGTGTGTGTGTCCGTGTAAAGGACGCGCTTCAACTTTAAATTGTAAATGCGACGACATCAAGCCCCCGCGTCTGCCGTGTACCGTGTTTTCTTCAGTTATCGATCTAGTTAAATCTCCATTGAGCGTTTAGAAACGTGTTAAATGTCTGGAAGGGGAATTCTTATCACTCGCACGATCTCGACGCCACCTTGATGCGCATGGGCTGCTCGCGCGGGCGGGAGGGATGGAGGGAGGGAGGGATGGAGGGTCCATTCAGCCGGACAGGTTAAATAACACGCCCCGGGCGTCACTCGGACACTCGCGCGTCAGCTCCCACAGGTCGGATCATCTCCGGCTCCTCGGCGCGCTTGATGTTCCTGGAAGGAGAGCGGATTATGAACGCGTTCGGGCATCAGCAGGCGTCCGGCCAGCAGAGCAGCGCGCAGGACGTCCTGGACATGACGGTCTACTGCGACTCCAACTTCAGCATGTACCAGCAGAACTTGCACCACCACCAGAGGCAGGCGGGCCACCACGCCACCAGCTACGGCCTCGGGGACTACAGCAGCCCCGCCAACCCCTACCTGTTGATGAACGGCCCGGGACTCACCTCCGGCCCCTACCTGTCCGGCCCGGGCGGCGGCTCCTACCTGCAGTCGAACCAGCGTCAGTTCCTCCCTCCCCCCGCGGAGCTCAGCTGGCTCTCCCTCTCCAGCCAGCAGGAGCTGTTCAAGATGGTGAGACCCCCGTACTCCTACTCGGCGCTCATCGCCATGGCCATCCAGAACGCGGCGGACAGGAAGCTGACCCTCAGCCAGATCTACCAGTACGTGGCCGACAACTTCCCCTTCTACAAGAAGAGCAAAGCCGGCTGGCAGAACTCCATCAGACACAACCTCTCGCTCAACGACTGCTTCAAGAAGGTGGCGCGGGACGAGGACGACCCCGGTGAGTCCAGCTCCTCGACCACAACTATGCACCGCTTTTACATCACTCACTCACTCACTCACTCACTCACTCACTCACTCACTCACAGTGCATAAAGTGCACGTTTGCACTTTTTTGCTGCTGTTTGCTGCTGTTTTTTTTGCACCGTTTATTTATTATTATTATTTTATTATGTATTTTTCTTGTTATGTGCAATATCTGCACGCTATTTATTGTCACTTTTTACTCATTTGTATTATACTGAGATTTTTAAGAAGTACATGTCTATTTTTTGTTTCTTTTATTATTATTATTATTATTATTATTATTATTATTATTATTATTATTATTATTATTATTATTATATTTCTCTAAGCAATTTTCCCCTAGGGATGAATAAAGTTTTTTTAATTGAATTGAATTGAATTGAATTGAATTGAACAATTTTTTTTATTTTCCCTTGCACACTTTTTATTAATAGTTTGTTACCGTCATACCTGTTCCTACAAAGTAACTGTTTCTCCGTTGCTGCTGAAAAAAAATTCCCTTTAGTGGGATAAATAAATAAATTCATTAAATCCAATTCAGTTCAATTCAACTCAATTTAGCTAAATTAAATTAAATTCAACTCAACTCAACTCAACAAGACGCGCCTCAAACCGAAACATGGCACCGAAAGATTTTGCGCACGAGTGACTAAGATGTTCCTCACCTTTCTGCTCACAGGTAAAGGCAACTACTGGACTTTAGATCCCAACTGCGAGAAGATGTTCGACAACGGCAACTTCAGGAGGAAGAGGAAGAGGAGAAGCGACGCAAACGGCCCGAGCGTCAAGTCCGAGGACAGCGGGAGCCTGACGAGCGCCTCCCCGCCGAGCCTCCACAACTCCCCGAGCTCCAGCGAACCCAAGTCCTCCCCCTCGCCCTCGGCCGAGCACAGCCCCTGCTTCGCCAGCTTCCTCGGCCACGTCAGCTCCATCATGTCCGGCAAGAGCAGGGAGGAGACGGGCTCCGGACACTTGGCGGATTTTACGCCGGCGGGACAGGAACCGGAGCCGGGACATCCCAACAGACTCGGCTACTACGGCGCGTCCCAGAACCACGTGATGCTCTCGAACCCCTTCACCGTGGACAGTCTGATCTACAGCAGGGACGGCACCGAGGTCTAGACCCGGTCTCCCCGCCATCTCTTCGTGCTCCGTGAGCACACGGACAGATTCAGCCGCTTTAACGGGACGTCCCGGAGCGGACAACCTCTGCGTCATCGTCATGTTTACAGACTAGTAATCATAATAATAATAATAATAATAATAATAATAATAATAATAATAATAATAATAATAATAATAATAATAATAATAATAAAAAATGATGATGATGACAATCGGATGAGCAGACGAGACCCAAGTGCCTTCCCTGTCGCAGCTTTTCCCACTTTTACCGTGTAAATAATCTATTTAAAGGGAGTGTGTCTTAATGCTTGTGTAATAATAAAGTGAATCCGCAGCAGCATCGCTTGCGTGTCGTGTCATTATCCGCTCGGTGGCGCATCAGCATCAGCGGGAGACGCGCCAATTACCGTCCGTTTGTTTACCGTCTTGCGCGCTGTTTTCCCGCGTCTTGCTTCATTAACGCGCGCGTTTCGGGGCCAAACGCAGATTTTAAAAGCTTTAGGACGAGCCCGTTGACGTGTCTTCGCCCCGTTACGCATCAGCTCCGCGAAACATCGAGTTGACAATTATTTATCAAAAGAATTTCGAGTTTAATCGAGCGTTTGAATTAATCCGCGTCCCTGCTGCGCGCGCGCCTAATTGCTTTCCGCGAGGGCCAGACGCGTTTAACTCTTTAATGTCCTCATTACGCCCGCGTGTGTTTGTTTACGGCGCTGGCGGCTGAAGCGGACAGTAGATGCGCATGTGATTATTAACTCATGTCGCTCGAGCCGCGGGAAACTCTGGAGCCGCTTCCGAATCCCGCCGCTTCTTCCCGCCAGTCATCAGCTTCATTTCTCTCCCCAGAAGTTCGTTTTCTTCACATCGCCTCATTAAAAGCTCATAAGCTTCCCGACCACGAGGAACAGAAATTAATCCAGACTGAGCGTAAAAACAGAGCTGAGAGTAGATAGTTTGGATAAGGTACAATACAGTTTAATAAAATATAGTAATTATCCATGCACCTTTTGCGTACCACATATTCTGTTTTTTGCACTGTATTTATCTGATTTATGTATATATTTTTCTTACCACTGGCAGTCAATGTGAGAACGACAAAGTAATAATTTCATTGTGCAGAACAAAAAACAAAACAAAAATAAATAAAAATAATAATAATAGTATGATTATATTGATTTCTTTTTCAGAATCAGACATTTTTATTCAACCCGTTGGGGGAAATTCTTTTTTTTTGTTTCATGCTCTCAAACACAACCCTTGATTGACAAACATTAATTGGAAACAAAAGTTAGAAAGAAAAGAAAGATAGAAAGAATACACACACACACACACACACACACACGCACACACACACACACACACACACACACACACACACACACACACACACATACACTCACAGTATATGCTATGTATGTACACAAAAGTAGTCCTAAAATATGGTCTGTACACAAAAATGTCACAGTAGCTGTTGTTATTTACAGTCACACACATGTTGATGATTAGATTGGTAAATAAAACAGGTTATTTCAGTTTGGCATCATGTCATTTATAAAACATTGCATATATTAAATATTTGTTTTATTTATTTAAAAAACTTTAAATATTTATTTTTTTCTAAATCAAATTAAATAACTTTTTTGTCACTGTGTGTGAGCTATGGTGAGTGAAAAACGTAGGTGCAAACAGACAGGACAGTGCAGACGTACAGTACAAAATACTGACAAGGCAAGATGGTGCAATGATAATAATAATAATCTGCACAGGATTTAAGTGTTTTAATTTAAGAGCTTAATCACTCAGCATCCTGTCAGTCTGGGGGCAATATAATATAATAGAATAATTATATATTCTGTTTTCAATATATTTGCGCGTGTGTGTGTGTGTGTGTGTGTGAGAACATGAGCAGTTTGTGTTGTATTGTCTGAGGAGAGGGGTTATGGCACATTATCTGAACTGGAATGTTCTTTGTTGGGATGAAGGCCTGTAGTGTGTCCAGCGGGGGTCTGTACTGATGCCAGATCTGTTTGAGTTCAGCGCCGTGGACACCAATCTCCTGTCACTTCTGCTTATTCCACACAGAAAGAGCCGCCGCCGCCAGACTCAGACATGGAGACTAAGACTTCCTCTGATACCTATACGACAGCAGAAGCATCCATTGCTTTGACACTTTTAATAGATAAACAACTATTATAACAACACACACACACACACACACACACACGCACACACACACACACACACACACACACACACACACACACACTACTGACATTAGCATCAGATTTTTCATACATTCATCATTTTTTGCCTTGTTCATGTCACTTAAATCTTAGTAAATTCTTCTTCTTCTTCTTCTAGTTAGTTAGTCTTAGTTAAAATAAATTATTGCTGTGGTTTATGTGGTTGTGTTAATATCTCGTCAAATAGTGGTGTGTGTGTGTGTGTGTGTGTGTGTGCGCGCGCGTGTGTGTGTGTGTGTGTGTGTGTGTGTGTGTGTGTGCGTGTGTGTGTGTGTGTGTGTGTGTGTGTGTGTGTGTGTGTGCAACTGCATGAGGGTTTTTTTTTAAGAACAAAGATGAAAACATAGTAGAAGTTTGGCCTTGATTTCTCTGGAACATTCTGAGAGTAGAACTTTAAGTTAAATTGATTTAATTCACAATTTGAATGTAAATATAAATACGTATAAAGCAAACTTGTGGCTGCTTTGAGGAACGTGAACATTATTTTCTCGTCACGGATCAGCTGTGGATGGATGAGCGCAGGAGAAAGAGACCGAGTGTCCCGGGACCATCCGCCTCCTCGAGGGCCCAGGATCCAGCAGTGGAGACCCCGGGGCCGGGATTGGTGCTGGTGAGGAAACCCGACCTGCGGATGGACGGTCACTCGCTGTGGAGACTTCAGAGCACGAGGCTGGCCCGAGTCATTCTAATCTCATCTAATCTAATCTAATCCTGCTTTCCTGAGCAGGAAGAGGAAATATCACCGTGTGACATTTGACCCCCAATTCCTGTCAGAACTGCAGCAGTGAAAATATTTTAAAACAATATCTGTTAGTTTAGTGTGAGAATTAGTTTTTCTGTTTGTTTCTGGGATCGTTTTAAGTTGTTAGAATCTTGACACAAAAAAAAACATTTTTCATCTCAGTTCATTTGCTTTGGTAGAATTCGGTCTGTGTTTCTCGCGTGTGAAAGTTTGATTTCCATCTTGAAGCTACAGTTACAAATACATTTGACTTGTACGTTTTTAGTAAAACACTCTTGTGATTTGATATAAACGTGGTTCATTCATTCATTCATTCATTCATTCAGAATTACTAAATAATCATACACAAATCATATCATAAATTATACTTTTGGCAAACACAAGCATGTTGCTTAACCCCTATTGTGTCCCTAATGGGTTCAAATTGACCCTTTTTTCACTTTGAAACTTCTCCTGCTTGACTTATTTGGTGTAATCATCATATAAAAATATAATGATTCAGTTCACGTATATGTAACACCCGTTTACACGTTTACATTACAACAATACTGCGTGTGTGTGTGTGTGTGTGTGTGTGTGTGTGTGTGTGTGTGTGTGAGACAGCAGTGTTGTGTCTCATTGTTGCAGAAGAAACACATTTTTGATCTTTTTGACTCTTTTTCAGGGTCAAGGGTCAAATTGATCTGATTGTAACACAAACATGTAGCGGACGTTACAAATGTGTCAACTGAAACATTGTTTGTTTATATGTAGATTACACTAACTAAGACAAACCGGAGAAGTTTCAAAGTGAAAAAAATGCTTTGAGAATTTTTTAATATTTTTTTTATTTTAACACGAGTCAATTTAACTTAAAAACAATATGATTGTTAATCAGGAGAGACAGTTATTTGGAACAAGATGATTCCAAAAAACAAGATGACACACACACACACACACACCTGGAGCAGTGGGCAGCTTAATTAATGAACATACAATTGGAATATTTTGTAATAGATAATAAACTATGCATTCATAGATATTTTATTTTTACACTGTCCTGCATCAAGCGTGAATAGGACGAAAGACTGTGTGCTGAGACAGTTGTGCAGCATCTGGTCAGGCGGTGAGATCAGTGATCGCTGACAAACATCTGATATCTGCGGATAATGCTGGCTGGCACAGCTTCATCAGACTCCTCACTGCGCCCATAAAACAGCTGGGGCGGGTATGAGATCCGGGAGCGGCCCATATGGATGCGCTTACTGAGGGGCCGTCAGCATCAGTGATTTACAGTGAGACCTGCCCTGATATACGGCCGCTCCACTGCTGGAGGAAACCACACAACATCCAGACAAACCCCATTAGTCAAATCATGCCATTTCTGTTGCATTTCACCTTGCTTTATCACATAGTCTTGGTCTGTGTTTCTCGCGTGTGAAAGTTTGACTTCTGGCTTGAAGCTACAGTTACAAATACATTTGACTTCCACGGTGCGGAACAGAGGTGGTAATCATACCATAATCATACATAAATCATATCATAAATTTTACTTTTGGCAAACTCAAGCATGTTGCTTAAGCCCTATTATGTTCCTAATGGGTTCAAATTGACCCATTTTCAAAGTTTAAAAAATATTTTAAAAATACTTAAAAGTTTTTTTTTACTTGAACTGATTCAGTTCACGTATATGTAACCGGATTAGTCAAATGATGCCATTTTTGTTGCATTTCATCTTGCTTTTTCACAAGAATCATGAAGACATTCGTAAGATGCCATCATTGCCTTCTTTCATTCGTACACAAGAGCTGTGTTTACTAAATTCTACTGTATTTGAAAGTGTTCAGAAATTAAGTTCAGAAGATGAAAGATCAGTGTTTTTACACAAATATAAGCATCCCTTTATTTTTTTATTTTTAATTTTCGACACTCAAAAACTTGGGCGGTGCTGATAGCAAATAGTCTGAACAACAATGAACATTTTTTCTTTTTTTTTTTTTTTTACTGACTTTTAAATTTTTTAACTGACTCGTTTTCCAGATAACACACAGATAAATAATGGACATTTTTCTTCTTTTCTTCCTAAATTGTTTCACTAATTCACATAGCGACTTTGAATTGGTGTTGAACAAAGAAAAGCGCTGTATAAATAAACTTGAACTATAATTGCTGATTTAAAAAATGTGCGTAAATATAAGCCCCCATTTTTCTATATTTCAAGTCAGGAACAATCACAAATAAATGGAACCCGTCGTCTTCATGCAGCAGCGTGTGTGCGTCTATATAATGTTCCTAAACAATGGTCCAAAAACAATGAGCAAAGGATCTTGGGAACGAAGTCCTGACCACTAGAATCGACTTTTTGTTACCTGTTATTCAACTAAAACGATATCAAAATGATACAAGTCACAAGTTAGGTTTGTTAAATAAAGGAAAAATTGTTATTAACGTAATTGGAATATTAACGTAATTGAACCAGAAACGTTAATTAAAAAAAACATTTTTTTGTACCTGAAAAAATCGCGGAGTGCTTATAATTCCATAAATACGGCAGATTTTTTCTTATTTGTTTATTGGTGACCATGAATAACTTGTCTTTTATTGTTCAGTTTGCTATTCTTTGCCTTGGAGAACAGGGCTTGTTTATGAGCTTTTGTGCTTATGAGCACACACACACTAGCAGTGGTCACGCTGAGACACACACACACACACACACACACACACACACACACTGGAGCAGTGGTCAGTCTCCTGCGCACACACCTGCATTCCAGCAGTCTCCTCACAGGTAGCGTCAGATCAAGCCCTCACCCTCATTGTCTTCCCCTTAATACCATGAAACGGAGCTGGAGATCTGGTCTGGGCTAATCCCGTCTCCTCTCTGAAGGCTGGTGAGAACATCAGAGGGTCTGGAGAGGAGAAGAAGAAGAAAGCTCGGAGCTCTTCTCTGTCCTATCATTACCACCCCCCCTCCCATCAAGCCTGGAATTAACATCAGATCAGATCATTCCATCACTGTGGATTCTGCTGAAATATCAGAGTCATCAAATCTCCAACACTAAATAAAGCCCGGCTGGTTCTGCTCTTCTGTCAGTGATGGTCTTGTTGGGTTGATGATGAGCTGGACTCGTCACTGACCGTGTGTGAGTCTCCTGCTTTGAAGACGTCTTCAGGTCTTGTAGTTGTGTTTAACCCCTGCGGCTCTCAGCAGGCCAAACACTCGACGACAGCAGCTTCATAGTGTGAGACACGCCCGAGACACGACACGAGACACGCGTACGACACGACTGAGACACGGCTGAGACACGACACGAGACACGCGTACGACACGACTGAGACACGCCCGAGACACGACACGAGACACGCGTACGACACGACTGAGACACGACTGAGACACGACTGAGACACGGCTGAGACGTCTTCGAGACACAGCTCAGCCACATAGTCAATCTGAAGCAAAAAAGTGTTCGAGACAGTGCTGAGATATGATTGAGACACAGCAAAACAAGGTCAAGATGCAGCGGAGATGTGGTCAAGACACTACTGAGACACAGCTGAGACGCGGTCGAGACACAGCGAATCCTGGTCAAGATGTAGAAGAGACGTGGCTGAGACGTGATTGAGACACAGCGAATCCTGGTCAAGATGTAGAAGAGACGTGGCTGAGACGTGATTGAGACACAGCAGAAACTCATTTGAGACAAAGCTCAGCCACGTGGTCAAGATATGGCGATAAAGTGGTCACAACACTGCTGAAGCGTGATTGAGACACAGCCGAGACTCATTCGAGACACAGGGGAAAATGGTCAAGATATAGCAGAATAGTGCTTGAGACGTGGTTGAGACACACAATTTGGCATCTATTTTTTGTGAGTCTTGAAAATTATTTTGAAATCAACACATCTTGAAATTCATTGTTTCTGAAGCCTTGTGATGCGTTTTAGTAAATATGAAAATATAAAGTTTTTCTATTTACACTTTTTTCGCGTGTGTGTGTGTGTGTGTGTGTGTGTGTGTGCGGAGGGGATCAAAACTGTTTAATTCGTCGGCCTCATTGTGTTCTAACGTTTGACGACGGGGCCGGAGCGGGAGCAGATTGAGAGATGGAGTGATTTGGCAACCTCGCCTCACTGGAGAAAAACACATACGAAGGAAATATATGCTTTAATTCCCAATGAAAATTAATTCCCAAAAAAAAACTTTCAACTAATTTTTACAAGTTTGGCGATCCGGATTAAAACATGTGACCCCCGGGCCTTGTTTTTCTCAGGTCTGCTCTAGTGAAAAGCTGAAAGCTGTACAAATCAGTTGAGTAGTGAGGCAGTGACCTCATGTGTGTGTGTGTGTGTGTGTGTGTGTGTGTCTCCCTCAGTAAATGAGTAATTATTAGCCGTCATTACCCTGCCCTCTGCTCCTGATGCAACTGAAAGAGAGGCGTCACTATCTGATGACTATGCTAATGTGGTGCGGGGGAGGACGAGACGCCCGTCTAGCTGCCGGAGACTGTGGGGCCCGGGCCCGTGTGGAGGCCCCTGGCTCCAGATTTGAATGTAAACTAATGCAAATATAGACTGTAATTCAAAGAATCTGTATATATGTGCTGTAGGGAATCCGTCCCCGTGTTCCGTCCCCGTCTGATCCGTCTAATTGTTCCCGGTTTTAAAGACGAACAGACGTTCCATACGGTGAGAACCAGGCGAACTGATCCACATCCGCATGAACAAAGTCAGTGGTTTGTTCAAGTTCAAGTTTATTTATATAGCGCTTTTCTTCCAAAGAGTTCCAGACCAACGGAAAGTCGCTGTGCCAATTAGGGTAAAAATATTGTCTTTAAAAAAGGAAAAATGTCCATTATTTATCTCTGTTCAAAAATGAGGGGAAAATAGAGTCAGTTAAAGTAGAAAAAACTGTCCACTGTTCATCGTTGTTCAGACTCTGATCTATGAGCAGAAGAGCAAGCTTGATCACGACAGGGGCTAGGAACACAAAACCTTGTGAGTTTAGAAGCTCATCACTCCGGCTCCGGGCGGATAGAAGGGAGGGGGCGGAGCTGACGGTCTGTGGGCGTGGCTGTGGTTAGCGTGGAGCGTGCGACTCTCACGCTCCACGCTAGACATAAAACAGCTAGTAGAATCTCACAGACACACAGACACACACACACACACACACACACACAGAATCTCTCTTTCTTGCTCTCTCTCTCACACGCACACACACACACACACACACACATACACGCACACACACACACACACACACACACACTCTCTCTCAATCTCTTCTCTCTCTCTCTCTCTCTCTCTCTCTCACACACACAAACACACTCGCTCTCTCTCTCAATCTCTTGCTTGTCTTCTCTCCCTGTGCACTAGTCGGGTGCACCTCGTCTCGTCAGTCTGTCCTGTTCTGTCGTTGCACTTGTGTACCCCTATTTATTTTGCGTGCCCCTCCCCTTGCTGTACAGGTCTCTGTTCTGTTCTGTGTAGCACCAGGGTCCTGAAGAAACGCTGTCTCGTTTCACTGTGTATCGCTCTGCTATATGTAGTTGAAATAACAATAAAGCTTCTTTGACTTGACTTCTGACTCTCTCTCTCTCTCTCACACACACACACACTCTCTCTCTCTCTCAATCTCTTGCTCGCTCTCTCTCTCACACACACACACACTCTCTCTCTCTCTCTCTCTCTCTCTCTCTGTGTGTGTGTGTGTGTATGAGTGGGCGTGTGCGGGCGTGGAGCGTGTGGGCGTGGCTTCAGCACTGGGGTCACTCCTCGGGCCTGTGGTTCTGGCAGGACGTGTGTGTGACGCTGTGTGTTGTGAGGCGCTGCATCAATCACTATCCAGACTCAATAAGTTTAATCTGCGCTGTAATGAGGGGTAATAGTGCGGGCGCGGCTCTTTCATTAGCTCTGCGCATGTTCTGCCGCCGCTGCTCTTTAATAAACACGCCAATTACAGCCAATCAAAGCTCATCATCTTCATCTGCAGCCTGCAGGAATCCAGACCTCAGACCTGGCAACCCGCTTCAAGCTGATGACAGGATTCCTTCTGATTACAGTGATCGTGCGCTTCATCCCTCCATCCGCTACATCTCCAACAACCCCACCCCACCCCACCACCACCTGTCTGTCTCTCTCGCTCTCTCTCTCTCTGTCTCTTTCTCTGTCTCTCTCTCACTCTCTTTCTGTCACTCTCTCACTCTCTCTGTGTGTTTCATGTGTAATTTTGTCTTTCATCTTTCCAGCTCTTTTTTCTGTTCATCTTCCTCTGTTTGTTTCTCCTAGTCTCTCTCTTTCTCTGTTTCTCTCTCTCGCTCTGTTTCTTTCACTCTCTTTCTATTATCGCTTTCTCTCCTTCTGTCACTCCCTGTCTCTCTGTCTCTGTCTCTCTGTCTTTCTCTCTCTCTCTCTCTCTCTCTCTCTCT
>MU204379.1:11787-20044 GCA_017309775.1 Paedocypris sp. Pulau Singkep | reverse complement strand
TGAGCGTCTCTCAGTGCAGGTGCTGGTGTCGTGCTGATGCTGTGCTGGTATAAATCATCTTCTCGCTCGGGAGATGAAGGTTCCCAGCGCTCTCCAGTTTTACAGTGTTTGGTGTTGGTGTGAGCGGGAGCGAGCGTGACGTCAGAGCTCCACTGCGCCCTCTGCTGGACGCCGACCGCGCGCTTCTCTAGCGGCTAATTATCGATCAAAATGATCGATACCTGTCGAGATCAGCACTTGGTTTTGTTTTTCTATTTGTTTTTCTAGTATTTGTTTCCCTGAGTTCCTGTGCAGAGCTCGTGTTTTCTCCCTGTATGTTTCCTCCGGGTCTCCAGATTCTCCAGACAGATGTTTCAGGTGATTTGGTGTGTCTGTGTCCTGCTCTGTGATTGGCTGTCATTGCTTTATAGCTCCTAGTGACCCAGAAATCGAAAATAAGTTTAGAAAATTGATTTTTGGACATGGTTGTTGGGTTACATTTATTTCACTTTCTCATTTACTTACCCTGTCAATCTACTTGCTCTGTCTTTCTTTCTCTCTTTGTTTTTTCTTTCTATTTTTTGGTCTCTCTCTCTCTCTCTCTTAGTTTTTTTTCTATCCTTTTGCTTGCTCTCTCGCTCTCTCTGTCTGCTACTCTTTCTCTCTCGCTCTCTCTCTCTATTTGTCTGTCTGTCACTCTCTCTGTCTGTCTGTCTCTCTCTCTCTCTGTGTGTGTGTCTGTCTCTCTCTCTCTCTCTCTCTCTCTCTCTCTTTCTGTCTCTCTCTTTGTCTGTTTCTCTCAATTTGAAAGCTTCATCTAGCAGTTCAGAACAACGCCTTTGTCTGTAAAGAATCATAATTCTGATTCTGATCAATACAGTCAATATATATAGTGTGTGTGTGTGTGTGTGTGTGTGTGTGTGTGTGTGTAAACTGCATATTTATTTATTTCTATATAATATATTTTCTTTATTTATTCATGTACTCATGTGGTGATGTGATTCGTCCCCGCTGTGTGCTCAGAGACGCCGGGCATCATCAGGTGGCGCGGGGCGGATGCGGGCGTGACCAGGGGCCCTGATGCCCCGCGGGCTCTTCTGCGGGCCGGGCTGGTGTCAGGGTGATGTATGAAGGGCGAAACCCGATCCAGACCCGCATTCCTGCCTCTCACGGGCCCTCACGGCTCCAGCAGATCAATCAGACGGGGGCGCTCCGGTGGTCCCTCTGCTGGGGCGGGCGCAGTCGGGTGGAGAGGAATGCTGGGAAGTGAGTGCGCTCCGGGCCGTGGAGCTGAGAGACGGACAGATAGAGGGATGACAAAGGCCGAGTGTGGCCCCGGGGCCCGGACACGCCCACCTGTCGACGGCGCTAAGTGCTGCTGAATGAGTCGCCACAATGAGGAGCAAGACGATCCGCCGTGAGACTCTTCCTCTCGTGTCGACACCTCCAGCCGCTGATGGATCGACAGGAACCATGAGGAACCGTCTGAGTGTGTGTGTGTGTGTGGAGCTCACCAACGTCTCACACCAGAGTGATAGAGCACAGAAACACTCTCTCTCTATCTCTCTCTCTCTCTCCCTCCGTCTCTCTTTCTTTGTCTCTATTTCTCTTCATCTCTGTCTCATTCTCTTTCTCTCTCTCTTTCTGTCTCTCTCTCCGTCTCTCTCTCTCTCTCTCTCTCTCTTTCTGTCTCTCTCTCTCTCTTTCTCCTTCTCTCATGAAATGTGATGGGGAGAGGGGGATGCATTCAAAGGAAGAGTAATAAATGGAAGATAAAGGATAGAAAAACAATAAAATACAGTCGATATAAAGATAAAACATGGAATATAAATAAAGTACAAAATTTTGAAGGTGAATATAAAAAGACAATCACGTATAAAAAAAAAACGAGTAAAATAATAATAATAATAATAATAATAATAATAATAATAATAATAATAATAGTAATATGAGTATTTGTAGGCCGCTTTTCACAGTTTTCACTGTCTCAAAGTGCAGGTGTGAATATGTAAGAGAATTGTTGCTTTTCATTCATTTGATCGTCTGGTTGTTGGTGTTTAAGTAAATGGCTGTGATTATCACTAAGACTATGACAAGACAAAGACCAAGACCAAGGCCATACAGCATAAACCTAGCGCTCCAGGTAACTTCCAGGTAATAAAAAGTGCAGAAAATAAACAAAAGAAAGACAAGATATGCTGGAGCGATCATAACCCTAACTCTAACTCTAACCCTAATTCTAACTCTATCCCTAACTCTATCCCAAACTCTAACCCTAATTCTAACTCTATCCCTAACTCTATCCCAAACTCTAACTCTATCCCTAATTCTAACTCTATCCCTAACTCTATCCCAAACTCTAACTCTATCCCTAATTCTATCCCAAACTCTAACCCTAATTCTAACTCTAACCCTAATTCTAACTCTATCCCTAACTCTATCCCAAACTCTAACTCTATCCCTAATTCTATCCCAAACTCTAACCCTAATTCTAACTCTAACCCTAATTCTAACTCTATCCCTAATTCTAACTCTATCCCTAACCCTACTGTACCTAGCTCTGTAACGCTAACCCAAACTCTAACTCTAACTCTAACCTATCTGACCACAACACCGCCATTTTTAAACGCAGCTCAGGTGAATCTCAAAGATAATGTGTTGTCTAGTTGTGTCTGACCAGGTGAAAAGTGCTTATGGCGTTGCCAGAAGAGTGACTGATTTGACCAGCGTGTTCAAGCTATTGAGGATTCGGTTCAGACGATAGAATTCAGAACCGTTAACGATTGAGGAAAAACTGTAGTTCCATCCATCGCTCATGCTATTTTAAATTTTGTTTTTTGACGGCAATTTAGTTTTGTTTGTTTTGTCTTTTGGCATCACCTCACTTACCTTTTTCCTTTTTATTTACAGGTGTGTGTGTGTGTGTGTGTGTGTGTGTCAGTGTATTTCGCGTCTGCTGATTTAGTGATTAGTGGCCCGAGGTCAAACATCTTCTGTGTCCTGGAGAAGGTCTGTGTCCGTCACCTGTGAGGCTGTGAGCTCCGGTCCAGCGGGTCTGAGGAGATCAGGAGGATGAGAGGAGCCATCAGGAGAGCAGGAGGAGACGAACATCAGGACATCATCATCATCTTCATCTTCATCAAGTTTAGTGACGAGCCTCAGCAGCCTGACATCAGACGAGTGTTTCAGGGTATAGTGGAGAAATGGCTGGAGGTGTGATGTTATCTGAGGAATGACACCGTAATGGACGAGTGAGGACTGTAATTACTGCCTCCTTACTCGCCCTCGCTCTCTCTCTCTCTCTCTCCCTTCCACTCCCTCTATATCTCACTCT
The DNA here is from genome assembly GCA_017309775.1 of Paedocypris sp. Pulau Singkep. Lineage (NCBI taxonomy): Eukaryota > Metazoa > Chordata > Actinopteri > Cypriniformes > Paedocypris > Paedocypris sp. Pulau Singkep. The sequence continues at coordinate 16,731 of MU204379.1, read as the reverse complement.
CTTTTTTTCTATCTCTTTCCGGTCTCTCTCTCTCTTCCTCTCTTTCTTCTTTCTCTCTCTCTCCCTCTCTCTCTCTCTCTCTCTCTCCCTCTCTTTCTTCTTTCTCTCTCTCTCTCTCTTTCTGACCCCTCCTCTAACCCCACACCTCTCTTTCATTCTCTTTCTCTCTCTCTCTCTCTCTCTCTCTCTCTCTCTCACTCTCTCACTCCACACCTCTCTCTCTTTGACAGATGAAGATGAATGGCCGAGATAAGTGTTGGATCCTGTTCGTCTCTCGTCTTTGAGTTTGAGTTTTAAGATTGAGGATTTTGGTCAATCTCAATAAGTGTACATACAAATGTGACTATGGCTGTGCATGTGTGTGTGTGTGTGTGTGTGTGTGTGTGTTTGTGCACTTGTGCTTGTTAGTGTGTTTCTCAGTTAATCCTTTCACACCTTTGATAAGACTAGGACTCAAAAGTCTGATCTGACAGAGTGTAAAACAGATTATCTTCCATTCTTCCTCTAAATCTGTGTGTGTGTGTGTGTGTGTGTGTGTGTGTGTGTGTGCATATGTAGCGCAAAGTGGTTTCCCAAATGCGAGGTTTGTAGCACGTGTGTGTGTGTGTGTGTGTGTGTGTGTGTGTGTGTGTGTGTGTTACAGGCGTCTTCACCTTCTCTTCATCAAAGTTCATGTTCAATGATTTGATGAAAGGAGATATGAAATATGAATTTTGTATTTTTACAATATTTGTATTGTATTTTGATCTAAAAGCAATTTATTTGAAGCTAAACCCGTTCAGATGTGGATTCACGGCCTGCAGGATCTGGAATCAGATCTTCATCACCTGGCGTTTTAAATACGACCATGTAAGTTCTGAAAAAATTGAATTTATTCAGCCCGTGTGTGAATTAATATTACACTCATCCTGGAATATTTACAACTATGATTTGTGCATTTACACTTTTTTAATTAAATCATAGCTTTAACTTGTTGTCTTGGCTACAGCACTTGAACCTTTCTGGTGACTTATAAATAAAGTTGGATGGGTTTTTCAAATGGAATTTGTGCAAAACAATTAACTTCCGACATGATTCCAGTGACGTGACGAGCATCCGCACAGGATGAAGGCGAGTAAGTGTAATGACGCAGAAACAACACTTTTGTGGTCACTTTATCCTCCTGGACACTTTTACCCGCACTTGTAGCTTTTCTTTTTTATGACTTTTTTATTATTCTTTTTTTATTTTTTATTATCTTTATTTCATTGTAGTTCTACAAGTATTTCTATTTCATTCTATTTTATTGTTGGTTTTCTTTATTGTATTTTTCAATTAGGAAAAAAAATCTATAGTTTTTTTTATTGCATTCTACATCTTTATTGTATTCATTTCGCATTTTATGTTAATGTATTGTTTTTCATTGTTTTTTTTGTGTTATTGTGAACAGAAGCTGAGCGATTGTTGAAAAGCATTTAACTATATATCGTAGCACCACGTATGTGTACGTACGTGACACATAAAATTAGATTTGATTTGACGCCTGAGTTGACGTCCGTCCGTCCGTCCGCTCGAGGGCGCTGTGTCGCGTACCGCGGTTTGTGCTGCCCTCTGCTGCCCGAACTGCGCATTACACGCTGATATATTCATTTCCGTCCGATGTTTTTAATACAGTACTAGTACAATTTTTTAGGAGAAAAACTTTTTTTTATAGTTCAACAGGTCAACATCCTGTTTTTTTCCCCCTAATCTCTATTTACATTTCAAAGTAGGAAATACATTTTCACTCCGTTTTCCCGACACACTTAATTAAATGGACACCACGTTAAACCGAGTCACTTTTTAGACACTTCAATCGAGTCACTTTTGTATATTTGTCTTCGACTCACTCCGGCGTTTCAGTTGTATTTTTTATTTTTTTTTCCTCATAATTTTTGTATTTTATTAATATTTCATATTTTATCTTCATATCTTGTTTTTATAATATTTCTATTGTTTTTTTTTTGTTTGTTTGTTTTTTTACCTTTTTGGTATTTCCTTTGCACATTTTAATAGCATATTTTATCTTTATACCCTGTTTTATCGTATTTCTATTCTTTATCTTTTTATTGTATTTCCCCCTTTGCACATTTTGTTGTATCTCCCCCATCTCTAGGTTTTAATGCTGGAACGACCAAAAAAACACATTTCACTACATGTTGTACCACGTATTATTTGTATGTGATACAATTTGAATTTGAATTTGAATTTGAAAAGCACACTTTGAAAAGGTTTGTCAGTGGCACAGAAAATCCAGCAACAGTGCGTGTGTAAAGTTAAAATCACTGGAGGTCGAGAGCTATAAATAAATCACAATGTACACAAATTCAGAAAAGATGTGTGTGTGTGTGTGTGTGTGTGTGTGTGTGTGTGTGTCAGTACATCATGATGTCTTTGGGCGTGTCCTCGGTGGGCTTCTCCTGGGCTCGGCGGCGTGTGTGTGTGGCGCGCACGTACAGACGCACCACCAGCATGGCCAGCAGGTTGCAGCAGATGTACGGGATGAGGAGGAAGAAGCCCAGCAGAGGTTCGGCGCTCACCAGCTTCAGCTTGGCGTTCTTCTCGTCCGCCAGAACCAGCGTCTGGAACATCTCCAGCGCGTAGATATTGAGCAGGAAGAGAAGCAGAGCCAGAAGGCCGAGGCTCGCTGAGGACACACAAGCGCACACACCTTCTCCATCATCACGGCCCATCAGAGGAGATGAAGCAGGTTCTCACCGCTCAGGCCGCTACACGCGAACAGCCCCACCGCTCCCAAGTACGTCTGATACGGGTTGCTGAAGCTGTTGAAGAGGGTGATGAAGATGCTCCCGGCCGAGCACAGCAGAGCCGCAGCCTGCAGCATCAGGACCAGAGCGTGGAGGATGATGGGAGCCCCGCCCATCTGCACCAGACGACTGAACACTGACGCACAGAGACCAGAGTCAAAGGTCATCGCGCTGAATATATAAATATTTAAAAAAAAATAATATATATATATATATATATTTTTTTTTTATGAAAAAAAATTCTCAGACTTAAAGATTAGAATTTTTTTTTTTTTTTTTTATAGAACCTTTATTAGTCCCTCAGTGGGGAAATTGTTTCTCTGCATTTAACCCATCCGATCAGACAGGAACTCGGAGCAGTGGGCAGCCACACAGTGGGGCGCCCGGGGGGCATGTGGGGTTCAGTGTCTTGCCCAAGGACACTTAGTAGAACTAGTCGTAGGGGGGATTCGAACCGGCGACCTTTTGGACACCAGTCCAAGTCCCCTACCACTGTACCACAACTCCCCTTTAAAGATTAAAAGACATGGATAATGAAAAAAAAATATTTATTTATATACATATATTATATATATATATATATATATTTTTATTATTATTATTGATAGTATTCTTTTTTTTTTCATCTTGCATCAGTGAAATTTTTTACTAGAGTTATGCATATAGGCCTATAATGTCTATTGTTTTTATTCTGGAGGGTCTGACCTTAACTCAATTATTTTTATTCGCATTTGACATCTTATATGTTGTTTCAAGTTATTCTTTCAAAAATACAGCCTATCTGAAACATTTGAAAATCTAATGTAATTGTTTCCTCTCAAATCATGTGCACAAAATATTACATATGTCTTAGGATAAAACTTGGATTTTTTTTTTTCTTCATCCATGTTTTTTAAGACAAAATATCTTGTTTGTTTCATTTTTAAGAATTTTTAAAAATATCTTGTTTGATTCATTTTTAAGAATTTTTTTTATATACATAAAACTAAGCTTGACTCTTCAATCTTTCCGTTCTCACGAGTCGCTGCAGCGAATCATCCTTTTCCACTATAAAAAATACACTCAGCTCATAAATTACAGAAACTATATAATACCACAAAACACTCAAACGGAAAGTGAATTGAGACGGAATTGTCTGACGCTTCAGAATTTTTATCTTATTCAACGTATATTCTACTACATTTTTATCTTGTTTTTTTTCCTTGCACCAAATGGTGTTCTTCATTTCATTGCAACCATGTGATGCAATGACAATAAAGGCGTTCTATTCTATTCTATATTTCATTCTGTTCTGTTTTATTCTATTCTATTCCATTCTCTATTTTATTCTATTCTATTCAATTGCATTCTTCTATTCTGTTTCATTCTATTCTATTCTATTACATTCTCTATTCTATTCTGTTTTATTCCATTGTCTATTCTATTCTATATTCTATTTTAACTGTTCTGGAAGTTTCTCCTCACCTTCTACTGGCTCGTCGAGGTCTATCCAGGGGCAGGCGATCTTGGTCTCGGTGCCGTCGAACAGACCGACCGTGAGCGCTGAGGAGCCGGTGAGCAGGTCATCTGTGGCCGGTCCACAGTCCAGTAGCGCCGCGGCCCAGTGTGTGGACATGCCGTATCCCAGCACACACACACCGGCTGCGCTCACACACGCCGCGGACAGGAAGTGCAGCAGCTTCTCGGTGGACGGCATGTTTTCCGCTCGCTGGGAGAGTCTGACCGTGTCGTGAAGCGCGGCCGCGCGGGGGAACTTTGGCACTGACCCCGGGTCAGCACCGGCGGACACAGGTGACGCGCCCGATACGGGGAAACTGATCCCGGATCAGAGGCGCCGACGTCATAAAGCCATAAAGCCTCATAAACGCGGAGACACGGGTTCAGTCGCGTGAACATGATGGAAACGCTCTACATTCATCCGGGTTTAATTATTCAGTCACACAACTACAGGTGACAATAACACACACACACACACACACACACACACACACACACACACACACACACACACATCGAAACAACAATCATGTGCACACAAACTGGACAGTTTTCCAGTGTGTATACACCTGCAGGCCTCTGATTGGCTGAGACAGAGGATGAGGAACAAATATTACCCTGGTATTTTTAGATTTATGATTGTTGAGAGCTCATTCAAAGT
>MU204378.1:76895-103780 GCA_017309775.1 Paedocypris sp. Pulau Singkep | reverse complement strand
CGAGACCATGGTTCTCGACCGGAAAAGGGTGGAGTGCCCCCTGCAGGTCAGAGACAGGGTCCTTCCCCAAGTGGAGGAGTTTAAGTATCTCGGGGTTTTGTTCACGAGTGGGGGGAGGATGGAGCGGGAGATCGACAGACGGATCGGTGCTGCGTCCGCAATAATTAGGACGCTGCATCGGTCCGTCATGGTGAAGAGAAAGCGGAGCCAAAAAGCAAAGCTCTCGATTTACCAGTCGATCTACGTTCCTACCCTCACCTATGGCCACCAATTTTGGATGGTGACCGAAAGAACGAGATCCCGGATACAAGCGGCGGAAATGAGCTTCCTCCGCAGAGTGGCTGGGCTCTCCCTCAGAGATAGGGTGAGGAGCTCGGCCATTCGGGAGGAGCTCGGAGTAGAGCTGCTGCTCCTTCGGGTCGAGAGGGGCCGGATGGGGTGGTTCGGGCATCTGGTAAGGATGCCCCCCGGACGCCTTGCTGCTGAGGTGTTCCGGGCATGTCCCACCGGGAGAAGACCCAGGGGCAGACCCAGGACGCGCTGGAGAGACTATGTCTCCGGCTGGCCAGGGAACGCCTCGGAATTCTTCCGAAAGAGCTGGAGGACGTAGCTGGGGCAAGGGAAGTTTGGGCCTCCTTACTGAGGCTGTTGCCCCTGCGACCCGGCCCCGGATAAGCGGCAGAAGACGGTACGGTATGGTACGGTGCGTTCAAGACCCAAAAACTTGTTTTTGCTATCAAAGTCATGAGCGTAGCAAAACTAGATCACAATTTGAACAAACCACGTTTAGATTTCAAAATGTTTCCGATAAACCAGATGCTAAAGAACATTTGTCTCAGTTCCAAAATAATAAATATAAAATACTAAAACAAAATAAAAATGAGGAATGCAAAACACCCGCTATTGAAATGCTCCAAAGAAAGTACAGGTATCAGGTAGCGTATAGAAAAAAAGTTAATCGATTGAGACATGAAAAGTATAGGTTAATTGAAGAATACAGAGAGAAACTGAAAAGTATCGAAAGAAAAAAGTACAGGGGAGATGCAGGTCATAGAGAGAAACGTCTAGTAAACAATTCAGGAAAATATAGGACCAACTTAATTTACAGGGACAAAGTACAAACACTTGAAAAACTTAAATATGCAACAAATCTTCAGCATAAAATGCTACTAAGGACAGCAAGCATTAAAAAGTACAAATGATAAACATCATAGAGAGAGGGTTGAAGCAGCAAGCATAACGAAATATAAACTAGACTCGCATCATAGAGAGAGGGTTAAGGCCACTAGCATAGGAAAATATAAGCTAGACCTGCATCGTAGAGAGAGGGTTAAGGCCACTAGCATAGGAAAATATAAACTACATAAATACCATAGAGAGTGGGTTAAAGCATCAAGTAAAAATAAGTATAGATCAATTTATTTGCAAAGACCAAAACGTATGATTAAAAACAATCGGAAATTCCACACCTGTCCTGACTTGAAGGGCAAACTTAAAGCAACCAAAGTAAAACGAGTGCCAAAAATTAAAGATACTGAAAACATGAATTATGTCAGGGAACAATTTTTAGAAAAGGTTAAAGATGGCCCTGAATATATCTGTTCTGTCTGTTGTAGGTTACTCTTTAGAAAACAGGTTGTGACATGTGACTTTAATAACTATCAGTCTGAATCTAAAGTTGCAACTGTTGCAAAAAGATATCTGCATTGATGTAACAGAGACTGTACATTACCGTGTCAGTTGTTAGATAGTCCGCGAGGTCAATTGTGGATTTGCTTTACGTGCCATAATAAAATTAGGAATGGTCAAATGCCGGCAGAATGCATAGTTAACAATTTGGACTTAGACCCCATTCCTCCAGAGCTATCGTGTAGAGCAACAATTAGTAGCTCAAAATATTCCGTTTATGAAGATTTTGGCTTTACCCAAAGGTAGTCAAAATGGCGTTCATGGCCCTGTAACGTGTGTCCCTTCCAATGTTGTTGCCACAACTAATTTACTACCTCGTACCAGCATGGAAGGGTCTTTATTACCCGTCAAATTAAAGCGTAAATTAACATACAAGGGTCATTATGTGTTAGAAATTAGGAGGCTTTGTCAGTCAGAGATCATCTGGTTCAGCACAGCAGTTGTGTCTCGTATCCGAGGGGAGCGAATGAAGTGCACAAGAATGAATCAACCAAGTCAGAGTTTTGACTATCAGGTTTAATGCATCAGTGCCATCTCCAGACTCTCTCCCAAGTAAGCAAGAAATCACCCAACTTAAATACTCAAATACACGTGTTTCAGTTTTACATACGGGCATAATGAATCAACAATCAGTCGAAAACAAGTCCTTGTCGAAGACTAAACGGTTTATGGTCAAGAGGTGGCGGAGTCATCAGGATGCGAAGGGGGGTAATATCTAAGGCTGAGGTCAGAGGTGTTAAACCCATTAAATCATTAAGGATCACAATTACAATTCATCAAGGATTACATGTTTACGCAGATGCATCAAAAGAATTCTTTAACTCCAAACGGATTCCACTTAAACAATGATTCATTCCGCAGACAGAGGGGCACCAGAACTGCTGACGTCCGTCTTCTGGTCTGCGTTCGTATCTGCTGTTGTTCACAGAGAAGACAAAACATCTTTTCCCGAAAAGGAGCAAGAGTGACCTCGGCACGACCCAGACAGATCCACTCTGCTCTCCCATGTCAGCGCAGGACTGGAACACACTTTTAAGCAGAATTATTTCAAAAGATCAAATATTAAAACATTAAAACATATTATTTCTTTCATTATGAGTATCAGTTTGTTGACTCTCTGCGTGTTAGGCAAGCATTGGCTTATTTGAAACGACACAACAAGCATTATAAAGACAGAGTTTAATGAGGAGTGGATTAATGTGTTTTGTCGAGAGGATGATCAGGCTTTAGTGGTTGAATGTGGTGATGATGATAAAAAAGTAGAAGAACAGGATGTCCAGGACGAACTTTTGCACGACAGACAGCAGCATTGTATGTTTCAGGACACATGTTGTTTACCCGTGGACACTGGCCAAGAGGCATTAGATCAGTATTTTGATGACATATTAAGCTCCTAGCTCCGGCGGAAGGGAAGAACCCTGTGAAGTTATTGTCCGATGAGGAGAATGAAGCCAAATGCTTCCCCGTGTTGTTCCCTGAAGCTCGTAACACGTTTCACACTAGCAGACCACATAATTTGACCATATCGCGTTATTTTAATGTTCGAATTTTACACGCTGATGGTAGATTTGCCCAAAATGTGGAATATATATTTCATGCCCAGTATATGTCAGAGGTTGAACAGGTCGTTTCAAAGGTTTCTATCGCATGTAGGAAAGGACAGTCAGGGTTCAGGCCAAAGATTCCAGGGAAGGGTTTTAAAGAGTCTCTAAAGGATTTGTTAGACGTTAACGATGGTTACCGGTTTTTGAAACCGATTAGAGGAACACCAGCTTTCTGGCAAGCTGAGCAGAAGAATTTGATCACCTGTGTCCGTCAGCTTGGCATACCAACATGGTTTTGCTCTTTCAGCTCAGCGGATCTCAGGTGGACAAATCTTCTAAAGTCCATTTTGAAGCAAAACGGCAGAGTGCAGACCGCTGAGGACTTGGAGTGCAGCAACATTCAAAGCGTCACTCTAAAACGTGCAAGAAGAACAAGACTGTTTGTCGTTTTAACTATCCTCGGCCACCGTCGATGCGCACGTTTATCTGTAAAGATGAACCCATTCCACCATGTAAGAAACACATCGAAGATGTGGCAGATGCAGAGTGCACCTGCGTGGACCCCGAGATCCGACGACAACTGAAGGATTATGCAGAAAGGATCATGTCAGAGATCAAGAAGGCCATTGGCGACAAAAACAATCCCCACAGCAGTGTAGAGAGCTTGTTTAGGTCATTGGGAATAACCCAGGATGTTTATGAGAAGCTTTACAAGATGATAACAAGGCGTATCTCTGTTGTGTTAAAGCGAGAGGTCGGTGATGTGTGGGTTAATCAATACAACAAACATTTGCTGAAATGTTGGAATGCCAACATGGACATTCAGTTTGTTGTAGATGCTTATGCGTGCATCGTTTATATCATTTCTTATTTTTCAAAGTCGGAGTGAGAGATGGGCTTGTTGCTTGCCAACGCCCAAAAAGAAGCCTCCAAGGGCAATGCCAGTGCCAAAGAGGCAATGAAGAAAGCCGTGTATCGGCTGACTGGCATGCATCTGAAAGAGTGTTCGCGGAAGGTTGTCTTTGTCCCGACTGGGGACAGTATCATTAGACTTAGTAGGCCGATAGGAGAGATTAATGAGAGCATGCCATCAGAAGACATGTGGATGCGGAACATTGTCGATAGGTATAGGAACAGGCCGCGTAGGGACGAGTTTAATGACATGTGTATTTCCACGTTTGCTACTGAATACCGTCTTCTCAGCCAAAGCGAAAAATCCAGCAAACCAATTGCACTTCTAAATGATATGGGTTTTATCGCCAAGAGAGTTCGAACCAAACCCGCAGTGGTTCGATATGCACGGTTTTCAGAAAGCAAAGAGGACAGGCCGTTTTATAAAAGCATTCTGCAGCTGTTTTTGCCATGAAGAGTTGAAGCCGGCGGGGTTTGAAACCTACCAACAGTTTTATGAGCAGGGCTTTGTTAGCTTTGAGGACGGGTCGATGCGTGCGTTCTGTTGTTACCGCTAACCGAAGTTTATTTGAAATGGAAAAGGAAAATTTAGATGAGATTGCAGAAAAGGTGGGTGAGGAAGACTTGGTGGACGCGTGGTGTTTGCTTTGCCCGGAGCAACAAGTGGAACGTTTAGAGGCTGAGGAAGAGTTTGTAGAGCAGCAGCAGCAGCAGGAAAATGAGGTGGAGCAGAATCAGGTTCCGGATTTGGCCGTGCAGAGAGTGGTCGTTTCTCATTTAGAGAAGTCTAAAAATCTCAGTAGGAGTGAAGGACCGGACATCATGCGGTCACTTAACGACCAGCAGTTGTCCATCCTGTATAAAGTGCGTGAATGGTGTTTAGGGAAAGTTTACGGTAGAAACCCTGATCCCTTCCATCTGTTTATTACCGGTGGTGCGGGCACAGGGAAAAGTCACTTGATTAGAGCGATTCAATATGAGGCGGTGCGACTGCTCTCACCAACCTGCCATCCGCCAGATAACACGTGTGTTTTGCTGACGGCGCCAACAGGGATAGCGGCGTACAACCTGGACGCAGCCACTATCCACAACACCTTTAGCATCGGCAAAGACACTAGACTCCCGTATGTTCCACTGGGTGAAGAGAAGGTCAATTCACTGAGAGCGAAGTTCATGGATCTTCAGATTCTCATAATTGACGAAACATCAATGGTGTCACACAGGTTATTGGCGTACATTCATGGCAGGTTGCGTCAGATCAAGCAGTCTGGTGATTTGGGTTTTCCATTTGGGAACGTTAGTGTGATAGCCGTAGGTGATTTTTATCAGTTACCCCCAGTCCATGGGAAGGCGTCAAAAATATGGCCCCTTTGCACAACTATTAAATCGATTAAGAACACAACCGAAAGGAAAACCGCTGATTGACAGCGATCTATAAAAAAAAAAAAAATCCAAAAAAACATTACAACAGCGCGAAACAGGCGAACACTCACCACACTTGCACATTTACCCTAGAAACATGAGCGTATTTAACCATAATGTAGAGCATCTTGGACATGCGTGTCCAGATTACATTGAAGATAAAGCACAAGATTTTGGATTGGATAAAACGACAGGTAAATTAAATTACAGGGACATCTTAGCCTGTGTTCATACAAAACTTTGCTGCAGTGCCTTCCGATTGGTGGAAATGTGCGGGTAATGTTGTGCAAAAATGTAGACGTAGCTGACGGTCTAGTAAACGCGGTGTGTGGTGTTACTCATAGAGCAGGTAGAAGGGAAGCAGCTTCCTGTGGCCATATATGTTAGGTTTGACGATGAGAGAGTGGGCAGGAAGAGCAAACAGACCCCAGCAGGTCTTGTTGGTTCCACAGCTGTGGAAGTTGCTGAAGAATTAGCAAACAAGAGAGGTGAGAAACGTAGGCAGTTTCCTTTGAAGTTAGCTTGGGCCTGTATGGTCCATAAAGTTCAGGGTTTAACCGTGGATAATGCCGTAGTGTCACTTGACAAAGTGTTTGCCGCATGTCAGGCGCATGTAGCGTTGAGTCGTGTCAGGACGTTGGAGGACTTGATTATTAGGGACTTTGAGGAGAAGGCCATTCACTGTAATGCTGCTGTTAACGTGGCAATGCAGAAGATGGATGCTTTCTCGGTTGATAGCTCTCGCAACATGTGAGGTCACCGCACCAGAGTTTGATTTGGAGTATTTGCTGTATCACATTGGTGAGCACAAACGGTTTGTGGCTGTTATTTATCATCCACCGTCTTACCCCTTGTCTCTGTTTAAGTGTAAATTGGAGCGGTTGTTGTGTTGGATGGATGTTCAGGAAGAGAGTGTAGCGGTAATGGGAGATTTTAATGACGACAAACTGAAATTCTCGGGTTTGTTCAGTATGTCACGTCTCCCACTACAGAGAGGGCTACTCTGATTGATCACGTGTATGTCAGGTCAGCAGCGTTTCAGGTAGATTGTTCAGTGCTGCCAACTTACTTTAGTGATCAAGAAGTGGTTTTGTGTTTGTTTAGGCTACATACGCTATAGTTTAGGCTGTAAATGCTTCGTGTAGTGTGTGTTAGGTTAAGACTCGTGTTACTTTGTGGAATACTGTAATTTTATGTGTAATGTGTAATACTGTGTTTTGTTATGTTAAAAGTTCTTGATGGGTTCTATAAGTTCATGTGTTATGTCCTTGCTTGTTGCCTTAACAGTTCAATTCTTTCAGTTTATATAAAAGTTCTGTTTTGTTGGTTTTCATTTGCACCTCACGTGTGTTTTCACCTGATTGGGACGAGACCGGCACTCTCACTCTCCCTGACGTTTTTTTTTTTTTTTGACATGACATTGTTCAGGTGATCTATATCTGAGGGCTGTTGCACTAATGTAGAATAAAGAAAGCCAGGATTTCAGAAGAAGTTTCGCTTAACATAACTTCGTCAGGTCATTCTGGGTTAGTCGGTTGCACAAACGCTAAGCTGGGATAAACACTTTCCACTAAATTAAGCCAGGAGTAGAGAGTTGGGAAAAGTGCTTAAACAGACCATGGAATCGCTCACAGAATCACGAAGGCAACAATGGATAAGACGCCTGCAGCATATTTTACACCAGCGGAACAGCAGCTCCTCATGGAGTTCTACGAAGAGGTAAAGCACATCGTCTGTAAAAAAAGGAAATACAGCGGCAACAAATAAAGAATGCGAAAAAGCCTGGCAGACAACAGCCGACCGATTAAATGCGTAAGTAGTCCAAATAAGTCCTGTGCTTTTTATATGTAATTTAGTCGTGTATAAATTCATTATTTTATTTCTCTCCTTACGAAAGAACAAGCATGTCTGGCCAAAAAAGGACCTGACAGCAAGTGAAGATTAAGTAGAACAACATCTCGTGCGCTGGAAAGTCACTTCATGGAAGAACATACAGTGGTGTGCAAAATAATTCATTAATTAACTTGCACTTTTCAAGTGGTTTGATGCACTCATTTATAAGTTTCTTTCCCCTTCCCAGTTGTATGGCACAGATTTTAGGTTTAGGTTTTCATAGAACATTTCAGTCTAATGTGTTTGTGGTCATAAGGTGGTAAAAATGTGGGGAAAATTCAAGGTGTATGAATACTTGTGCAAACCACTGTGTTTTCAAATCAGTATTGTTTGCTACATTACATTTTACATATTTTGTCTGTTCTGAATGTAGCGTTTAAACATTTTTGACTTCCTGTCTATTGCAGTGTCTATCTCCAGATAAATGCAGGGCAGACAAAGGAGCTGGTGGTAGACTTCCGCAGGCATACACCCGCACTAGCACCGGTGAACATCCAAGGTAGGGATATTGAGAGGGTTGTATCCTACAAGTACTTGGGTGTTCACCTGAACTATAAACTGGACTGGACACATAACATAGAAGCAATTTATAAAAAAGGACAGAGCAGGCTATATCTGCTAAGGAGACTCTGGTCCTTTGGAGTCCAGGGACCACTACTAAAGACATTTTATAACTCTGTGGTGGCATCAGCCATCTTCTATGGCAGGGGTCCTCAATTATAAACTTGAAGGGTCCACTTACGAAATTTCCGTTCAGTCCGAGGTCTGGAAAAATATCGGTCAAGTTGCAAATATGAAGTGCTTCAGGTCAATCTCTCGATCTCTAAGAATCTGTCACTACTTCATAAATGTAATCCCTCCTTGTGTGAGGTTTGTGAGACCCAAAACATAAATTTGACACAATATTGTTCACCTCCCTTTTCTTCATCAAACAATCTGAGAAAGATCATAAATTGTAAATTATCCTTTTGAGTCCCTTCAAACAGAGCAGTCACCACTTCACTCACACACTCATTGACTATTTCAGCATTAGAGAAAGGTGTCTTGTGTTGTCCCAGGACACATGTGAGACGTCCGTTGCCTGTGTGTGTGTGTGTGTGTGTGTGTGTGTGTGTGTGTGTAGGGTAATTTGTTCAAATTGTGCGTGCTTGGATTAATAATGGCATTTCACGATCACTTTTGACGATCGCGACCATCTCGTTGCAGATTAAACACATTGGTTTTCTGCTTCGCGCGGATGCATATTATTCTGTCCACTCGCTCTTAAACTCGCAGTTTTCAAAGTCAACTTTTCTCTTCTAATCGACGGCCAGCTTTGAGCTCGCCATCTTCTTTAAGGTTAAAAAATCTCTCTATTTACACAAACGACAGAGCGGCCGTTCGCCTGGCTACCCTGAAGACCTGAGCGACTGCGCGCCGCCGCGGCCGTGTTCTACAGTGTTTCAATGCCGCCGGCCAGAGCGCAAACAGATGACGTAGTTGTCACGTTGCTCTTACAGCGGCTGTGATTGGACAAATGCCGCAGCTAAAACGAGCACAATCATTCAAGATAAATTATATACATTTATAAATATATTTGTTTGCGTGTGTGTGTGTGAGAGAGAGTGAATAAACATTGCTGGATCAAAATTGCGTGATCGACTAAAAAAAACGCCTTTGGATTATAATCACAAGAGCGCATGTTGGTTTTGCCGTTGGTCCAAATGTAATCGCGTCTGGGTCCGGATGCGGACCGGAGTCCGCCTATTGAGTACCGCTGTTCTACTCTCACCACAATCAACATTTCACTCCAATCCACTGCCGCTGTCTCTCACTGAAAATCAGGTGTGAATGGAACTTGAGGAACAATGCAAAGAAAGTGGCTGGTCCAGACGCCGTCAGAACAGCTTTTAAAAAAACAGATTGAACTGGTCTGATATTATTGACATCCAAAACACAAATGACGGCCTTTCAGTGACACTACTAAAGTTTCATATTAAACAATATTCAGTACTTTCTGTGGGCATTCTTTGTTTTTATAATTTGTGTTTTGTTTGTAAATATTGTGTTTTTTTGTACTTGCTGTTTTTTGTTTTTTTTTACTCTCTATATACTTGCTGTTGTGACATGTAAACGTGTCGTTTGTAGGACAAATAAAAGTTTTTCTATTTCAAATTTTCTTTTTAAGTTCGTTTTTTTAACATAAGCACAGTTGTTTTTTCATTTGTCCTTTTGTATGTATCATTTCATAATTTCATTATTGATCAATATATAGTTATTTATATTTAGTGTACAAAAAAATTGCACAGATTATTGAGTGAAGTTCCATTACAATGTTTGTAAAGTAAAACTAATTGTGAAAATGTAATAGATACTTTATACAAGACATGAATCAATTTATATGGTTCTTGGTAAAATGTGAGTTTCTTATTTTGTTTGTAAAGTTCTAAAACGACGAATTTACGTTTATTGTGAAAAACCTGAACATTATTGATAAATACATTTTCTTTCATTTGTTTTCAATGTTTTCTCACACAATTCACATGCAATGAACACTTCAGATCACACCCCTAGGTTTACAGCTACACCTTTCACACCTTGTGTGAGTGTGGTGCTTGAAGCTGCCAGAAATATATCAGACGATATAATTTACTTTTGGCTGTGGGCTCTGCACAGCTGGGCATTCAAGTGGTGTCCTTCGAATAGCATAGGTTTTATAGACTGCAAAACTTGTTTTTGCAAAAAATATTTTACCGTCAATTTGAAAAAGTTGTAATACAAAAAACACGGCAACCTTTTTATTTTTATTTTAAATGCATAACCAATACCGCCAACACGAGAGAGACAAACAGAAAGCCAACAGTACGAGGGTATCATGTAGTGTCATGGAAACTAGTGGAGCAACTTGACACCCTGAGACTGACCACATCCCTCCGTTCTGTGCAGTTTAACTAAAAGACCTCAGAATGTCATGTGGCATTGTAGAGTCTGTAGAGCACTGGTGTTTAAGGGCTTGCTCACACTAGGTACTGGGATCCGTGCCCGGGTACCAAAGCACGGTTTGTTTGACAGTGCAAGTGCTCCCAAGCGTGTGTGCCCGGGCGCTGCACTTCTGGCCGGCCGTGGCCCGGTTGGAAGAGGTGTACTTGGGCACGGATCGCTTGTAGTGTGAGTGCGAAGCGTGCCCGGGAGCGGACAACAGCCTCTTCTAATGGTCAGCCATACTCAAACCAGCCCAGAAGAGAGCAGTCAACCACCCCAATAGCCTCTAGAGTGGAAACTGGCTTGAGAGAGACCGCAAAGGATGGCACCATGTGGAACAAAGAAAAGCTGGGAGCGCAGTGCAATTTCACTCGGATAGGCGCGTACACCTCAGACGGTGAGCCAACAGCTTCAGCCAGGAGACGCATCATGCTTTAGAGCTTTGTGTCTTTTGATACTTGAAATGCTTCAAAAAAAAATTCAGCACGCCATAATTGATCATGGGAGAACGCAGAAAGCCAACTGGTTTCTCGCCCTTCCTGAGCTCATGGCTTTTATTGCGGTTGTGATTCTGCGGGGGATTTTGAGGGTAGAAGACTACTGGTCTGAAGACTTTGGACAGGAAGATGGTGACGATGTGCTGCCCACTCCTCCAGAGAGACTGGGACAATCTGACTGAATCAGAAGATCCAGTCCCTCAAGATGATCCACCCGAGTCGAAAGAAAAGTTCAACGCTCCACAGGCTGACTTCATCGGAGGTCCAGATGAAGAGTTGGAAAAGCGACTGTCCTGGACACCATACCAGTATTTCAAGAACTTTGTTAATGCCGATATGCTGAGATGTTGCGGTGGAAACAAATTTGTACAGCGTCCAAAAGGATGGGGAGTAGTAATTATACTTGCATGTGTCTAAATTTGCTTAATTTAAACAAAATCAGCTCCAGAAACAAAATGAGAGTTTGAGGGAGTGTTTGTGGGTGTGGGCATGTGTGAATTAGCACCGGCCATTCCGTCCTAGTGGCTGTGAGTAACGACGGCCCAGTCACGTGAGTGGAAGTGAGCTAACACCTCCCCGAGTGGGCGTTGATTAATCTGAGGGGATAAATTGGAAGTGAGCGGGAAAAATTTGAACCCGACTCATTTTCTAAGCTCGGCCATCTTGGACAACTCGGCACGTTTTTGCCAATTGGAAGACCTCGCTGCCTTTTCTCAAGACTCTGCAAAGCCGTCAAGACACTGATTTCTTCAAACGACTCTTCAAAACTGCAAATAATGTAAGAACCTACATTCATCATCCTTAAGCTTTCGTATCGAACCTACTCACTTTTCACTTTCTTCTTCCAGAATGTCTGTCTGCAGCTCACCTGATGCATCAGCCGTCTACAACTGGCAGGATTCAATCCCAGAGGCTCCAAAAAAAACCAAGAGCACATATCTCGGGTGAATTTCGTCAGGAACCAGGAGGTGATGATCAAGAGAGACATGTATGCGCAGACGCTACGTTATTCATTTGACAAAGCCAAGCGATATGTCACTCTGATGCCGCCGATAACGATGTAGCATCATTTTCGGAACAAGATTGGTATACCTTTCGATCGGTCCTGAGAGACCTGAATGAATGTTTTGACTTCGACCAAGCGAAACGCCCAGAAGAAGATGATTTCATATATGTTCACAGCAGTCTTCTCTGGCTAAATGAAGACACTACGCCTCTGAAGATGATAATTCCTTACCGTGAATTTGCACAATATGACGATGTTTTCGGGGAGATTAAAGCTATGCATGGTGCGGCAGTTTGATCGATATTCTGATGTTCGAAAAAAATTGTTTTCTAAACAGGCTAACCCTACTGTGTACCTATCATAAGAAAGATGTGTTTGATGCAAAAACATTCTATGTACCCTGGTTTTTGTGTTTAAATAACATTGGTACCCCATATTTTGCCCTCGTTTGTCATTTCATGATTGGTAATTTCTCAGACTGTAAATTAGAAGTGGCATAAGTATTGGCAAAATAACAATACATAAATGCCTCAATTAAATTAAATGAGAAAAAAATAAAAAACATATGAGTAAAGGAAAATAACAAAACATAATCTGGACTCAATTTAAAGTTTTAGAAAACGAAAATGTTTAAAAAGAGGTTGTTTCTATAATGTAGAAATTGAGTCTTTACCCAACACTCCAATCCCATCCTTAACTACGCGTCATCATAACGTCTACAACTTTAACACGTCAAATAAAAAATTTGACAAAATACTTGTGGACCTTTTTGTGGTGGCTGGATGAATGATTGGTCATTCGTTTCTGCGTGATGGACCAAAGTTGTACGGAGTGAGCCGGGCCATTGTCCACATGCTGCTCCATGATGACGCGGACCCTATTACAATACATGTTGAGGATGTGGCGGATCTCGACATCCGGGCAACGATTCACACGGTACAGTAAAAAACTCAAATCACTTTTGGCCTTGATGGTTGATCTCACTGTCCGGTTATTTTGGCTTTGTATAAATCTCACTGTGCCACTTTAAAGACTAATGTTCATCAGCTGGACGGTGATGAACCGCTGAGTGGCCAGGCTGAGAGGGACATAAACAATCTTTGCCTGGCCTGGGATTTGCCGCCAGTGACTCGTGGGAATCGCAAGTGGCTGTTCCAACAAGCCCTCCAACGTGCCGTAAGATTTATAAAATTTCCACTGACCGTCTACCCGTTTGGTTCCTCATTAACATGCACAGCTTTACCACTTCTTTAGGCCATCACACGTACAAGGAAGCAGGTGAAGCTGAGAAAGAGCCTCAAAAGTGCCAAGTTGTGGAACCTGCTAAAAAAAGTGGACCAGACACAGCAGATATTCTCTTCCCCTGCTGTGGAGAGAGATGTCTCACAGCCCAGGTAAAAAGAAAATCAAACTAAAAGCACTAAAAATGTATGCTACATTTGTTTTATTATTAGTTTGAATTATTTGTGACTTTCAATTTGATTTCATTGTGCTTCTCATTTCAATTTGAACCTTCAGGACATCCTTAGCCATGTTGTCTGGCCGAGTGACGGCAGCGACGACATCTCAGGGAGTTTATTGAAACAGGTAAAATTGTATGACTTAAGATTGAGAATTTTGCATATATATGTATATATACATATATCAGAATATGTCAGAAGTGGTCAGGAGTCGCCATCAAAGATTTTAGCGGGCGACGAGTTCTTTCGACTCTTTTCGCAACTGATTGACTCAGTGTTCACTTTAACGAAGCAATGGCACCAAAGAGGTTTGCGCCGAGTTTCGTGAGGTGAGATGCGTGATTGTATTATATTGTATATTGTTTTATATTAGTGTATTAAAGGAATTATTCAGGAAAATGACTCAAATTCAGACCGCTGATAAAGGAAAAGTGGAAAGAGAAGCGCGTGGTTTCTGACTGTGAGCGAGACCGAGCTCCTAACTTACAAACATTTCGGACGACACTTCCACTAACGTTATTCTCTCGTCAGACTGGGACTTTTCACTCAATTTCGCTTCAAAAAGAAGAGAATGACGCATGAGCGCAGCTTAACCACGAGACGCGCACGCATTAATTAACCCGAGAGCATGCGACCTAGAACGTTAACTATTCTTCTAATAATGTCATTTAATAAGATGCATTAACTTCCATGTAAAGCTATTGTATATTGTGCTTTTCTAGACTTCGATACCTGGAAAGGTGGGCCAGAAGGGTGACCCGTTTAAGGCGCCAGATGGTAATTGTGTTATTGCTGTTGCTATTGTTATAGTATGTGTAAAATTGTAATGCATTTGATTAATTGTGTCCAGCAGAGTGACAGTGACACTGACTCCATCGGGCCCGTGCAACCCCCACCTCCTCCAGCTCGGTGGCTGGTCCTGGAGAGGACGGAGAGCGGGTTTGTAAGTTTTACACAAACTATACACACACAGGCCCTAGTATCAGTGGCAATGATGAGGTCAAGTTTTATTTAATTTTTAGTCTTTAAGCATTCAAACGCATCAGTGCCTTTAAAAGAAATCCAATCAGTGTGTGTGTAATTACTGTGTGTAATTTCATCATTTACTAATCAATTAGTACTAAATTGTATGAATTTGTTTTGCCACGTGTAAAGGAAGCCTTTCTTCTAGGTCAGAGGTTGGGAACCTTTTTGGCTGAGCCATAAAACACAACATTTGTAAAATTAAGTCCAAGAGAACCATAGCTAATGTTTAAAGTTAAGGACAAGTAAATGTACGCATTTTTGGTGTTGTCTCGAGGACAGCTGTGATTGGCTTCAGCCGCACGCAACCATGTTTGTATTAAAGCTTTGCCTGTGAGCCAGATGCAGAGACCAGAAGAGCCATAGGTTAGCACTTCCATTCTATCCTTCTATACTTCTATTCGAGCGACACGGACGGCTCTCATTGTTGCAGTGAAGTTCTGAACATTGATCCGTCTGGACATTTCTAATTCAAGAATTGTTTTCACTTTAAGACACAGTTTGGCCTGACGGACAAAAGACCTACCTTGGCCTTTCTCTGGACTGGATTTTTGCTTGGGATCCCCAACAATGGTAATACACGGCATAGGCTCTTATTGTCGCGGTGAAGTTCTGCACATCTATCCGTGTGGCCTTTTCCAATTCAATTTTTTTTTGTTTTTCAGACATATAAATGCAGATCGACCGATCGCCACCAGCCAACTCCCCTCAGCAACGTCAGCGCCCGACTATGCGCCGCTTGCTGTTCTTTGTGTTATTTTTTTGGGGGCTTTTTTTTTCTTTTTCAGATTTTTTTTTTCTGTGTTTTGGCTTTCAATGAATGAGCGGAAAACATTGGTGTATTTTGGTTACTTTGTTTTCATGACTTGGATGTAATGTCCAATCTTGTTTTGGTATTAATGGTTATGTAACCCTTATTTTTGTCCTTCTGATTTCAGTCTCTTCGGCGTGGCTTCTCAAAAAAATGGGTCACACGATGGATTCCGAACAGAGTATTTATTTCCACACAACGTGCAGCATTTTACAGTCCGCTTTCGCAGTCTGCAGCCCTCTCTTGTTTCTACTTTCACTTTTTTTTTTTTCACTACATTTGACTCTTATGGACCTTAAATGTTGATCTATTTTTTTGATATAGTTTATTTTGTGTCAAATCATCCGTGTTGTAGACTGTGTTTTCAACATTGAGATGTAGTTTCCAATCAGTTCACTATCTTCTGTTGTACCATTCACAATATCAGGTTTGTTTCTTACTGTCTGCTTTTCTCCAATTTGAACAAGTCTGAAGATTTAGTTTTATTGTTATTTGTTTTATTGAAAATTGTTGTATACACACACACGCATGCTTCTGCCTTGGAATGGGTTGGTGTTGTGCTTTACGGACTCTGTGAATTTGGGTTTCGTATACAGTTCGTACTGGAAACGAATTGTAACACTTTGTTACACTTTGCAGTTCTTTCCAACCCTACCAAATTGCAGGTGTGTAAGAAAAAGAACAAGCCCACAGATAGCTTTTCCCAGCTGTATTGCTTTTGAAAATGTACATTTATTGTACATAATTACTGTACATCCATTTCAATGAACACCGTCTCATATGCGATGATGCACGTTTCATTTTAGAACAAATCAAAGATGGTGTCTATCACTGAGATTGAAGCCACTGTAGACCTACTCCAAAGAAGGGGCATCACTTTGCAAAGCGGGACCCCCAACAATGGTAATACACGGCATAGACTCGACACTGCTCATCGGCTGGTAAGTTCCTACTCGAACATAATGAGGTGTGATTGTTGCAGCTATTTAAGTGCAATAAATAGTTGTTTGGTAAAGAAAGTTAGCAATTGCTCAAACAGTAGCGATATTGTTTGTATGCAAGGCCCAAACCGTTGGGAGCAGGCAGGAAAAATTGGATGAATCCTTTAAAAGATCAACCCAAAAAAGGGTAACTTACTCATTTGCACCAATTGCCTCACTCGAAAATGGGATCTAGGGTCTTAAATACATTCCCAGTTCTCTTTGGTCAGGTAACGCTACAACCTGGCCATGCACGTCTTTGGGCTCTTCATAACAGCAGACTCACTCGATGGTCTTGACTAGATCGTGCAGATCCAGATTGGGATGAGTTTTTTGATTCAATGAAAGAGTTCCAGACCCACTTCTGAAAGTGACCAGAGTAAAAGTGATGAAAGCGTAACACTGCCTGACAAACCAATGGATGACCAGAGTGTTAATGAATGTGGTTCAGAGTTTCCCTGACTGTGACTCAAAAACGGCAGATATTACATCTTCAACACCTGGAAATGGAGATGAACCGAGTTCATGCCGATAAATCAGATCTCGAAAGCCTGAAGTTTTCCCCAAAGGGTTCAAAAGAACAGAAAAGCACACCTTGGTTATATTAGGCGCCGAGTACATTTTTCACAACACTGATTGTAGAGCAATCACGGACAGGAACTCAGTTCATCTACATAATAAAACATGACACTAATTTTAGAAATAGGCCAGAACATGTTAAACAAGAGGTGGAATTTCAGCCAAAAATAAACTGTTCATTTTAAGGAGGACACAAGAATTGGAAGGGCTGATTCAAAATGCCAGGAGCGTCACGTCTTTAACAATCAACCCCCCAAAAAAAACACTTGTAGACGGTTAAAGCCGTCAAATACACCAGTGAGTCAGACGGGTTTTGTTGTGTGTTGTATGAATCAAAACCACAATTTTCACAACACAAATAAGATGCACGTTTTTTTAATACAGGTTTACCTTAACAGCCCAACAGACCCATTATTATCCCCTAAGCATTCAGAATTATTTGCAAAGCCATCCATTGGAAACCAACTGTAAACACATACACTATATATGAACGTATACGCCATCACTGAGCGTTTAAAACACATAGTTGGTAATTAAAGCACATGTAACTCTAAACCACACGTTATCAATCCTACAAACTTGGTAGAACAACTTCTTTCCATAAGCGGTTTCCTCATATATTCGCTCTGTTACACTCCTTTGTGTCCTGGAGCTGTGCAACCCATTTAAAGTGTTTTATATGACTAAATCTGGGTAAAACTCAACAATCTGCAGTTTTTTTAAATGTATTGAAAGGATTAACAAACCATTGTGGATGCATCCTTGTGTGCATGTTCAGTAGCTAAAACAATCCATTTCTTACACAACTACAAGTAGAACTAGATCATTTTTAAGAACTGTTAAACCAAAGATTCTTTTTTCTTTTCATTCTAACAGCAGTTTTCTCACAGATCTAAGGCAAACAGCACCAACTCAACACAAGAGTCAACTAACAGCAGGTGCCACTAGTTAAATACTGGGAAACTAGACACAGCTGGTCTCAATTACACTGATGAGAGCTAAACTGGGTCAAGGGTGAGAATGCGCCTTGAGTGGAGCAGAGTGTGGAGAAGTTAATAAATTGGCAAGAGAAAACCAGGACAAAAGAAAAGAAAGAAGAACTTTGTTTGGTTAGAGTCTGAGTGTGAGAATTGCTGCTAGTGTGTAGGCTTGAAAATGTCATAGAAAATATCCAGTTTGTAGGACAAAAGAACAAAAATAGAGGGGAAAAAGAAGTAGTGAGTTCAAATTAAACTTTCTAAACCTCAAAAGTGTATTGCTTCAAGGCGTTTAGATGACAAACTGTTAATTTAGTACACCAGAAAAATAATTGGCTTGAAATAAGCTGCTCCAATATGGTGTCAAACTCTTTACCACATTTCCCCTATTGTGCCCGTTTGATGACAGTGCGATGATTAGAATCAAAATGCATGTTATCGAAAGCTTTTAGCAAAATTGTTTTCTTTAAATGACTTCGATTTAGATTGCCACAGTTGATCATAAACTGGGCAATATTTACAAAAGAAACATTTCTAAATAGCATTTGAGATGGTCACTTCCTAACGGAAAAGCTCAGAGTAACCATGTAAAATGCAATCCAACAACCTCTTTGTGTGCTTCTGAATATCAAAATCTCTAGCTACTAGAGCATGAGACGGGTGTGAACGTTATCAGCGAGTGTTCTCTGGTCTATTGTCAAGGTGACACTGCCACTTAAAAGCACGAAATTGGACAAAGCCTCTTGCTGCACGTGACTTTTGCCAGTTGAGGAAGTTCACGCCGGACTTTATTAACCGTGCCGAGTAGCGTTGTTTTGCGACGCAGTATTCTCAACAGGTTTAGACATCATTTTGAAGTCATTCTCGAGTAACCGTTTCACAAAAATAGATTTCCCCGAGTCAGAGGGACTGCTGATCAGACACGAGAAGTCTAAAATCAAACCAGTGCGAGTCCCGCGTGGGTTACCCTGTTCAGTATCCATAAGGAAGAGTCGAATAATCAGGATGCAAAATAAGTTTATTGTACACCACCTTAAACTTCTTCACAACTGTATTTTCTCGGTTTCCGGTTACGTAATGATTGACCAAACCAATCAGCGAGGTTGAGGGTTATGCATTTTGCTTCATCCACGTTTTGCCTTTTGCGGTCAAATAAGCGTACGTTTTCGGAACCGCAAATTCTACAATATGATTTCCTTCAGAAAGCTCGTCAGTCAGCTGGCCGAGAGAAGGCCCTAGAGGCGGTGAATACTACGCTGTCTGTGTCGCTGAATAATACTCATCAATTCGTAAAGCTCCAGTCTAGTGGTAAACGCCCCATTTGCGCACCTTGATTGTGTTTATACTTCCACTGGACGATCGCGATGGGATCTGAGAGGAATGAATAGTAAATGTCACGTTTGTCTTAAAATGCACTTGGAAAATTGTTCAGGGTCAGAGATCAATTCTGTGACGGGCATGTTTTCCCTCTTGGAAAACCTCCCCTACAAACTTTTTGGGGTAAGACGTTCTAGCTTGACAGAATGGATAGAGACTCGTGAAATTTACGCTGTCCCGTACTGACAATGATTGTTCTTAACGCAATTGCTGGTTGTTGCCTTTTTTTATTTCGAATGTAGAGCTAATTGCGTATTAATGACGTTGAATCTATCAAAACAGGTCGGCCCCATGTTTGATGTTATTAGGCCCAATTGGCATATTCAAGATCTCTCTGTTAAGATCTCGCTCTGCGGCCTGCTCCTCGTCGTCCATTGTGGGAGTGTCACCAGCCGACAACTCTCCAGCAAGCATCAACTAGAAGTCAAACAGAACAATGTGTTCACATACAAAACCTTCAAGTGTAGGCACAAAGTAAATAGCAGATGTTCATGGCTTACTTTACTTCTTTTCTCAGTGGAATTGCATCAATTAACTGCCTGATTTATTTAGAGTGTTAAGGCAGTTAGTGAAAAAGAGTAAGTTACCCTTTTTTGAGTTGATCTTTGGAAGGATTCATCGAATCGTTCCTGCCTGCTCCCAAGGGTTGGGGCCTTACATACAAACGATATTGTTACTATGAGCAATGGCTAACGTTCTTTACCAAACAAAACTAATCATTGCACCGTAATCGATACAACATCAGCACACCTCATTATGTCCGTGTAGGAACTTACCAGCCGATGAGCAGTGTTAAGCATATGCCGTGTATTACCATTGTTGGGGATCCCAAGCTCACTGCAAACTAGCCCCCAGAAGCTGGTTTGGGAATCACTTTGAAGTAGGTCTACAGTGGCTTCAATCTCAGTAATAGACACGGTCTTTGATTTGTTCTAAAATGAAACAGGCATCATCGAATATAATGAGATAGTGTTCATTGAAATACATGTACAGTAAGGGGGTCTTTTCCATAAAAGGGTCAAGTAATGTATGTAATGATTGTATATTGCAAATCACACTCACACCAAACAGGCGAAAGGTAAGCTGTCTGTAAAAACCAAAAAACATTGCACATTAACACCAAGCTTCCACACAGAATGTATCAGATTGGTGTCATTGAGGAAAATGTCATCACACAATAAATCACATTCATGACACTTCGACCTACATGTCCTATGCCTCATGCTAACTGGCTGGGATAAAGCGCTAAATGCGACAAAAAGTAATCCAATCCTCATTACTCTGGTCCGTCAATCAATATTACAATAAATAAAAGGCTTCACTAATGTTTTGTTTCTATGATTGTTAATGGGAGCATGGCAAAAGATTGGGGCGCTAACATTTGGAACGTGCATTGTGATGTCCCAGAGCTGATCGAAAATACACTTAAATACAAACACGCATGCATATACGAATATACATACAATGGAGCTCACCTTCGTTGTTTGGCCGACATGTTTGCAGTCTCAAATGACCACACCAAAATGCCTCCACACTTTTTACAGGTGCGTGTGATGGCTGGCCTCATTAGAAGAAAACTTGGACCAGACTGAAGTGATCAGAGCAATATTGAAGGCCACTTAGCTTACCTTGAGACACCTTTGGTTATTGCCAAGCGTATATATTACAATATGTACTAAGGAGTTTGTGGGTATGGTGAGCACACGTGTATTAAAAAGACAATACAAACAGGAGATCTGGTCTATATATATATATATATATATATATATATATCAAATTATTGTATTTATAAAATCTCCAGATCGGGCCATAAAAATGCGTCTTGTTACAGCATCATCCTGCAATTATTTGGATGTGATCACGGCCAATCCTGCTGAATTGGGAAACACATGTGCGCGCTCTTCATCTAATACGGTTGCCTCAAGAAAGAAAGTTGCTGTAGGATGTCGGATTTTCTAAGGTGTAATGTATTTTCCAAAGCAATCCCGCTGGGAAAAGCTATCTGTGGCCTCGTTCCTTTTCTTACACACCTGCAATTTGGTAGGGTTGGATAGAACTGCAACCAAAAGTGTTACAATTAGTTGCCAATACAAACGGTATACCAAACCAAATTCACAGAGTCCGTAAAGCACAACACCAACCCATTCCAAGGCAAAAACGTGCGCGTATACAACAATTTTTTCAGAGTTGTATCTTTTTCCAGTCACATATCTGTCCTAAAGTGTTAATACGCAACTCGTCGTTCAGGTCTTTGTCTTCTCAGGTGTGAATCTTTACACTTTATTCAGCCGAAGACTCTGGATATCCGATGTGGGGATATTTCTGCTTTACAACTTCCAGCACACCTCATCTCCCTTGTAACTGTAACCCTGTTTTTTTAAGTTTCTAAAAATCTTATTTCATTTAGTACAAATCTGTTTAAGTGAGTGTGGATTTATTTTAGGGGTTAATTTGTGATTGGCAGTATTTTATTTCACTTGCATTATAATTTGAGAGAAGCGTGGGAGAAGTGCTCTGGCCCTTTAAGGGAACTTGGGGGGGGGGGGTGAAAGTAAAAACAAAGAGGGCTGCGTGTCTCTCGGGGAAAGCGGACTGTATAATGCTGCACGTTGTGTGGAAATAAAGACTCGATTCTGAATCCATCGTGACCCATTTATTTTGAAGCCACGGAAATCATAAGAACAAAAATAAGGGTGGCATAACTATTAATCCAAAAACAAGATTGACATTACATCAAAGTAATGCAAACAAAGCAACACAAATCCACAAATGATTTCCGCGTAATCATTGTGAGGCAAAACACATAAAAAAAGCTGAAGAAGAAAATAAAGCCCCAATAAAAAAAGGCAACAAAGATAACAAAAAACACCAACGGGAGCATTTTCGGCCGCTGACGTCGCTGAGGGGAGTTGCCTGTTGCCGGTGGGTCGGTCTGCATTTATGGCTGAAAAAAAACAACAACCAAAAAATGAATTAGAAATGTCCACACGGATAGACGTGCAGAACTTCACCGCGACAATAAGAACAGTCTGTGTCGTTCGCCAGGCGGCATATGACGTCAGCAAGTTAAATTTAAAACATTAAGCAATATACAGTGGCTGCTAGGGGGTGCGGGCCTCACCGGCTGACACCAAGATGGATAAAAACGCCAATTGGACCGAGCACACCTAGCTTGAGGCTCGATCGAGTTGATTTCAATATTCATATTCTTTATGCTTACTATTGACATAAAGGCCCGGTCACACAGCCCTCCGCGTCCTGAACGTGACCCAATCACGTCTCCAATATGGTCGCGGTTTAACGTGAAGAGGACGCAACGAAGACGTGATCCAAGCGCATTTAACACGCGTTTACACGCTGCAAGAAATTTAGACGCGGTGTTCTGGGGAAATAAAATGTGGCATGACCAAAAAGAAAGAGTGCGGGTAACTGTGGCCGGGTGCCACGCGCGTTACACCCGCTATAGACGCTGTACTGAGGAGGACCGAACGCGCTAGGGCGTGCTACGGGCGAAGTTAAGACGTGGTTACACGCGGTAGGACTGGAAGTGTTTGAGGCCAATCGCGGAAATTTTTACACATACTTTCAAACCAAATCTATATATATTTCCATGGTCACACCGGTGTCGGCTGCTACACAACAATTGCACACTCTATTCCGACCGTCACAATTTCTGTCTTCCCATAAAACATTTGACCGAAATGCCATCTATGCAAAAATCTCTTTTTCACTTAACAGGACATCACACAACACTCACCTTCAGACACAAGGCGTGATAATGACCGACAATGAGGTCCGCCCGTGTTTTATAAGACGCGGCATATGACGCCATCAACTCGCGTCATGTCCAATCAGCCCTCATTTGCTTCTTTTCAAACAATACATTTTCGAGTATACCAAATGAAATCTGGCACACTATTAGTTCTATAACCAAATACAACTTTATTATAGGAATACCAACAACACAGAGTGGAAGTTTCATATTTACGGGTCGATCACACTCAATTTGAAGGGGTTACAGAACTATAAATAAAAAACGACACATCAGAATTTCCTGAAACTTGGTGTGCAAAGAGACAATAATGTGTAGTAATATCTGGCAGTGGTGTGATGTCTTGCCACCAAAAGAATCTCCTTTTATTCCAGAAAATGTATAATAATTGATACCACTCATAAAGTCCATGTTGTGGTACAGTAACAGAAAAGTAAGAGTAACAGTAACAGAAGAGACTCGAAAGTACTGTGTTTTTGCTGTTGGCTTCATAACTCCAAAATGGTCCGTTGGTTTAAAACCTTTCTTGGAATGCTGATTCAACGTAATACGCGGTATACGCGCGCACACTAAAAACAATTGGAGGCGGGCTTGACTGCGCCATGAAGGCGAACTGAAGGCGCGGCGCAACTCCACCGATTCTATGCGATCCCGTGGATGAAAATCGTCGCAAAAACGAACTTCGATCCGAATGGGTTTTTACTCACGCTTGTCAAATTTCTAGCTCGCACGGGCATGAAGATGTGAAGCTGTATTATATTTTGATTGAATTTAGGCACGCATGTTTTACCACAACCGTATGATAATCGAAAAGCTAGAACATGGACCGTAGAAGTGCTTTAATTTGACTTTTAAGAAACTGTAGGAACCAGTGGACGTGTTAAATTTGTCCTGAACCGATGTTTTACAGATGAAGGGGCTGAAAGCCCAGATGATTTCATGTTTTAACTTGAACGCTGAAACTCTGGCCAATACCAAAACCGGTATACCGCCCACCCCTACCGTATACCTAGTCCTAGATGATATGAGAATACTGTTTACACTGATTCTGTCTTAATAAAAAAAAAATAAAAAATTCCCTGAATTTTTGGCGGCACCCTCAAAAGATCTCACGGCACCCCTTAGTGCAGCGGCACACTGGTTGGGAACCACTGATTTATAGTGATGTAGCCCGGTAATAAGTATTGGGGCTGATATTTGCATTTATATAATACTGGGTTGATTATATTATTGACTAAAGAAATTTATTTTATTTGCAACTATCGATTGTTTAAGTTTGTATTTTCCAAGAAGGATGTGATTTATATTTATTTCCGTTTGGATAATATGAATATTTAATTTGGATTCGGTGACATGTTTGTTAAAACGTTACCGTATTGGTTATACTGCCTGTCAAGTACCCTGGTTTTCTTTTTCTGTTGGTAGGAGTGATTTGGTTTGTGATTGAAGGTGGTCAGTCAAAATTACTGAATTAGATTGGGTAAGCGCGAAAAGGGGGCGTGACGAGATGGTGGATCGCATGTGGGAGAAACTGTGTGAGAGGGGAGGATAAAAGAACAGAGAGAGTAGGTTAACGAGACCCAGGTGAACAAAACGAGGGAGTGATTCTGCGGGAAACACTTCTGGAGGGGCGTTGTTGAGCGTGCCGGTGAGTTTTGTGTTTGGAGAAACTTTTAGGGAAAGTTACGTTCAGTTTGAGGTAACTGATTAATACTTACCTAAAAAACGTTAACTACCGCCATTTTTACCGCGAAGACGGAGCGATTTGCTGGGAGATTGAAGGACGGAGACTCGAGAGGAGTGCTCATAGAGAACTCACAACATTTCCAGCGACGTGGTGCACGTTTGCTGTCGATGGTGAGGTCGTTGGAAGAGGACAACGCATTGCATCGCACTCAAGCTTGAGACCGACGCAATGCGTTGTCCTCAGTTTCTGCACGGGCCTGCAACAAGCTCTGGGGAGGTTGTGAGTGACCGTTGTTGTTGTTGCTCCAAGTGTTTGGAATCGTTTTCATAG
This sequence comes from Paedocypris sp. Pulau Singkep, assembly GCA_017309775.1. Lineage (NCBI taxonomy): Eukaryota > Metazoa > Chordata > Actinopteri > Cypriniformes > Paedocypris > Paedocypris sp. Pulau Singkep. Next base: position 78,860 of record MU204378.1, on the reverse strand, counting down.
GGTTTGATATCCAGTTTGGGTAAATCGTTGTGATTGAGAAACCGAGTGTTAATTTATTTGTGCAAAGATATAATTTACGTTTGCTGATTTGTTAAGACCACTCGTTTATTTTATTTAATACAAATTCGGTTATTTAACATTTCCACTTCGGTGAGGTTTATTTTAGTTACAGCGTTAATAAAGTTTACTTTCTCTGGGTTTTTCATTGTTTAACTTTATGTATATATATTGTTGTTATATATATCTCTTGTACTCCAGTCGTGGCAAGTACAGATTAAAAGAGAACCCAAGCACCCCTCATTGTAACTCGTGTAGGTAGTTTTTATCAGGGTGTAATGAGAAGGGTGCTACAGTGATTTGTTCACACTAACTGGGTTTACTCTGATTGCTCTGCCACAACCTTGTAAAGAGACATGGCTAAAATAAGAGAAGGCGTGATGAGGTTTATTGATTGTGATTAATAAATCAGTTTAGTTTGAGTAATATTTTAATTTTTTATAAAATTATGTGTTTATTTATTTTTTGTACTGTTTTCCTTCTACAGCGTGTAGCTCAGATGCTTCAGTGTTGCCAGAGCCGCATGAATCTTCTGGCTGCAGACACTGGCACAGACTTTAAAGCCATTTCACAAACAACTGCTGCCCAGTTCCAGGTCCGTCTTGTTTTTAGGCTAAAGTTGTTGTTGTTAGTATTATTATTATAGAGCCACATCATACACATGGGCACACAAACATCATCCCATTCCTTAATCGTATGACCTCTGCTCAGTCAGATTTAATGAAAATAACAACACCAACATGATAATATTGGTTGTTTTTCAACAGTTAACATCGTGTGCATATGTGACTCATGTCACGTGAAAGCTCCTGAAGAGTCACGGGTCGGCCACCCCTGCACTAGAGAGTAGTGATGATATATCAGCGTTTTAAACACTTTCATTAGCAGTCATGCGTTTATGCATGTCACGTGACCCAAGATGGCGGCGCACACATCTTAGCGTTTGTTGTTCATTTTACTTTTAAAGTTTTAACTTTTACGAACATGCATTTATTTAAAACAATAAATAAAAAAAATGAGTTTGGTAGGAGCTCTCTAATCCAAACCAAATATGTCTGTAAAAATAGAAGTTGATAGTTTAACTGGGTGTGAGTGAATTTTCACTGCAGATTCCTTCTGTAGCTTTAAAAGAAATATTACACATTTAGAATCATTTTTGTATGTCTTTTTATTGTTGGATCAAGTCTTTAAAATGAATAATCTTACTTAAAATCATTCAATGAACCAGAGTTGAACAGCAGTATGAATATAAACTGATTTAGATTTGGTATTTAATTAACATCACGATTGATCAGCACAGACTGTAAATACAAGAGCAAACATGCAAAGACTTTAAAACACTCGTGTTAATAATGAAGCACTTACTAACTTCTCTAAATTCTTTCTACACGTCTGCATTCGGTACGTGAGGTGTTACAGCGGGTTTGTAGTAGTGACTGGATAATTCTCACCGGCTTCCTGCGCTCATTTGCCTCGAAGCCGAAAAAGTTCCAGACAAAACTGCAGTAGCGCTTTTTCGATTTTCATCGTCTCAGATTTTTCAGTGTGGGATCTAGTCGTGGATGCTGGTTTTCATGGCTTTGCTGCAGACTGAGATTTGACTTCTACAAGGATTGAACTGTGTTTCAGGGTTGATGCTGAGCAGAAGCAGGAAGCAGTGATGGACACCGAGCCTCCAGAGATCGTCCTGCCTTCTGTGAGAACATTTCTCTCCTCACCAGGAACATGGTGGTGGGGCGTTTCTCACCTGGAGTGCTGGGATCCTGAACCAGCAGCGGCAGTAGAAGAAGAGAATGAGGCGGCAGTAGTGGAGGTGAACCACTCGGAGCCTGACGTCACGTCTCCCGCAGGACAGTCCCACTCGCCGTCCAGTCTCACCACAGGTTTGACCAACCACATCTCCATAAT
>MU204378.1:62850-76795 GCA_017309775.1 Paedocypris sp. Pulau Singkep | reverse complement strand
ACGTCTGTAAAACTGCCTTTTTTCACCTCAGGAATATCTCAAAGCTGCGTCACATGCTCTCCCGACCGGATGCAGAAAAACTGATACATGCGTTTATGACATCACGGTTAGATTACTGTAATGGTCTTCTGGGAGGTTCTCCTGCTAAACTAATAGATAAACTTCAGTTAGTTCAGAATGCAGCTGCTAGATTACTAACAGAACAAAAAAATTTAGCCACATTAGTCCAGTGTTAATGTCGCTACACTGGTTACCTGTTAAATATCGCATCCAGTTTAAAATTCTCTTAATCACTTACAAAGCACTAAACGGTTTAGCTCCTCTATATCTCAGTGAGCTCATCACTTACTACGAGCCTACACGACTCCTGCGCTCTCAAAACTCCGGCCAGCTTATAATACCGCGAATCTCTAAAATCTACCAGGGGGGAAGATCCTTTTCATACTTAGCACCCAAACTATGGAATGCTCTGCCTAGTTCCATTCGAGACTCAGAATCAGTGAGTCAATTTAAGTCTAGACTGAAGACGCGTCTCTTCAACGAAGCATATATTGACCTGTTATAATAACTTACAGAAAATATTAATATATCATATAGAAAGGCTGCCTAGTTAGTGCTCGGAACAGAATTACACCTGCACCTTCAGAAAATTGTCAAAATCTATAGTACTTGAATTTTTCTAATTTGCCTTGTATTTTTTTATTTTTGTTTTTTTCTTCCCCTCCTCTCCTGAGCGCCAAGTGTCGTACGACCGGAATCTCATAGAGCTTCGGAATCATCGGTGGTGCTTCCTCGACCTCTGTGGACCTGATGACGCTGCTGGCTGGCGTGGAGAAGTGGAGCCGCCTCTTTCCCCATTGAGGAGGGAAACATCGTTCCAGAATCATCATTAAAAATGACGCGGAACAACCAACGCACTGATTGTGTAGTGTTAGAATGCCGGAGGAGACTGGCACCAGTGAACCGGGTTCTCCCCAGTGTTTTTCCTCGTTAAAGAGGTTTTTTTACCTGGCCGCTGTTGCGTATGTGCTTGCTCGCTGGTCTTTGTCTTTGTCTTGTCATAACCGCAGTCACTTAGTTAACACCAACAATCCAGACGTCAAATTGAATAAAAAGCAACACTTCCCTTACATATTTACACGTGCGCTTTGAGACAGTTAAAACTGTGAAAAGCGCCTTACAAATACTCATTATTATTATTAGGCACTCGCCTCACAAGGTGAGTGACTATTATTTTTATAAATTATTATCTCCTGAAGTCAACAACCATCTCTTCTGTCTTTGCAACGTTGAGAAACCGGTTGTTGGCTGTACACCAAGAAGTCAGATGTTCCACCTCCTCTCTGTACGCCGACTCGTCGTTCTTGCTGATTAGACCCACCACAGTCGTGTCATCAGCGAACTTGATGATGTGATTTGAACTGTGCATCGCTGCACAGTCGTGAGTCAGCAGAGTGAACAGCAGTGGACTGAGTACACAGCCCTGTGGAGCTCCAGTGTTCAGTGTGATTGAGCTGGAGAAGCTGTTCCCGATCCGGACGGACTGAGGTCTTCCCGTCAGAAAATCCAGGATCCAGTTGCAGAGAGAGGTGTTGAGACCCAGCAGGCTCAGCTTCTCGATCAGCTGATGAGGGATGATTGTGTTGAATGCTGAACTGAAGTCTATGAGCAGCATTCGAACGTATGTGTCCTTGTCCAGGTGGGTGAGGGCGAGGTGGAGGGTGGTGGTGATGGCGTCGTCCGTGGAGCGGTTTGGACGATAGGCAAACTGCATGGGGTCCAGAGATCGTGGCAGCAGGTTCTTAATGTGCCTCATGACGAGTCTCTCGAAGCACTTCATGATGATCAGAATCAGAATCAAGTTTATTGCCAGGTTCTGTGGTTACAGAGCTAGGAATTTGTCTTGGTGTCAACCACCGAGGCAGCCATCTGCGGCGCCAACGTAATGATGGGAGTGAGTGCGACGGGACGGTAGTCGTTGAGGCAGGACACAGAAGTCTTCTTTGGCACGGGAACGATGGTGGTGGTCTTGAAGCAAGTCGATACAACTGCACATGCCAGGGAAATGTTGAAGATGTCAGTGAAGACATCCGCCAGTTGTTCAGCGCATTCCCTGAGCACTCTTCCCGGGATGTTGTCTGGACCAGCAGCTTTTCGTGGATCGACTCCGCTTAGGGTTTTCCTCACGTCAGCTGTGGAGAACCAGAGCACCTGGTCCGTAGAAGGTGGGATGGACTTCCTCGCAGTTCCGTCGTTCTGTGCTTCAAACCGTGCATAGAAGCTGTTGAGCGCATCCGGCAGGGAGGCATCACTGTCACAGACTGGTGGTGTTGTCCTGTAGTTTGTGATGGACTGGATTCCCTGCCACAAGCGCCGTGTGTCTTTGCTGGTCTGGAAGTGGCCGTGGATTCTCTTGGCGTGCTCGCGCTTTGCCTGTCTGATGGCTCTAGCCAGCTTGGCTCTGGATGTTCTTAGGGCCACTCTGTCACCAGCTTTGAAGGCAGAGTCTCTCCTCTTCAGCATCGCACGAACTTCCACAGTCATCCATGGCTTTAGGTTGGGTCGGGTGGTGATGGTCTTGGAGACGGTCACATCATCTATGCACTTGCTGATGTAGCCAGACACAGACGTTGTATACTCCTCCAAGTCAACAGAGTCGCCAGTTGTTGCAGCTTCCCTAAACATGTTCCAGTCTATGCATTCAAAACAGTCTTGAAGAGCAGAGATCGCCCCCTCTGGCCAGGTTGAAATCACCTTTAAAACTGGTTTTGAGCGCCTGACGACTGGCCTGTATGCTGGAATTAGCATGACAGTCGCGTGATCCGAGTATCCGAGGTGGGGGAAGGGGCTCCGCCATGTACGCGCCAGATATGTTTGTGTAAACAAGGTTCAACGTGTTCGCTCCTCGTTGCACAATTCACGTGTTGATGGAGTTTAGGTAGAACAGTTTTGAGATTAGCGTGGTTGAAATCTCCGGCGATAATCAGAATTCCATCAGGATGTGCGGTCTGTAGATCACTGATGGTTGTGTACAATTCGCTAAGCGCTTCTTCGGCATTGGCGCTCGGTGGAATGTACACGCCGACGATGAACACGGAGGTGAATTCCCTCGGTAGATAAAACGGTCTGCATCTCACGGTCACAAACTCCACTGATGATGAGCAGAAACTAGACACAAGCGCAGAGTTCCCACACCACTGTGTGTTAATGTAAACACACACGCCACCGCCGCGAGTCTTACCGCACAGATCCGAGTTTCGATCGGCCCGAAACACAGTAAGTCTCGCAAGCTGAATGACGGCGTTTGGAATCCTGCTGCTGAGCCATGTTTCCGTAAAAACGTAAACACAACAGTCCCTGAACTCACGCAGTGAAGATCGCTGTAGTGTGATAGTCCATGTTACTTTCCAGGGAGCGAACGTTAGCCAAAGTGATCGAGGGAAGCGCCGGCCGGCTGGAGTTAGCTGCTAGCCTAGCGCGGACGTCCGCCCTCTTCCCACGCTTCCGCTTCCTCGCGCACCGCTTACGATGGTGCCTTTCTCGGCCCTGGGTGTCAGGCGACTCCGAGGTCTGAGGCCGCAGAAGTCCGAGATCACGCAGCAGTTCTTTTGTTTCATTGTGCAAGTTGGTTGTTGCACAATGCAGGCTCAAAAGTTCTTCACGGTTGTAGGACTGAACGCAGAAAAGTTTGGCGTCCATGTGGGGATACAAACGGGTTAGAAAACGTGGAAAAGAAAGACAAATAGCACCAATTTGGATCCCGCTGTGGCCGCTGCGTCTCTTCGCGCCGCCAGCCAGATGGCGACGCTCAATCGATTTCCGGGTCATAGGAGGAGGACGGAGGATCGAGGACATGAGGAGGCACATTGAGAAGCACCCCTGGTGTGCTGGCTGAGGCAAAGAGAACTCGAGAGGCTGAGGTGAATCCATTCGCGGAGTTTTAATGTAGCCAAACAATAACTTGCAGTAAAGGTCATTCACAAGTGCCGTAGTTGCATAGGAAACAGAGGAAATACTTAAGAACTTGGTCCATGCGAAACAAAGGTCGTGATCCTGGAGCAGCATGCGCTGAAACAATAATCAGCAACACGAATGTCTACTTTAAATACGGTCTATGGCGGAAGCTCAGATCAGAGAGTCACCACGGCAGTCCGGCGAGAGCTCCCCCTGCAGGCGTGGTGTTACAGAATCCCCCCACTTAAAAAGCTCCTCCTGGAGCTGTACGTGGGCGTCCTCTGGGACGAGGCCGGTCGGGGCGGTTTCTGTGGAACTCCTCCTTTAGTGATGGATCCAGAACATCCGCCACTGACACCCATGACCTTTCCTCAGGGCCGTAGCCCTCCCAGTCCACCAAATACTTGAGCTGACCCTCGTGACGTCTTGAGTCCAGCAAGTTATTCACTAAATACGCCGGTGATCCATCAACGTCTAGTGGTGGTGGTGGTTCCGCAGCTTCTGCCACAGTCCGATGGCCCGAATGGGCCAATTTAAGCAGGGAAACATGGAACGAGGGAGAAATGCGGTAGTTAGCAGGAAGCTCAAGTCGGTATGTGACCTCATTAATCTGCTTAATGATTTTAAAAGGGCCAACATACTTGGGTGAGAGCTTCCTGCTTGGTAGCTGTAACTTGAGGTCCTTGGTCGAAAGCCAAACTCGTTGTCCAACTCTGAGGGCAGGTTGCGGTTAGCGTCGTCTGTTGGCTTGAAACTGTTGTTTGGTCTTGGCCTGCTGAAGCCGTGCACGAGTGGTGTCCCACACAGTCTTGCTGTGCCTCAACCAAGTGTCCACAGCCGGGACAGATGAGGGTTCACTTGACCAGGGTAAACCAGACTCTTGGGAGGCATGGCGTTAGGCAGAAGGTCTATTGCACAATCCCACTGACGATGAGGTGGTAGCTGGGTGGCTCTGGTTTTACCAAATACTTCAGAATAGTGCAGGGAAGAGATTAAATGTTCCACCGCTCAACCGTCCCCGATTAATTAAATCCAGCGCCGATCCTGAGTCCACACGAGCAGAGACATTAATAGTCACATCCTGTCATTATCGTTACGGGAAACTTTAACACTGGATTTCCTACCATGGAGGAATGTCCACTACTCACTCTCACAGGAGGTTTCCTGGTTTTTCGTGGCTTGGTGGGACTTGAAGGGCAGGAGTACACCTGGTGGCCTGGCTCACCACAGTGAAAACAGTTTATCGGTTTATTTTACGACGGGTGCGTTCATCAGCTGACAAACTGGTCGCACCAATCTGCATGGGTTCAGGAGAATCACAGTCAGCTGGTGGCGAGTCGAAATGAAGCACAGGGGGCGTGGCTTTGGGGGCCGCGGGTATATTCCGCATTAAATTATCCAATTTTATAGACGGTGTAATTAAATCAGGCAGAGGGATATCTTCACTTTTGCAAGCCAATTCCGCCTGCAATCGCGGGTTTAGACTCTGCATATACACAGACTTGAGAGCCACATAGTTCCATCCGCTCTGTGCTGCTACGATACAAAATTCAACCGCATACTCAACTCAAGCAGGGCCATCAATCGGCAGCTGACACAACCGGCGAGAAACGTCCTGACCACCTCCGGGATATTCGAAAACTTCACTTAGCTGGCGTTTAAAGTATACATAAGAATCGTGAATTACGTGGTCCGCGTCCCACATGGCGGCTGCCCATTCCATAGCTTTACCGGTCAGAAGAGTCAAAGCAAACGCACACTTACGGTCGCGAATAAATCCCGCTGGGAATCAAAGTAAACGTCCAGTTAGCGTAGAAAGCCGCCACATTGATCCGCGTTGCCGCTAAACTTGTCTGGTAACGCCATCTTAAAAGCCGGCGGGGAGCAAATGGAGATAGTTCATCAGGTGTTCGGTAGCTGCTTGAGACTTACTTAGTTGCGCATGATACTTCGAGTAGTTCGCCTTGATACGCCAACTATTCAGGGAAGGCTGATTATTCTGTGACGGCTGAGGCAAAGAGAACTCGGGAGGCTGAGGTGAATCCATTCGTGGAGTTTTAATGTAGCCAAACAATAACTTGCAATAAAGGTCATTCACAAGTGCCGTAGTTGCATAGGAAACAGAGGAAATACTTAAGAACTTGCGAAACAAAGGTCGTGATCCTGGAGCGACACGCGCTGAAACAATAATCAGCAACACGAATGTCTACTTTAAATACGCTCTATGGCGGAAGCTCAGATCAGAGAGAGTCACCACGGCACTCCGGCGAGAGCTCCCCCTGCAGGCGTGGTGTTACACCTGGCTAACTCCGATCATCCAAATAACGTTCATCTGATACGAGCGGACAGGACGGAAGACAGCGGTAAGAAGGTTTTTTTTTTCTTCTTTCTTTCTTTTTTCCCCCAGGCACCTTACGTTCCGGTTATTTGGTGTAAGAACATGCATTAATATCTATGTATTGGTTTCATTCTAAATGCTTTCATGTTTAAGAAAAAAATTTGAATTTTCTAACATACCGTTTCCTTTTAGGTACAAAAATCGTGAAAACCGTGTCTATTATTGTGATCAAAGCCACCGTATAATACCCACCATAGACTTAACACTGCATATAGAGTGGTAAGCGTATACTCGGATGGAATGACTTTTATCTTTGTTTTATGGTTTATTATTTTGATTAGCATTTGTAATGGTTTCTAAATAAGGCTGAAAAACTTCAAGTACGTTTTTCAGTGTGATTGGTTTAGTAGTATGATTGCTTGGTTCTTATTAAACTTTAGCTTCAGAATGAAAATGGAAGTGATAAGCTGCATTTACCTGCATGCATAGTATTTATGTTGTTTTTATTCAGTAGGTGATAGATGGAGCTCTCGATCAGAATGGGTTTATGCACTTCAAACCTCCCTAAGAGCCTAACCCTTTTTTTTTTTTTATTATTTCACAGTCTGACTGGGAACTAATTAAAAATGACAGGTCGAAAAGTGGACTAGTATAATTTCGAAAGGATTGAGGCAAATCGCTCTCTTGTGTTCAAAAGACACCGGCTAAGAACGATTGGATCCAAATGTCCCAGTCCAGAGTTTTGGTGTGTAGGCTACTGTCAATTTAAGGAATTGAGAGTGGTGTTTAACGTTCAGGGTGGAGAGAGCCGACATAACATGTACGAATTAAAAACCAGGCCCATTAGATCAAAGGACAGGCTTCAATTCGCTGAAAAGCTTGGTTCTACATTCAAGAACAATGTATTTAAAAAGTCTTTGGTCCCTAGATGATGATGTCATGCTCTCAGGATGCCGAGATGATGCACCTTCTGCCAACGTCCTAAAAACATATCTTGGGAGGTGAAGAAGTCAAAACGCCGCCGTAGTAATGAAATTATGAGTCTGGATTTAATGATTGAAAACAAACCACACACTGCAGACGAGGCAATTTGTTTTCAAATGAATGTAGCCAAGTCAGAAAAATGCAAAGGCCATTGATGCTGATATGCGATGGGTCAATGGTGCTGATGCGGGCAATATGTGTTGCTTTTGCCAAAAAAAATCTTGACGACACCATTAACCGCTATTTTAACATCGCATGTGGCGATGGAACTGTCGAGGACTTCGAACTACCCGTTCTCCACAGCAAAAGAAATGTGCAGAAAGTAAATATGAGTATTTGTTAGTTGTTTTTGGGCTCTTCACAACAGCAGAGTCACTTGACGGTCTCGACGAGATGCCACGTTTGTTTTCGCCAGTCCCTCGAGTCAGGAAAATGTCCAGAAACATTTTTTTACAAACTACAGCAATCGCTTTAAAAGGAATGTCTTTTGACCTGATTGAAGACTGTAAAATAACACCAGATGACTTCAAGGTGTTTATAAGAGCTCGTATCTGTGTGTTTTAATCTGAGTGGATAATAAGTATTATTCCTTTACATGTTATTGTTTGGTATGGTGCCAATATATATTTATTTACAGTGTTTTTGTCATATGTCAGCAAATAACTAACTAAAAATACCATTGCATCTTTTTTGCACTGTAGGACACTAAAGGAAATAAGAAATCTGGGTGGCTCTGGTAACCCTAACCCCTATTACTGCCCAGGGCTGATGGAACACATGAAAATGTAACATGTAAACATGTACTTCTATTTGCTGGATTGTGGAGTGGCATAATGTTAGGTTGGTAGTTAATTTATAATGTAGTCTTCTGGGGGAAAATCAAGGCTCTCGGTCTTCAACATATTCACAGACGATTTGTTTTAATTCAGATGACATGCATTCAAAGTTCTATGTTTGTGTGAAGGTGATCTAGGGCGACATGGAAATGGACCAAATTACCAACACGCCACCAAAAAATTCAATGTCTTGAGGAAACTTAACATGTATTAAGTATGTATTATTACTTGTTGTTGTTGTTTTTATTGGTCATTTTTGGTATAAACATTCAAAAACACTAAACAAACAAACAACAAACAGACCCCAGGCTTTTACAAATACAGTAACATTTTCAGTACAACTTACGGTAGATACAAAGGCGACAATCACAACACAATGAAGTGTTGTGATAAAGCTCTCTCCAAACCCAAACTTGCTTAACACGGAGTACAGATATGGCCACTCAATTTGATCAAATGATGCTTCTCAGCATCCAGTGAGACCACATTATACATGACATTAAGGAGGCGGCGGACATTTGAAAACGAGAATCTACCCCAAAATAAAACCAGTCTGATCATGATGGATTAATGAAGACATACGTATGTTTGCTCAGTCGAGTTACGAGAACTTTGGCAACAGTCTTCTGATCACAGTTAAGCAAACTCAGTGGTCTGTAACTGGAAGGATCAGTAGCATCCCTGTCTTTTTTCAATAGCAATCACATGTTTGCTTCATATAGCGAATGAGGAAGCTTTTTATTTTCAAAAGGAATGGTAAACAAAATGGTTCACCATGTCGTCTAAAGTCAACTCTTTGTTCAGTTCACTTCTAGCCTCCTCACACAGCATCGGGGTGTCAATTGTCAAGAAATGTGATAATATCTGAAATGGGCGGATTACATTTTGTAGCAAAAAGATGTTGATAAAATTCTAGAAAGCGAGTGTTCATTTTCTTTGGGTCGGTTAATAACACACCAGACTGAAGTCTCTCCGGTTTGTCACTTATCTCAAATTGTTTACGTTTTATTTTGAGTAGTAAGTTAGTAACTTGATCACTTAAAATACCGTTATACTCGTATTTAAGCTTCAGCATAGCATTTAGATCTGTCTGAGATTTTGATGATCTGTACGTCTCCTCCATGCTTCAATTTCATCAAGATGTTTACGTCTCTCTTTCCTTCTGCTGGATTCATAGGCGATTACGCCGTAGCACGATCTTGAATGTTTCCCAGAGAGTGGAATCAGAAACTTCTCCAGTGTCATTAAATTCGAGAAACTGCTTGATGTGATCGGAGATATGAGTGTGAAATTGCTTATTCGAAAATAAACCAGGATTTAAGCGGCAATTGTACTTTGGCTGTGATAGTGAAATATCAACAACCATGGTGAGCGGACTATGATCAGATATTATAATGTTATTATACTTAATCTGTGCTACAGTTGAGATAAATTTTGCATCAATGAGAAAATAATCGATCCTAGAGTATGAATTGTGCACTTGAGAAAAGAATTAGTCTATCAACAGGGTGTTGTGGGAGTTTTGTTTAAAATTGCTTTATTTTTCATTGCATATATTACTCAGCTAGATGAAGATCATATACTCAAAGCTTTGTTTGCATAGTTTAGCCATTGTGGAGTCAGTAAACACGAGACCGAGGTCAGAAAGGATGCATTAGTTACTAAGGTCACCAAGACTACCATATGGACTGATGTTGACTGACAGAGGATACTACTTTTAACCAAACAGAGTTAATGGAATCAAGATTGCATCCAGGGACCAAAAGACAACAAAGCCGAAATCACCAAGGGCATTAGCTTCCTGTAAAAGGTGTATAAAGGGAGCCACGCGGATGAACGTTCTTCAGAGACCAGCGGAGGACCATCCGAGTCTGCTCTCTCCAGCGCTGTTCAATAGATATTGTTGGTCTCTGCTTCAATATGCTTGTACTTAAATTTCTCTATAATAAAACATTTGATTCAGTAGCATGTCAGTCTTGAGCTGAAATTTTGAACACGCAAGGGCCTCTTTAGGTCGACAGTGTTGCAATCTCCAGATGTCAACAAAATTAAAAAGACATGCATGGATGGTTCAGAGTACTGACTGAATGTGAGGTATGTGGAACATGTGTAGAGGAGCGCTCCAGATAAGGATCAAGATAACAGCTAAAGTCACCACCAAATATTACGTTTGTAGAATTAGTCAGGAAGCGAATCAAAAATCCTTTTGAAAAGATTAGGACTTATCATAGTTTCAGAGGAAATCAATCGATTTACCAACATAAATGTACAAATTCACTCAAAGTCTAGTACAGCCTTCGTAGCCTTCCTTGCAAATTCAGGTAAGCAAGGTGTTTATCAGCTTCAGGGTTAATAAAATAAAAATAAAACAAGGTTTGTTTTTAATCCCATGTAAAGGAGAAACATGTTTAAATGTTAGACTATATATTTGCATGAAAGCCAATTGGTGATGAAACATCAGACAAATGTGAATGTATTTTTGAGTAGTTTTAAACAATCCAAAACTGACAAGGATTATAAACCAAGTGAATTTGTACGAGGCCAATGTTTTTGAGGTTATAATGAGGTTGTTATGAGATTATGATGCTTCCAACACTACATTTGTCTCGCCTATAATATTTCAGTTTATTATTTGCAGCTTTTGGAGTTGTGGTAGAGGACAGACACGGAGGTTGTAATCGCAGTGATTCCTTCTCAAATTAGAGGGCAATCGTTTAATATTCGCCACAGCCAACTCCGAACACTTCGTCCGAACCAGTGGCTCACAGGAGAGGTGCCATTTGTTGCAGTAGTTTATTTCTTGGAAAATGCATGTTTAAAAAAATACTACTTCAACTATTTTCATAACAATTTAGCTCGGTTCATTGAATATTAAGCTTAGTCTAAGCAATGATAAATGTCTTTTTTCTTTAAAAATATGTCATGACATTAAGTTTTTCAAATTAACATTGAATTGAATTTAAAAAATTTTTTTTAGATCATTGAAGGACTTTTCCAGACTGCTGCAAAAACGTATGAGGTGGATAAAGGGCATCTACATTCTGCACTATTACACCGCAGGTGTGATTCTGTCTGGTGACGTCATATGCCCCGGCAAAGTCTGCCAAAGGTCATTTTCGAAAGAGTCCCAGTGTTCCTTTTGCACTTATTTTTGTATTGTTTCCGCAAACCCTTCTGATCTTGTCACGTACAGTGTTCCTTAAAGTTTGCTTAGACGATTACTATATACTATTCCTCAGGGATGGGGGACTCGAGTCACATGACTTGACTAGAGTCTGACTTGAGTTAAATTTGCTTGATTGAAGTAAGAAAATGACTTGACTTTGACTTGAGAGCAAGTGACTTGAGACTTGACTTGAAGTGGAAGACTCGAAATTGACTTGACCTTTGGAATATAAAAAACTAATTGTGCCTCATGAGCAGCACCTGTGCAACTGTGATAAGCGCCTGACTGTGACCTTAACAGCACAAACCGCCTGGACAGCAGACTATAGTCGAGCTCCAAAAGTAGTGACGTTTGGCTATAAAGACGTTGAACTGGACCGTGCCAATAGAAAAAGATTGGACAGATGCAGAGAATGCAACGCAAGAACATCTGACACGACAACCACAACGTCAAATTTCATCCGCCATTTCAAGAACTACATGGAAATGTAAAAAAAGTAATTTCTTTACCAATTTAATAAAACGTTTAAAATATTTAAAATAATATTACTAATGTAATGAATAAATCGTTTCTGTTTGTCATAATTTGGCTATGGTTGCATGTTTTTTTTTTTAAATAAGAAATGTGATGATCACGTCTCATACAGTAAGTAACGTAGTGCAAGTAACTGCTATAACAGCAGCCCGAATTTAAATGTTGGGTGCAACTTAAAATGAGGGGCTTCTGGATATTACACGTAAGCTATAACGTCTGTTAAGTGTGTGCATTTTCAAGAGTTTGTATCGTCTGACTGCGTGTGCGTGTTGAATATCAGCTCGCGCATATACTGCATGAAAATCCCAGATCAACGCGTCGGTGCGAGCGATCACTTCTCCTTTAAATCTTTCCAAACTTTTGGTCATGCTGACCAGAATAATTTCATCGTTCGAATTGAAGTCTGTCTACTTTTTTTTGTTTACACTAATAATAACAACAAAATGTGTGCTGATTAAGCTTCATAACTTCATCACTGGGCTATATTCAGATACGTTATATTTATATTCTGCTGAAATGTAAAAAGATCCGTTCATTTCGAGTAACGAGTGTCCCATCACTAGATGAAAAAGTGTATAAATGTCCTATACTGTGGGGAAAATCCTTACATCATTAAAAAAATAATTAATGTTTGTGCATAGGAAAATAATTTTGTTTTAATGTTTACAGTTTTCCCTGATTGGTTTTGTATTTTGTTTTTTTATCCATGCAGATATGATGAATATCTCAAATCCAAGATACACTGCAGCGATCTACAGCAGTCATCCATGTCGCAGTTGATTGTGCCCCAGAATACTACATATCCAGTCTACCACCTGACAATTGAATGACGTGTGTTCAGAAGAATTATGAATTATCATTATTATTAGAATTATTATTGACGATCCCCAATTGTCAACAACTTGGTGCCAATTTCTTGGTAAACTTTTTTGCAAATGCATGTTTTTAATTCAAATATAGCAGTGTGAAGATGCATAATATATGTATATAGGTCTTTTTTGTGCAAAAATAAACATGTTTTAAATTAATTACCATGGCGCCGGTTAAGCTGGCAGCTTGTCACAACAGCTCTTACGTTCGAAGTTTGTATTTAATACTTTCCATGTTTTACTTAAGGATTTTTCGTTAAATTGTTTATTATTTCGTTAAATTACGTTATTTTTGTCGTTTGAACATAGTTTTTTTCGCTAGTTTTTGCTGATTTTAAGAGGAAATGTGCCTCGGAGTGGAAACGCGCAGTTTTGTGTACACAGCAGAGGGGCTGTTGGAGCTGCGTAACGCTGCTTCTCTCCACGGCCACAGACATGATATCCCCGATGAGCTGCTCGTAAAGTTTCGCCGTGGAAGGCGCGCTGGACGACAACGTCGGGAAAAAACAAGACGCTTTAGACCGGCTCTCCCTTCCGTCGTCATGGGAAATGTAAGATCGCTTTCCAACAAAATAGACGAGCTCGTGGCGCTCACGCGGCACCGGAATATAAAACAAGCAGCGTTCTTCTGTTCACGGAGACCTGGCTAACTCCATCATCCCGGATTCTACTGTGTCTCTGGATAATCTGGTTTCTTCTGATACGAGCGGACAGAACGCAAGAGAGCGGTAAGACGAAGGGAGGGGGCCTGGCTGTGTTCGTAAACTTAAGATGGTGTAATCCGGGACACTGCACTATTAAAACACAGTTGTGCAACAGAGACATTGAGCTGCTAGCGGTGGGCATGAGACCAGTCAACCTGTCGAGAGAGTTTACACACGTGATAATAATCGCTGTGTACGTCCCTCCCTCGGCTAATGCCAACGCAGCTTCTGAGTCACCAGCGGGCTGCAGACACAGCATCCACAGGCTCTCTTCCTGATCTCTGGGGACTTTAACCACGCTCCGCCCTCAGCTGCTCTACCTACATTCACCCAGTATGTCACCTGTTCCACCAGAGACAAAAAAATACTGGACTTATTTTACGCTAACACCAGAGAGGCCTACAGCGCGTCCTCTCTCCCGCCGCTGGGCAGAGCTGATCACAACATCTTGCATCTTCTGCCCGTGTATAAACCTGCGGTGCACAGGCAGCCGGTGATGTCTCGCACAGTGAAGAGGTGGACACCAGAGAGTGAGGAGGCTCTCAGAGACTGTTTCAGCA
>MU204378.1:50046-62750 GCA_017309775.1 Paedocypris sp. Pulau Singkep | reverse complement strand
TGTGTTCTGCAGAAGTTCTCTGATGACTCAGCAATTGTTGGGTTGATCACAGGAGATAACGATGCTGAGTACAGAGGACTCACTCAGGACTTTGTGGACTGGTGTCGGCGGAACCACCTCCTGATCAACGCAGGGAAAACTAAGGAGATGGTGGTGGATTTTCGCCGGCGACAGTCTACTGTCATCCCACCGATGCACAACCAGGCAATGGACATTGAGAGAGTGGAGTCTTATAAATACCTGGGTGTGCATCTGAACAACAAACTGGACTGGACTCACAACACAGACGCACTGTACAGGAAGGGTCAGAGCAGACTCTACCTCCTGAGGAGACTGCGGTCTTTTGGAGTGAGAGGGTCACTCCTGAAGATCTTCTATGACTCTGCGGTGGCATCAGCAATCCTGTACGGTGTGGTCTGCTGGAGCAGCAGCATCTCAGGCAAAGACAGGAAGAGACTGGACAGGATCATCAAAAAGTCCAGCTCTGTCTTGGGATGCACTCTGGACACAGTTTATCCAGGACTCTTCTCTCACCCACCTCCTGCACTATCATCCATCGTGGACCTGGACTCTCACCCACTGGTGGACTCACTGTCTGCTCTCGAGAGCAGCTTCAGTGGCAGACTGATTCACCCCCGCTGTGTGAAGGAGAGATATCACAGATCTTTCCTACCTGCTGCGATTAGACTCTACAATTTGAATTTAAATTTAAACTGGTGACTGGAACTGTGCTTATGACGGGCAGCGCTACTTGTTCATTTATGGTCTGTGTTTGTTTATTATGATGTGTGCAGTGCGTTATGGTGATGTTTGTTTGTTTATTTATTTGTTTGGATTTGTTCGTGAAATTTCCCCGCTGTGGGACTAAAAGGATTTTTCAATTCAATTCAATTCAATTCAATGTTTTAATAATTTCACCTCTGTTTATTTTAGTACTACAACTTGACTCGAAACTTATCATGACTTGACTTGACTTGCTTGGGATGAACCCTTGACTTGACTTGACTTGCTTGATTTGTCTAAACCAGGCATGTCCAAAGTCCGGCCCGGGGGCCAAATGCGGCCCTTAATCAAATTTTGACCGGCCCGTGACTTGATTCATAAAATGAATGTAATCCGGCCCGCGGCCAGTGTTCAGTCCCTCCAGGATTCACGATCGCGCCATTTCACGCAAATTCGGCAAAACCCCGCGATTTATTTGCGACCTTACAATTACATCCAATCACTGCAAATTTACCGCAAATTCGACCAATCCGTGTGGTCCGTCACAGCACGCAGCAGTGTTTTCACACAGAAGGTCTTCATTATAGTGATGGGAAGTTCGGCTCTTTTCAGAGATTCGACTCTTTTGCCTCGTTTAACTCTTTCAAACGCTCTCGGAGCGTTTCAGCACGTGAACACACCATGTGATCTCAAACGAATACGATTTGTTTCACCACGCCCACCCGAGCTTGTAAAAAATTAAATAAAAATTATATATATTTGTTCAATGTTTCATTATGAAGGTTTTTATTGCTTTATTTATGAACACATTTTAAAAAGCAGTCAAAATGCTAAATCACTTTATTTGCATTTTAGAATTATGTTTTTTTTTCTTTTTTTTTAATGAATTTTTAAATAGAAATAAACACTATTTAATGTTAAATACTAAATTATATGCAAAAATGTGTATATCCTAAAAAGTGTATTTTTTTTCCCCAAGCCCAGTCCGGCCCCTTTGTCAAATGTTAGAACCCAATGTGGCCCTCGAATGAAAAAGTTTGGACACCCCTGGTCTAAACTGTGACTTGAGACTTGACTCGAGACTTGATGGTTAAGACTTGGAGACTTGCTTGGACTTGACCATACGTGACTTGTCCCCATCTCTAGTTGAGATATATTCCATTATCCGTCTATCCTCAAACAAAAACCAACACAGGAGAAGAGATGACCAATGTTATGGATACTTAACAAAAGTTAGCCTGCAACGTATTGCCCCACACGAAGCAGACAAGGCAAGGGCAGATTTGTCAGCATTTTACAACACGGCAATCTCATACATTGTTTAAATTGTCAAAATTGAGGGTGAGAAAAGTCAAACCATTTCTCAGTCTTGTTCAGAGTTTTACTCGATCTGTTTAAAAGGCAAACAGCTACTCAGTGCTGCACGGAGTGACAGGAAGTACACTTACAAAAAAGAGGTAGACTTGAAATGCTCCAGTATTGCACACTTGTATTATTTAAAGAATTACAATTTTGGAAAAATTGCACACAACTGCAAAGGAACATTTCTTTAACACCAGAACAATATTTATTTTAGAGTTTATAAATGAGTAAGAAGTAAACGTATGTGTCTGTAAATGCAACAAGTTATTAAAATATGGTTCACACGTCACAAGATCATGCGATGGCTGTTTTGAGTTTGCGGTCATCCTTTGTTAGACGTATTTTAATGCAAGCGACTGCAAAAATGTTTATCGTTTTCTACATTAAGTAACAAACAGTCTGTGACAATAATACAAATATACAGTACCTGTTTAATATTAACCGAGCAAAACAATGTCAGCAACTGAAATCACAGTGAATGGCCAATTGAATGGTTAAAATTCATCTCAATTGACCTGATTTTTTCACAATTCTGTAAAAACATTGTAAGTGGATCACGACCCAATGTAATATTAGGATTTGCTTGTTAAGGTTCAGTCAGACACAAACGCATTAATATATTACGTGAAATATTAATATAAATCATATAAACATTGTTATAAACAACATAATGCCCATGAGTGATTAAATTAAACCAGTCAATTATTAGAATTCAAATTCGAATTAAGATTTTATATAAAATAGCATCAGACATTGGTCAGTGAAGTTTTTTTTATGTATGTGCTGTTTCCATGTTTGAATAGTTGTTAAAATACAATTATCCTTAGACTAGTCTAATGACTGACTGCATTTCAATTAAACAAAGCTTATGTACAGGTGTTCATACTTCCCTGAAAAAAATTTGAACGTTAATCCCTGTATTATAAAATTATGTTGTTGCCCCGCCCACAAAGCCCCGCGTCTCTTATTTTTAGGTATTAAACCTGGTAACCCCAGACACGTCGAGCAGAAAGCGACTGGTTTACTCACACGTAACTCTCTGGCGCCATCTATGTGTCGATTATGTAACAACAATCACAGAAACAAAAAAATCCTCCTTGATTGCAGAATTCTTCAGTGTAACAACGTGTTGTAATAGACGGTAATAAAGTGAGTAGTTCCATTGTTAGTTATTTTTTGTGAGTTAGTGTTTGTCCAGTCGCTGTCCAGATGTTTGTAAACACGAAAATATATGTTTATTACTATAAATTAATTTAAATTTAAATAATTGCCATGGTAGACAGTTATTATTGATGTGTATTTATTCATTTTTGTACAGCATTCTCTGCGCATTTGGTGATATTAATGGCAATACTGTTGCTGTTCAGTTTTTTTTTTTTTTTTTTAAACAATGAAAAACTAATTTTGACAATTTACAGTAAAACACGTAACGAACCTTCAGAGGACTGTCAATAATTTAACAATTTTTCAATTCAATTCAATAATACAATTTGATTAATACTATTAATCTGTTAGCAAAATATTTCATACACAAATGTAGGCATTTAAAATCCCTTCTTTTACCCATTACTTGCTTACTGTATTAAAAAATGTGTTTCAGATGCTCTGAGTAAAATGAATAATCCAAAAGGCAGTTAAATCGTTTAACTCCGGTTCATGTTTTTTTTTTTTTGTGTGTGTTCCCCCACTCTTTTTTTCTTCTTCATCTACAATAATTCTTTAAATTACTAAAATTGTGTGTTAAGCCTACCATACAAAACTGTATTTGTATAATTATTATTGCTAATTTGTTGTATTCAGATTTTGTATTCAATTAAACAAAAAAAAGGAACGTCAATAATGTTTGTGTGCCAGGTGCGTCTCATTTGTACGTGTTTAGATTCAGATTGGAAAACCATCCTCCTGTGGTCACAAACACTTCACGTGGCATCGGTTCGTCATTCACAGATTGTCTTAATTAGAGGGGCGCAACTTTACTGCTTGCTTGCACAAGTTCGGTGCATTTGTAGGGCACGTTTCACAGTTACAACTGACAAAGCACATAACACACACACACACTTTACTGTCCTTTAAATTATCATTTGGAAATCTTGAAGTTCATTCTTGCTCTAGTTTGTCGTTTAGCTCTAGCTTTCTCTAGTTTAGATAGAACGTTCCAATTATACAAATTTCAATAAATTAACCGAAGAAATAAACCTTAATGAATCATACTTAATGAATCATTCTTGTATTCTCAAATATAATCGTAAAAACTAGAACAGTGGGAAACACAGAAGGAAAACACACAAATGTCCTTCTGACAGACTTTAGAGGTGCCGCTGTCGAGTATCGCCTTTAATACCACATTTTCTAAAGTACTCGTACTCATAAGTTCACCCATATCAGAAACGGTACGATTGAGCGACGTGTAAAGGGTTCATCTCAAACGCCGAAAACCACACCCATAGCCCCGCCCACCTGCAGCTCTCAGAGCGGGGACTCCGGGAAAAAGTGAGTGAACACTTCAAAACAAAAGCGGAATGCAACTATGCTCAACAAAATTTGGAGGCTCAAAATGTAGCACGTTTAATTCAAACACACATCTTACTCGTTAAAATCCATTTCAGACAGGTGAAGGGAAGGAGGGGGCAATTTGGGCAAGATGGCGACGGAGGGGCAGCGTTTGGCTCATCTCTCGTACTAAACCCGAGATTATCAAAACCTGTGATGGTAGAGTCATTGTGGAAGATGAACTCTTAATGTTCTCATTTTCACCACCACAAAGTTTAAGTCAACATGAAAACATCATGCTCGTAACGAAACAACTTCAGTTCTGAGCGCATTGAATCATCAAAGAAAGTGTTGTTTGAAGTCTGCGCTAACACTTCCCAACGCTGCGTTTCTCAAAAAAGGCGCTAAAGGACATTAACGACGTAAAAACATGCTTGGACAATATTGCAAGGTTTGTCGCGCACTACTTGGATGAGCTGCCCCCCCAGTTTCATTCAACCATCTCGACGTCTCTGTGTTACTGTCACGGATGGAGGAAATAAACAATGCGGATCACGAAACTTACGCTTGAATCCCAAACGAAAGCCTGCGCAAACCTCCACGCTGTGGCTTCATTGATGGACAATCGGATCACTGCGGTGGAGATGCTGCTTTACCCGCTGCTGTGCTACCCACGGCTAAGCTAACACACACTGGAGGAATCCATTTCCAACATTCATGCCGTAGAGACGAAGATGGTGAGTGTTTTTGCGACTCAGAGTTTCAGCTTCCAGGCTGGGTACACGTTTAGCGTCTACCTGGAGGGCAAACTGGGTCGTAAAGGAAATTGCAGGTAAATCGAGACGGCTCATGGCAGATACAGCTTGTTCCACATCACTGCTGAATGTAATGCTGTGGTAGATATGTATGATCCTGAACTCTGGCCGAATGGTGTTTTTGTAAGGCGCTATTTATGCAAAAATAATATATATAATATAATATGCAAAAATTGCTTTATAGTTAGACATCTGATCCTGTGATTTTTGTACCAAGATGTTTGTTAACATTAATAAAGAATACTACGTGGAAAAAAGTCTGGATAAGTTTTAAATAAATACGAAAATGATGTGCCTCTACTTCGCGGATTTTCACCAGTCGCGGTCGGGCTTGGAACGTATCTACCGCGATAAACGAGGGATTACCGTACTGAAATACTCGTTTTCCAATTACCGTCAGGTGCGGGAGGATCAGCACGTAACAATCACACACAGCTGCGGCCAATTGGGCTCAACCCATACAGGCTCTGCAATGTTCGTCCATGCCCGTGTGCCTCGTTTCCTCGTCCTCTAGTTCTGGTTAGTCTCCCTGGTTTCGATCTCTGACGGTCTACTTGGTTTGTGTCATTGTTGTTGCCCTTCTGGATTTGACTGCTGCCTTTTAGGAAAAGGAAAGGAAAGGAAAGTGAGGTGACAGCATTATGGCCACTAGGGACCATACTGAATTGGTGCTCTGCATTTAACCCATATGTGAAAGTGCACATACACACAGTGAAGTGTGTAAGGAGGAGTGGGCAGCCTAAGCCGTGGCGCGCGGGGGGCAAGTGCGGTTCAGTGTCCAAGGACACTTCGTTGCAGAACCAATGGTAGAGGGGATTCGAACCTGCAACCCTTTGGACACGAGTCCATGTCCCCTACCATTAGACCACAACTCTCCACAGAGTTTACCAAGGATGGGATACCACAGACAGTCCTGCCAATGTTCTGGTCTCCTCGGACTGTTCCTGAAGACCGTTCACTGGGTGATGGTGATTTCGATGAAGCCTCTATGCCTTTAACCGTCCGGACTCTACACAGTCCAAATCAATTGTTTGCGGGCTCTGGATCTGGACCATTAACAACCAACCCAGTGCAGACGACTTGGGTGAATCATGACAGAAATTCCCCAATTCATGATGATTCAGCAGTTTTTCCATCGTGTCAGTTGAGACTCCCTGAAGCACAGAGAAACAGCTCCTCTTCTCAGCGATTACTCAAGGACTAATTCCGGATGTACCTTTGAACCACGTTTCCATAGAGACCGAGAACAAGCTGTATCTTCACTCGGCAGGACCAGACGGGCGACCAAGGGCAGATTGTTTCGCTGTTTCGTTATTTATACGGTTAATTTCTCTCAATCTGTATCAAACCTGGGCATGAGCTGTGAACTTTGATGGCTCAAGGGGGGGGGGGGGTGCCCTACACAACCTCGGTCAAGTCCTTTCAGAAGCTGTTGATTGGCAATTTAACTTCGCAGTTTGTGACTGGAAACTGATAAGGGAAAGACCTGTGTGCCAATTACTGTGCAATTGTGTGTCTTTTCTGGATCTGACTGGGTGTCAATAGGAAATCAATATTTTAAATAACATTTTCAAAGTCACTTTTTTTCTGTGTGAGAAGGTGTGAACCTACTCACACCTGAAAAGACAAAGACCTGAATAATAAGCTGCTTAACACTCGATTCGCTGAACTTTTTATTTTCTGAGGACAACTTCCAAGGTGTTAAACCCCTGCAGAGATTTTCACACGTCTCCAGCTCGATTCTCCTTTTGCTTTTGTTGTGCAAAGCACCATTACCTGTGAGGCCTTTCACATTTGCATTTCTTTACTTGGAGTTGCTCAGGTCCAAGTCTGAGGTGGAACAGAAGTGGGGGTAGGGGTGGCTGTAGCAAATATTTGGAACTGCATGAGTGATGGGCAGCATGGGTGTTGCATTCACACACACACAAACATACACCTTCGTATTTGCATTTGCGAATAGGCCTGGTTTTCACAACACATAAATGCTGTAGATGTGGCAATCAAAAAGGCCATTCTCTCCTTTGTCACTATTTATGTAAGGGAGTGGTGGCATTACATAACTACAGCACAGTGTTGGGCATAAAAGCAGACCAACTCAGACGGTAGATTCATTTCATTGCATCTTTGGGAAAGCGCATCAGGATGGCTTCTGAACCAGTGACACGCAGGAGGAACCTCACCGCAAAACAGGCTTTGGCCTTGCTTCAGGATATTGACGACGCAGATTCTGATGGAGGAGAGATTTCATTTGTCCAGCGAGCCACTGATTCCTCATCCGATGAATCAGAAAAAGAGACTGAACAGGAAGTCAACATGCCTCCACGGAAGGTGCACCGTGGTACTGGGAAGCCAAGTCTGGGCCAGACGGCAAAAGACGGCACTGTGTGGGTAGAGGAGGACATAGGAAGCCCGAGTGGAGTATCAAATCGCTCACGCTTCACTGCGCTGAGGTTTGTCATTGTTATTATATATTATAATGTATAATATTATGTAATAAATACAATATAAACATTAATAGTAAGGTTACATACAAGTATAGATAAGGTTGGTACAAACTTGATGTTATAATTTGTACCAATCTAAAACAACTGTCTATTTGTAATTTTACGCTGTTGAAAGAGAAACAAGTGTGCTCTCAAGCTTTCTTTGCCTGTTAGACGTGGGAATGCTGCAGACCATCAGGCAATGCACGGTCCATCATGCCCACAGAACACAGCCAGACTGGAATTTGGAAACTCATGAACTGATGGCATTCATTTCAATTCTATTTTATAAAGCGATCATGTGTCCCGTTGGTGCCATTGTGGATTGCTGGTCAAAAAGCTTTTTGGTTCCAGTAATCAGAGACAATGTCCGAGATAGATTCATTTCTATTATGAAACATCTCAGATTTGATAAGGACACAAGGGAAGAACGGATGAAATCAGACAAATTTGCTGCAATCTCTGACATCTGGACACAATTCTACAAAAACTGTGCTGAAAGCTTCACTCCAGGAGAAGACATGACGATAGATGAACAGTTGTTCCCTACCAAGGTTCGCTGTCCATCCACACAGTACATTGCAACCAAGCCAGACAAATTTGGTATCAAGTTCTGGGTGGCCACTGATTTGGAGACAAAATTTTTCTGCAAAGCATCTCCTTACTTGGGAAAGGACCCCAGTCGTCGGAAAGGAGAGAGACTGGCAGAGAACGTGGTCATGAATTTGATGGAGCCTTTCTTGGATGATGGGAGAAATGTCACAACGGACAATTTCTTTACCTCATTGTCACTGTCACAAAGACTGCTGCAACGCAAAACGACGCTACTCGGAACAATAAATAAAGTCCGCCGTGAACTCCCTCAACTGGCAAAAGACCCTGCACACCGAGAGGCTTTGTCAACTTCAGTACTTCGATGTGGCAGTGTCACCATGACAATTTATGCACCAAAAAAAACAAGACTGTGTGTGTTCTAAGTTGTATGCACCAACACGTGACAGTTGGTGATTGTAACAAAAGGAAACCCAACACGATAACAGACTATAACCACAAGAAGGTACGTAATAGTGTGTATACTTTTACACTAGTGCAGCAATGTTTTCTGATGTGCATTATACGAGCCAAAAAAAAAAACATAGTCATGACTCTCTCTTCCTCTGCTTTTACAGTGTGGTGTAGATGTCCTGGACCAAATGGCGCGGACGTATTTCGTAAGAGCAGCAACACACAGGTGGCCTGTAGCAGTGTTTTACAACCTGCTGGACCTGGCGGCGGTGAATGCCTACATTTTGTACAAGGCGTGTACAGGGTGGTCTGGCAAAAGAAGACTGTTTCTGAGTCTCCTAGTAGAGGAACTTCGTTGCCGATTCATGCAGCACAAGTCAATTCAGGCACAGAGGCAAGCTGCTTTACCAGGAATTGTACAGACAACACAGTGCCAGGTGCAAGAGAGCTGCAACAGGAATCGAAGCAGGTTTAGCTGTGCAAAGTGCCAGAAATTCACCTGTGCAAAATGTAGGGACGATGGACACTGGGTTTGCAAGCGCTGTAAAGTGTGATGAATGTTTCTATGTCACACACACAGGCATCCAGACTTCCGTTGCTCATTGTTTTATGCACAGGGCTACATTTTTCTGTGTCTACTGTGCTCTGTAAAATTAGGCATTTATTCAGGACTCTGGTGCTACACCAGAGTCAAGGTATAGTTTTGCTGTTTGTGGTTGAAATGGCAATAAAAGTTTTTGACTTTGGCACATTTGCATTTGATTGCCTAAACCATTGCAGGCCAAACGTCTCAGGCCTCATAGGTAATGGGTGTGTTTGCACAACAAAAGCAGAAGAACAATGGTGCTGAAGACGTGTGAAAATCTCAGCAGGGGACTTGGTTCAGGGAATTTACGCAAATTTTCGCTGGTTTAGTAAACCCAGAGCCATTAGGACTGTAAAGCTGGATAAGAGTATGAAAATACCTCTGATGAAGCAGCATTGACTGCAAAACGTCATGCTCCTCTTCTTCCTACGAATCTTCTCACCCCATAGATCCAACGGAAGTCCCTCAAGCAAACCCTTGAAGGTTTCCAGGAAGGACTCTTTTTACTACAAAGTGGACTTCAGTAGAACCCCCTTGTTTTTTTTTTATCTCAAAAAGCTTACCGGTAAGCCAACAAACTTTTATGCATTTGGCCTGTGCCATTTCTCCGGGAACCAAGAGTTGAAGCTTCTGAGTTGAAACTTTCCTCCAAGGACCAGGTAGGAACCTCCAAGGGTCTAATTCTTCTCTTCCCTACCGCCAAGAACTCTTTTCCTCTACCAACCATGTGGAAGAGGGCATCACCACAGACTCCTTCACCCGTCCTTCCTGCAGCACCTGACAACACAACACTCCCAGCGCTTGCGGATACATTCAGTAACACACTCAGACACAAACCGGATGAACACACACACAAAACGGCAAAGCTTTTATTTAAGTTGGAGAAAGCCATTGACCACCACCCGGCCTCCAGAGACTCTCTTTCAAACTCACCTCACTCATTAAACCAGCTGTTCCAACTGCCCACATAACACTAAGGGTGTACTCACACTGGGCGGTCCGTGCTTCGGTTCGATTGTCCCCCCTCCCTACTCCCCCGCTGGCCGGGTACTCACACTGCCAAATTTGAAGTCGTGCTTCTGTACGCTTACGTTGCGATGTTTTAAGTAATACTAGTAGTTGCCGGTAGATGGCCCAGGTCCGTGCACGGGCACTCGCACACTCACACCACAAGCGCAGTCCTGCGGGCCGGGCCCGAGCCCACCTCCCCCAACCGGGCCACGGCCGGCCAGAAGGGCCGCGGCCAGGCACGGCCAGGAGCACTCACACTGTCAGACCAACCGTGCTTTGGTGCCCGAACACGGACTTGAGCACCTAGTGTGAGTAAGCCCAAAGTCTACAAGAGAACACCGCTGACTGGCCACTACAGAGCATCCACTATCTCCACAGTCACTAGGCACACCAATACCACGAGTTAAAGCGACAGTTGAATCTCCCTTTTAACTCTACCTCCTTCCAGATTGCCGTGGGGTGGGCTCGAAAAAGATACAGCCACCGTCTCAACAACTCCGGCTGGCGGCGCGTGACACCCGGGGCCGAGAAAGGCACCATTGCAAGCGGTGCGCGAGGAAACGGAAGCGCGGGAAGAGGGCGGGCGTCCGCGCTAGGCTAGCAGCTAACTCCAGCAGGCCGGCGCTTCCCTCGATCACTCTGGCTAACGTTCGGTCCCTGGAAAGTAAAATGGACTATATCACACTACAGCGATCTTCACTGCGTGAGTTCAGGGACTGTTGTGTTTAAGATTTTACAGAAACATGGCTCAGCAGCAGGATTCCGAACGCCGCCATTCAGCTCGCGGGACTTACTGTGTTTCGGGCCGATCGAAACTCGGATATGTGCGGTAAGACTCGCGGCGGTGGCGTGTGTGTTTACATTAACACACAGTGGTGTGGGAACTCTGCGCTTGTGTCTAGTTTCTGCTCATCATCAGTGGAGTTTGTGACCGTGAGATGCAGACCGTTTTATCTACCGAGGGAATTCACCTCCGTGTTCATCGTCGGCGTGTACATTCCACCGAGCGCCAATGCCAAAGAAACGCGTAGCGAATTGTACACAACCATCAGTGATCTACAGACCGCACATCCTGATGGAATTCTGATTATCGCCGGAGATTTCAACCACGCCAATCTCAAAACTGTTCTCCCTAAACTCCATCAACACGTGAATTGTGCAACAAGAGGAGCGAACACGCTGGACCTTGTTTACACAAACGTATCTGGCGCGTACAGGGCGGAGCTCCGCCCCCACTTCGGATACTCGGATCACGCGACTGTCATGCTAATTCCAGCATACAGGCCAGTCGTCAGGCGCTCAAAAACTGCCCGATGGGCCGCATTTAATTGTACACCACTGTGTAAAAAAAAAAAAAAAGCAAACACCTGACTCAATGCAATTTTTGTAATTGCAGCTAGCCAGTCAATGTAATAGTAAATGTTAATCAGTAAATGTTTTTCAGCGTACCAGAAAAGAGTTTTAAACTTGCTGGTGGACCTCAGGAGTCGCCTCAGACACTTCCAGACCTCAAGCGTTCAATTAAGACGCATGGAAGCAATAGAGGAGTTCGAAAGCAACGGCGAAAAGCTCGGCAAAACACATCCAAACAGTTGAGATACTGTGGATAGCATAACTAACTTATATATTCATTCCAAAAGGTTCTACAGCTTCAAAGGATGAGAGGAAGAAACACTGCGGACCGTGTGCACAAAATACTTGCCAGATTTGTGTGTTAAGTTTGTCTGTGATCGTGTTGTGAACGAATGCATTTGATTTTTCGCTCGTTTGTGTTGTTTCGCTAATGCTTTAAATGGACAAGTTCAATTCTGAAGGAGAGGGGGACGAAGGGCAAGAGGTCTCACACCTGTGTAGAGCAAGAGGTAGGTCCATATTTTAAACCACAACGGGGGTCAAATGTTGTTGGAGGCGACTACTTCCATTTAGTAATTCAGTTTCACATAACGTGATATTAAAAATCACAAAACAATCTCCGAAAACAATCGGCTGGGGAGGATGTTCTGAAAGAATATCAGGCAACCAGCACTTGAAGACACAGCACCAGAAGGCAACTTGTTAATATTGTTGTCGGTCACATGACAGAGGTTCATGGGTAATGTATTTCTTGATTGAATGCAAGAGAAACCATTTTGGTTTAGTGCCATTATTCATGCTTTTATTAAATGTTAGGAGGATCCCAAGACTGAATTGCTGTCAAGGATCTATTCCTGTGACTATGGATATTTTGGG
>MU204378.1:29205-48031 GCA_017309775.1 Paedocypris sp. Pulau Singkep | reverse complement strand
ACTTTTTTCTTGAGACACACAAGGAATTTGAAAGAAAAGTCAAGTTGTTGGGAGCAGGCGTGTGAGTGCACTTATCAGTATTTGTTAAATGTTGCGAATCAGTCTCCTAACAGACATAACAGACTGTCAGGATGGCCTTGAAGAGAAGCCCGAGCTGATCCTGCGTTCTCCAGCCACGGTTGGGGTGGGGGTGGGGGGTGGATTACAGACAATTCAAAGCCAATAAAAAACTTCATATTCCTTTGAAAGCAAAACCAGCAGAACTTCGGAAAAAAAGACAAAAGCCTTGAGCAAAAGATAGCAGAGCAGGAGAGAGTGAAAGACACGTCTGCTCGTGTCGACAGCCGGAAGAGGAGATCAGCTGGTCAGGATGGACTCGATGGTGCCCCTGTAGAATGTGTGCAGGATGGTGGGGGAAGCTCTTGCTCTTCTCAGTTTCCGGAGGAAGTATAGGCGTTGTTGAGCCTTTTTTTGCCAGCGATGAGATGTTCTGGATCCAGGACAGGTCTTCAGAGATGTGCACACCCAGGAACTTGGTGCTGCTGCCCCATTGATGGTTAGTGGGGCGTGCTGGGTGTACGCTCTCCTGAAGTCCACAACAATCTCCTTCGTCTTCTCCACGTTCAGGTGGAGATTGTTGTCCTTGCACCACAAGGCCAGCCTGCTCACCTCACTCCTGTAGGCTGTCTCATCATTGTTGTTGATGAGTCCCACCACAGTCATGTCGTCCGCAAACTTGATCACGAGGTTTGAGCTGGATGTTGGCGTGCAGTAATGCGTCAGCAGAGTGAAGAGGAGGGGACTCAACACACATCCTTGGGGAGCTCCTGTTTATGATTTTGGTGCTCGAGGTTTTGCTGCCGACTTTGACTGCTTGTGGTCTCCCTGTTAGAAAGTCCAGCAGCCAGTTACACAAGGGGGTTTGGAGACCTAGTGGACCAGTTTTTGTATGAGCTGCTGCGGGATGATGGTGTTAAATGCCGAGCTGAAGTCAATAAACAGCATTCTGGCATGAGAATTTTTTGTTTCGAGGTGGGTGAGGACTGGATGAAGGGCAGTGGAAATGGCATCATCCGTCGAGCGGTTGGACCGATAGGCAAACTGGTAGGGGTCCAGGGTGGGGGGGAGAGCAGACTTAATGTGCTGCATGACTAGCCGCTCGAAGCACTTCATTAGGATGGGGGTGAGTGCGACTGGGCGATAGTCATTGAAGCAGGAGGGAGATGACTTTTTGGGGACCGGGATGATGGTGGTGGTTTTGAGGCATGTGGGGACAACAGCCTGGCTCAGTGAGGTGTTAAAGATGTCAGTGAGGACATCGGTGAGCTCGTCAGCACAGTCTCGCAGGACACGGCCTGGGATGTTATTATTTAGTTTTATTTAGTATCCACTTCTCGATTTTTATGAGATATTAAGGCATTGGTGCGAACAGTATGAACATAATATAAGTGTTGTAAACGTTTCTAAAAGGCCTAACGCCACTCAACTAACTAAACAATTTGCAAATGCTAAATCTGGGCGTAAATACGTTTCATTGAAGTCCATCTAAAACAACAAATACTCCAGGGCAGCAGATGATCGGTTTGTGAAACACAGGTTTCTGGAAAGAAAGTAAATCTTACCACAAAAGAAAATGTCACGTCGCTTAATAGAAGATTTTCTCAGATTAGACTGAGGCGAATTGGCGCTCACGCCGAGACGAGCAATCTGATTGGTTCACTGATCACAGCCACCCAATATTCATTTGCGCGCGTATACGAGACTTACGAACAGTAAATACGAGCTAAGGCGGAATCATGAGAGATCGAACAGAACCTTTCCGACTCTCCTCATTAGTTGAAAGTCTCTTCTCTTCACACACCCACTTCCATAATAATAGAGTGTTTAGCCTATTTATTAATAATTATTGGTTAATTAACTGGTTTTAATGCAATGTATTAAATTCAAAGACATTGCTTTGGAGAACAGATTTGACGTCTTGCAATATCTTACTAATAAACAAGAATTTGCAAGACATCACACTACTGCCAGATTTTACCAGAGATGGGGGAGTCGAGTCACATGACTTGACTCGACTCTGACTTGAGTTACATTTTTCATGACTTGCGACTTGCTTGATTGAAGTAAGAAAATGACTTGACTTGACTTTAAGTGGAAGACTCGAAATTGACTTGAACTTTGGTATATAAAAAACTAATTGTGCCTCATGAGCAGCACCTGTGCAACTGTGATTGGCGCCTGCCTGTGACCTTAATGCAGCACAAACCGCGCCTGGATGTAGACAATAGTCGAGCTCCACAAGTAGTCACGTTTGGCTATAAAGACTTTGAACTAGACCGTGCCAATAGAAAAAGATTGGTCAGATGCAGAGAATGCAACAAGAACATCTGACACGACAACCACAACGTCACACTTCATCCGGAATTTCAAGAACTACATGGAAAGGTAAGAAAGTCATTTCTTTATCAATTTATTAAAACGTTTAAAATATCTAAAAGAGTATTTCTATTGTAATGAATGAATCGTTTCTGTTTGGCTATGGTTGCATGTTTTTTTTTGTTTTTTTTTTTGTTATGATGTTAAATGTTATGATCATTTACGTCTCATAAGCAGTGTTGGGAACGTTACTTTGAAAAGTAATTAGTTACAGTTACTAGTTACTTCTAAAAAACAGTAATTGAGTTAGTAATTTAGTTACATCATTATAAAAGTAACTAATTACTAGGAAAAGTAACTATTGCGTTACTTTTTGTGACAATGGTGACTTCATGTGAATGAAATGGACACTAAATAACATACATTGTTATTATAAAGCACTGTACATTAATCTACACTATTTTAATATTGTTGTGAAAGTGACAGACACACCTCACACTTCAAATTCAAAGTAGTATTGTAAATATTATCATTAGTATAATGAATAATAAAACACGGTTTATAAAGATGGTTTAGAACTTTTAATTTTTATATTTTATGAATCTGTTAATTCCGCGATCTCTCTCCTGCAATGTTGCTCCTTTCTTGTACGTTTTTATTACATTAACGCGACATTGGTTTTGTTAATAATATATAAAAGAAGACTAATTTATTAGGAATAAAACGAAATTGTTAGAATCATCTCTGGGCCGCGCAACCCCGCGACCTGCCATTATATGAAAAGAGAAAGCGCCCGTGGTAAGTGCAGAAGCCTCCTGGTGAGGTGCGCGCGGACGAGCGCTTGTTGCTTGGACCAGACGCAACATTTTCGGGTGGTAAATGATGGACATTTAATCTAGTCATCACGTTTTCAGTCGCACTACATTCACATACACACCAAACACGTTATGTCCCGCCCCCTGAACACACGTGCACCAGAAGGAAAAACAATGCAGACTCATCGGATGAAAACCGCTTTGGTGGCCACAAGTAACGCAGCATTTTTGTCAGTAACAATAACGGCGTTGTAACGGAGGAAATAGTAATTGCGTTAGATTACTCGTTACTGAAAAAAGTAGCGCCGTTAGTAACGCCGTTTATTTATAACGCCGTTATTCCCATCACTGCTCATAAGTAACGTAGTGCAGCGCTATAACAGTGGTCAGCCCGAATTTAAATGTTGGGTGCATCTTAAAATGAAGGGGCTTCTGGATATTACACGTAAGCTGTAACGTCTATGTTAAGTGTGCGCATTTTCAAGTGTTTGTATCGTCTGACTGCGTGTGGTTGTTGAATATCAGCTCGCGCATACTGCATGAAAATCCCAGATCAATGCGTTGGTGCGAGTGATCACTTCTCCTTAAAATCTTTCCAAACTTTTTGGTCATGCTGACCAGAATAATTTCATCGTTCGAATTGAAGTCTGTGTACTTTATTTGTGTACACTCATAATAACAACAAAATGTGTGCTGATTAAGCACACTGGGCTATATTCACATACGTTATATTCATTTCGAGTAACGAGTGTCCCATCACTAGATGAAAAAGTGTATAAATTCCCTATACTGTGGGAAAAATCCTTACATCATTAAAAAAATAATTAATGTTTGTGCATAGGAAAATAATTTTGTTTTAATGTTTACAGTTTTCCCTGATTCCTGCCATCATGACTCGACTTGACTTGCTTGGGGTGAACCCTTGTCTTGACTTTACTTGACTTGCTTTATTTGTCTAAACTGTGACTTGAGACTTGACTCGAGACTTGATGGTTAAGACTTGGAGACTTGCTTGGACTTATGTGACTTGTCCCCATCTCTAAATTTTACTACACATTGTCTGTTTGTCGTAATCGTGCCCCGAGTCGGGCCAAGGGGAAGTGGTAGGAGCCACACAGATGGCAATCTTCAGATCTTCAGTGACGAAAATTTATTACGAAAAAGACGTGAAGAGTTTACATAAAGAAAAACAAAAAGAAATCTCCTCCAAGCAGGAGTAACGGTCACCAGACAGTCAAAGTGCTTCTCGTTCAAACCTTAAATTGTACTCCTGAACGCAAGAGACAGGTCAACACGCACAGTACATGTCCTTGGTACTACCGTCAAAACTCATACAAACAACCTCTACCAACCTCATTCCCCAGTGAAAATGGCCTGGCTTTTGTAGGTCAGTTTTCCCGCCAAATCTTAATTGGGAAAAACCATGTGCTACAGAGGGGGAAAAGGAAATAACTAAACCTTACAAAATCAATCTTAAACAGTAGCACAAGACAAAAACCCAAATCTAAATAAATCATGAATAAATTAGAATTTAACAAAATCAAGTGACAATACAAACATATGCAATCAAACAAGACAGAAAGACAACCATCACCCACTACTCAAAATGGCCTCAACCCAAGCCTTTAAAATGGCTGAAAAAAGCCACGCCTTTCTTCTACACACACAAAGAAAGTGGTGAGTATACAGGGATTAACTTATTAATAAAAAGACTAAACAAATGGTTGCCTTTTCATTTAACTAAAACAGTGACCAGACAAATTAAATACTGACGGTGAAAAATGAATGAAGAGTGAACATGTAAAACAAACTTGTTGCTGAGATGACTCTCGTCATCACACTGTTCAACTGCACACTTCTGTTTCACTAAATTCGTACGTGTAATTGTACGTTTTTTTTTTTTTTTTTTTTTTTTTTACATTAAAGCAAACTGTACATTTTGAGTGTTGGTGTTTTTTCTTAAATAAAAAGAGATTGCTTTGGTGGCAAGACATCACACTACCGTCAAATATTACAAATATTAGAAAACTCTCAAAAAGAAGAATCTCAACAACAGGGGTCAGTCATCCGGCAGCCCAAGGGCCAGCAGCACCGGTCCCCAGGATGAGAGTCAGGCTCTGCGTGAAGCCCAGGCCGCCGGGGTGATGGTGCTGCCCTCTGCAGTTGATCTCTGGCAGAAGATGAACCGTGGCCACGTACAGGAATGTCCGACCGGAAAACAACATGCCGAGTCCTGTAGCGCTCAGAGGCTTCAGAGAAGATCCGTCCATCTGCAGAAGAAGGAGGAGAAGGAGACAAGAATTCTCAGTTCAGTGGAACAGGGAGACCTAGCATGTTGGACAAATCATCTCTGACCATATTCCAGAAATGATAAACTCCAGGGCAATCCCAAACCATGTGAATGATAGTGTGAAAAATAAATTTGTGGATGAAAAGATAAAATCAATTCTAGAAAGCATTTGTGTCTAGAAGATAGATGAGTGAAGTCCTTTACTTGGAGAGCCTCATGGAAAAAAATGATATGAACAATTCTTTATTCTTTGGATTGTAAATTATTGGACATTTTCAGCATAAAAATGAAAAAAAAAAAAAAATTCCAAAAAAGACATTGTTGTTCGTCCACTGTAACCATGTGACTGCATTAGAATCCGGAGGTAGAGGTCATCACTGGAAATTCCACCAACCAGTCTGAGACCGCCATCAAGTGCTAGATAAATGCATTACACTTTCATCTTGTGTGTGAATCCGTTTTTGGAGTTTTAAATAATAATTTAATTGGTTTAAATGATCACACCAATTTTGTTGCAAAGATACAACATGGGCTCTCCAAGGGTTAAGATTTAACTGTAATGGATGAACTCAGTGACCTGAAGACGAGTTCATCTCCTGATAAGGAAACTGATTACGCTCAAGCTGCAAGTCTTTAGATGTTCCTTTTTAAGAGCAGTCTGAACCTTCCTCTGTGTGAAGTCTTGCCCTGGTGAACACCTCAAAGCTCCCTCTGTATTGTATGACTTTCCGTGTATGACCCAGCCTGTTTCTAATGTCGTGACTCTCATCTGCCAGCCCCTGACTTCAGCCTGCCTTGACCTTGATTCCTGTTTTCTCGCTACTTCATGTATGTTGGTTATAAGGCATACGCATATGCATATGGGTCCAGAAGCACGTTTCTGGGCTGTATGAGTGACCAGACCTGTCCACCAAACAATCCACCACAGCTGTCACATTTCGGGACGCAGGGAGCTAAGACCCAAGTGCAGGGAAAGGACTTTTATTAAATAAACAGAAAACAAACAAAAACACATCTAGAATGCCGCTCGAAGACAATAAACGTTACCCTAAGTTCAAATCGGACAAGAATCCCAAAACGATCCTGCATCAAACAATTGAACACAGAGCCTTAAATGCAAGAACCAATTAACAGAACAAGACAGAGATGAACATGATAATTATACCTAAAGCTTGACACCTGGGCATACTATTAATCAATCAATTCAAATTAAACACACGCAAAACATAAGTGAACACAGAAAGTCCAAACCCTGACAGTAGCATTAAAATCGGCACCTATGATGAGTTTAAAATCAGATGGTTCAAGAAGTGTCTTGGTGAGTTGAGCATAAAATCCTTTCTCAAATGTATTAAGGGGATAAATAGAAACAAGCAATAGCAATGTAGCATTTGAAGAAGCATAAAGCAATGTCTCTATTTTGTAAGTGGATTTTTCTACCTGTACTTTGCTATCTGTCCAGGTGTCCAGCACCTTTAGGTGTAAGTTGCGTTGACATATGATTGGCACTCCACTGGATTTATTTAATGCTAAAGAAGTAGCAATGGTAATGAAATAACAATTTGCAATACGACTTACGTCTCTATTGATCATATGTGTCATATGTGTTATACACATAAAGTAATTTACTCTGGCCCCCTCCCCGCTTACCGGGGTGATGAGACTCACAGTAGACTGTGGGCTCTGCATGGCTGGGCGTCTGAGTGGTGTCCTTCGAATGGCATAGGTTTTATAGACAATTGGAGATCTTTTCGGGGAAGACCTGACCTGTTAAAGCCCGACGGCCTCCATCCCTCGTGGAAGGGGGCCGCTCGTTTATCTTATAATATAGCCTATAGTTTAGCGTCTAGATCGTGACTCGCCACCATTGCCCAGGTCAGAGAGCAGGCGGCATCACTTAACCAGCCGCCTGCGTACTGCTCACAGTCACCCAGTGCATTTAGATACAACCCCAATACAACAAATACTAATAATAGCTTTATTAAAGCCAAAAAAAATAATATTGATAATAAAAATGCTAAAAGTAATAACAGACAACATGGAAACTGTATCACAATCCCAGAAGCCTAGCCATAGAAACCGGTCATTAATCAAAACAAGGCGCTTAGAGTAAGACTTAATTTAAAGTCTATAACATCAGATCCTTAGCACAAAAATCCCTTACCATAAACAAAATGATTTTAAATAGTAGGCTTGATGTTTTAGCGCACAGAGACAACGTTAAAGCCAGACACTTATACTAGCCTAAATGAATCAACTCCACCTAATTTCTCTTATGAACACATTTAAACTCTAGAGGTGGAGGCGTCGCTACAATCTGTCACGGATCCAGACCAAACTTTTATTTTGAAGTGTCCACAGACTTTTGTTGAAAATCCCCGTCTCACCGTCATGTTTTTGTATACCCAGTCCCCGTATGTGTCACCGTGGTTACCAGGTGTTTCGTGATCATAGTTTAATCAGCATGTGTATTTAAGTTTGTTTCAGTCTGTGTCTAGTTGCCAGTTTGTCTGTTGATGTTACCCGTCATTCTCGCCTCTTGTCTTGTCATGTCTAGTTAAGTCTTGTCTTTTGGATTTCCTCGGATACCGACCTTGATTTTGGATTAAACCCGTGTTCTCCTCCTGGCTGTTGCACAGGAGTCCACCCCTGCCTGTGGTCTTGGTGACAGTCGTTATATGACACAATCTATAATAATGATCAAGATGAATACAAAAAAAAAAAAAAAAAACTTTAAGTTATAGTTTCAGTGAGTGACTGCATTTCTGATCACTATCTAGTTTACCCTTTAATAAATATAGACATATATATTTATTAAATACAGCCGCAATTCTGATCTCACCATTCAATATGCAATATCGCTCTTGTAGACTCATAAATTCTAGCTCTAAAGAACTTTATTAAACGTCTTCCTGATCTCAGCATTCTGACTTGCACCTTGAAAAACAAAGTTCTATGGTACACAAATGAACTAAAAGCCTCCAGTAGGAAGCTAGAAAAGAAATGGAAAAAAAAAACTAAACTCAGTTTTTCACAGTGCCTGGAATGACCGTAAAATCTCGTATAAACGGACCTTAAAATCCACAAGATCAATTTTAGTAAAATTATCTCTGAAAAATCAAAGTAATCCTCAATGTTTAAAACTGTAGCTCAGTTAACAAAGAAAAAGGGAACAATCGACTTTGTCAACTTCTTTAACGACAAAATTACTAATATCAGAATGGAAATTGTATCCACAAATACTAGCCCACAACTGGTTATACCGGAAATAAACCCACCTGCGGTCAAGCTCAGCACTTTCAAACAGGTCAGCCCTGATGAGCTCACTGAGATTATAGCTAAGACCAAGACGACCTCCTGCTTACTTGACCCTATACCAACTTTTTTACTTTAAGAACCAATCTTGAATATTATAAATTCGTCACTAGTTTTAAGTCACGTGCCACGAGCGTTCCAAAGAGTAAGTGCACAGACATAACATTGATAGAGTAATATATAGTGGTATACAGTTAAATAAAGTGATAAATCAAATTGCTTTATTCAGTTTCTACACAGATCTCATGGAAAATATTGAAGTATCAGTTTCTAAGAGAGCCAAGGCTACAAAGCAAGTCAGACAGCAGACTCAGTCTTGGAACATGGAGACTGTACCAGATGTGATCTCACTGCGATAAACTGAACCTCATCTTTCATCTACTCGAGTTACACACTCGAGACTTTTCAGAAACCGCCGTGTCAACTCTGTGCTATAACACAACCACGCACAAACACAACAGAAGGATGCAAGTACCAGTGAGATGTAATATGTTGGACTTGTTTCAAGCATGCAAAAACAACCCATCAACCTTTAAGCAATTGGTGGATGAGAGAATGGTGGCATTCAAAGCAAACACGGGAATGACCCAGTACATGAAAGTCAAGCCAACCAAGTGGCGTTTCAAGTTGTTTGCCTTCGCAGACTCTTCCAATGGACACACAATGGACTGTCCTTTGTACACACACACAAAAAAAAAAATAACTTTTCCTTGGATGGAGTCGAGAAGGTCCACTTGTATTTGTAAAGTGGATGGACAGTCAAGAGGTATCTGTCTGCACTGCGATCAATTACAGGAGACACTACAGAGAAGGATGCTAGCAGTAAACAAATGGATGAAGGCAACATTTCCATGATTCATCTACAATGAACAGAAGGGTGGCATCGACCTGTCGGATCAGCTGTTGCAGTATTACACAACACAAGACCATGAAGTGGTACAGGAAGATTTTTCTACACTTCTTGGACATTGCTGCCACCAATGCTTTCATTGTGCACAAACAGTTGTTTAGTACCTTGTCCCATAAAGACTTTATGATGATCTTTAGTAGACTTCTAACTACTAGTCTCAGAGCTGTGGTGTACCTGAGGAAGTTGCATCTCCCCCTCCTTGGACCCCTACCAGTTTACTTATCAATCTAACCACTCGACCAAAGATGCCATCTCCACTGACCTTCAATGTGGCAGCAGTGGAAAGCATGAGCAGTTCCTGAGTGTGCATATCTGAAGACCTGTCCTGGAACAAAAACAATGCATTACCACCAAAACTTGGCGATGCTGGTTTCAAACTGAATAAAGGCCAATACCTGGGCTACACAATCACAGTTATCAAGAATGAACAGGCAATAGGTGGAAATGTATTGCCGAACTACCCCAACCACACACATTAAATGCATTACGAAAGAGTTTAGCTACAGCAAACTGCTATAGATTTCATCCCAGATGTTGCCAACACTGCATTAGCATTGTATTTCATGTTAAAAGGGAAAACCAATCCCTTTGAAATTTCTAGAATGGGGTTAGGTTAAAGAATTTAACAAGCCTTAAAGAATTTAAGCTCTGCACCTGCACTTTCTTGCCCATCAAAACCAATCCATTTACAAGTTGACCCAAGTAATGACACATTGAGTGAGTGGTGTTTTAGCCCAAGTCATGGGGGGGGGTGGGTACTCAGACCAATTGCATATTATAGTCGAAAGAAAGTCAATCGAGACCCTTGTTCGATGCGTCAACCCGATGTTCTGGAGGTGCATTGGATGTTAACGGAGCCCAATGTCAGTTTTCAACCCGTTGTTGGACCGTGAAACAATGTAACTGTGGTCATGGATTTTTTTTTTTTTGCCACGTTCCCTTTAGTACATCTAGTACAATTTGTTCAATTGGCACGGTGACAAACAAATGATCAAATGGGACCATTTTATTGAATAGGACCTTGAGAGAATCTGAGACCTTGTTTACAAGCCTCACCTGTTACGAAACCCATTATGTTATGATTAATAATAATAAAAAAAAAAATGTGTCTTTGTTGTTTACAGTCATGCTGTTCTGTCCAGTAAGTTTCCTTATAGCCTGTGTAGACATCTACTGTAGCCTATTGTAGACAAATTGCTTTACTTGCTTCTCTTTTTGTAAGTTGCTTTGGATAAAAGCATCTGCCAAATGACTGTCAAGTGTAAAAGTGGAGAGGCAGAATAGTCGCTATTTGAAGCTGCACCAGTCCTCCATTCTGCTGGTCAACATCTAACAGGTTTTCCCCGCTCAGAACAGCACAGTCTGAGACGCCAGCTGAAAGTGCTTGTGTTATAGGAGACTCGTGAGGTCTCACTAGTGCGGAACGTGAGAGTAGAGACACCAGCCAATACAGTACTAATGTGTGATTCAGGAGTCAGAGTGTCTGATATTGCATCGCGTCTGAAAGTGCTGGCTAATGCTAAACGTAAATATTCCAGGGTAGTTATTCACGCCGGCACTAATAGACTGCAAGACTTTGCAAAGAATATTTTGCAGTCCGTTTGTAATAGTTATAACACAAAAAAACCCATTGTAATGTCCTTCAGTGACAGTAATGTGACACGGCAACCTTTACGTTTCCTTTTTAAATTATAACCAATACTGACTGCTAACACGAAACAAACAGAAAGCCAACAGTACGAGGATTTGCTGTAGTGTCATGGAAACTAGTGGAACAACTTAACTAAAACTAAAAGAAAAAAGAAAAAGTTTAACTAAAAGACCTCAGAATGTCATGCGGGCGACACTGCTTTCCCAGTAGCTCAGTCTGTAGTGCGCGGGTGTTTATGATTCCCAGGGAAAGCAGAAAACTTGGGGCAAGTAATGACTTGTAAGTTGCTTCTGACAAAAGCATCTGCCCAATGACTGTAAAGAGTTCTTAGTCCTGCACGTTACACACACACACACACACACACACACACACACACACACAGAGACTACTTCACAATAATTACACAATAGTGAAGTTTGCAGGCCACACAACATTCAAGAGACAAATCTCCAACAATGACAGGTCAAACTACAGGGAAGTTGATCAACACCTGGTTTAGAGGTGTGTGTATACCGTGACCCGACTATGGATATCAGTAGAACATCTGAGATAGTGGTGGACTTTCAGAGAGCCAAGAAACCACCACTTTCACTACACATCAATAGAGAAGTTATTGGGTTATTGGTCCAGCCTCTAAAAGGACTTGAAATATACGATTGACACCTCACACTTGGTGAAGGAAGCTCAGGAAAGCTAATTTTAAAATCACTCAACACTCAGGAAACCTAGTTTACAGGACAACACTACAAAGCATCCGTAATTGTGGTACTCCACCTGCAATGTGGAGAACTGTAGAAATTTTACTTGAGTAGTCAAGCTAGAGAGTTGTGGTCCAGTGGTAGGGGACTTGGACTTGTATTTGAGAAGCTGCTGGTTCTGCCGTAGTGTCCTTGGGCAAAACACTGAATCCCACATGCACCCCAACTCACCACAGCTTAGGCTGCCCACTGCCCCAGGTTTGTGTGTGTTCACTTCACTGGATGGGTTAGAAGCGGAGTACATTTTTTATATGGTTTGTCATATTGACAATCTCACTAAGGAGGCACAGAGGATTGTAGGAACCATGGCGCCCACCCTCAGTTTATTCTAGTCTTTTAAACAAACTACAGAGTTTGCAACAACATAAAGGTCTCAACCCACCCAGGACTTGCATTAAGAATAAAAAAGTAAATACAATTTGCAGGACAATCGGAACGTGCAACAACTGACTGAGAAGCAATCAAGCAAAGCAAAACAAGCACATTTCCACAAGAAGATTCCTCATTCACATATGCGACCTCTTGCACTATTCTCTGTGTCCAAAAGCGGTGCAACAAATTTTGTTGTGTCACTGCATTGACAATAAAGTTTCTTAAGTGAAGATTTTAATTTATTGCATCCAAAGTATTAAGAAGCCATTGTGGTCATCCTTACAGCATGTTCAATAGCAAAAACAACACATGTCTTGTCCAAAAACAAGTAGGACTGGACAACTGTTAAACCAATTTTTTGGTTTGTAAAATCCTTTTTCTTACAGATTTAAAGCAACCAGCACCAACTCAGCATTCAGAACATTCAGCAGAAAGCAGATGCCACCAGTTAAATACTGGAGGGAAACTAGACACAGCTGATCTGAATTACATTGACGAGAACTAATTTGGGTTAAGGGAGTGAACGCCTCATTATTGGAGCAGGATGAGTTTAATAAATTGACAAGATAAAACGCTGTTTGGTTAGATGTGTGAGAGAAGAGATGGAATGTACGTAAGAATTGCTAGTGTATAGACTTGACTGTCTAATTGACAATCCAGTTTGTAGGACAAAAGAATAAAACTAGAGAGCAATTAAAGTGATTCCAAATTGAGCTTTCCGAAGCTCAAATCAGAAGGCTTATTGTTTCAAGTTGTTTAAGTGTTAATCTAGTGGACCAGTATTATGCAATTGGCTTGAAATTAGCTTCTCCAATATGGTTTCAAACTCTGTTATATAAAAAATATGGTTTTTCAGACTCTTTTTGGTCCACATTTCATTCTTCTAATTGACTTAATTCTGTGGAATATTGCCCAGTTTATAATCAACTGTGGCGATCTAGATTGTGGAATAATGCCCAATCCACAGAACGGCTCATGGAATGTCACCTCACCATTACGGATGAGGCTAATAACAGTGGCATCCTCTGCAAACTTCACTAAACTAAACGCCCGGGCGCCCATAGTTACAAGGTGGTGGGAGTGAGTTGGACCGAGAAACTAGATCTGAGGCTACTCAACTCAACTTTATTTATAAAGCCATTTTTTTACAGTTTCGGCTGTACAAAACATATAAAACAGTGCAAAATTAGTACAGTTCCAAAGTAATACACATAAACAAACAAAACATGATGGATGTATGGCTGATGAGCAAAACAGTCCAAGCAGTGGAAAAAAACCAGTAAGAGAGTGGAACTCTAGAGTCTTACACACGATTAAAAGCCAGGGAATAAAAATGGGTCTTCAAACACGATTTAAAAGTGGACAATGTAGGTGCCTGCCTAATGTGCAGCGGTAGCGCGTTCCATAATTTAGGACCCGCGACAGAAAAGGCTCGATCCCCTCTGAGCTTTCGCCTAGACTTGGGTGTGGTCAGGAGCAGCTGGTCAGCTGACCTGAGAGACCGTGAGGGGGTGTAAGGGATGAGCAGCTCAGTCAAATATGGAGGTGCAAGACCGTTAAGAGATTGAAAAACAAATAAAAGTACCTTAAAATGTATTCTAAAGTGCACAGGCAGCCAATGGAGAGACACCAGAATAGGGGTTATGTGCTCGCTTTTTTTTGCTCCAATCAACATACGAGCAGCAGCGTTTTGCACCGGACTGGTTTGCTGATGCAGATGAGATCAGAGATAAATGGAGGTGCAATGTTGTGAATGGCTTTTGAAGGTGAGCAGGACCATTTGATAGCAGATACGATGGTGGTTTTGGAGAGTCGGTGTGACGGGCAGTTGGAATTTTTGTAAGGTTTACAGAAGGGTTACAGTAGTCCAGTTGAGAGGTGACCAGACTAAGGAAAAGTACAACAGCAGAGGGAGAGGGAGAGACCTAGGCGATTGATATTGCGCAGATGGAAATATGCTGCATGTGTGATTCATTTATATGGGAGTATTAAGTGAAGGAGGTGTCTGTACCACATGTTACTGTAAAACAGATGTTGGTTTTCAGTGTCGTGGATATTTCCAGGTCCAGGTTCATCTTGGTTGTAGCCAGTCCATCTCTTGGCTCTCAGTTGAAGGCTGTTGATGGGTGTCTTTTTGTGAACCGGGATGATTGTGGAGGTCTTCAGACAGGCCGGGACGGAGGCTTGTGAGCAGGGAGCAGTTAAAGATTCTGGTGAAAACCTCTGATGGCTGGTTAGCACATCCTCCTAGGACTTTTCCCATTACTCCGTCGGGCCCAGCTGATTTACGGGGGTTTACGGAGCTGAGCACTCGTCTCACCTCGTGCTCGTGAAGTATTAGACTGTCAGTTTCTGGCTCGGCGGGGAATGGATCGCATTGTCTAAATTGTGTGGCTTCGAAGCGGGCGAAGAAACTGTTTAGTTCCTCTGCTCGACGCATCCATGTTTTCAGGCGCAGATTTATTGTCCTTGTAAATTAGTGATTTGTTGAATGCCTTGCCATGTCTTCCTGGTATTGTTATTGTGGACGTGTTCCTTGATCTTCTCTTTGTAGGCTCTCTTTGCTTCTTTGATGCATTTTTTTTCAGGTTGGCTCTGCCTCGCTGCATTGAGATTGGTTGCCGGACCTGAAGGCGGTGTCGCGAAACTTGAGGAGATGGTGGACGTTTGCTGTTCATCCAGGGTTTTTTTTGGTGGGGAAAACCTGGATACGTTTATTAACTATAACTGTGTCTGTACAGAATTTTATGTATGAGAGTACAGAACTTGTGTGAACTTGTAAGTCCTGATTATCAAACAGTTCCCAATTAGTGTCTTCGAAGCAGTCTTGAAGTTGGGAGAGAGCACCTTCTGGCCATGTCTGTATGGTCTTTGTTCTCCTGTGATTGGGGGGTGTATGCGGGGTGTATAATCTCACGCTTATAATAATAAACACGATCCAAACTTTTCTCCCCTCTGGGGGTACAGTTTACATACGGGACTAATTTAGGCAGTAGAGTTGCCTGATTAAAGTCGCTGGCAAAACTCTGTCGTTGGAGTAAGTTGGAGCTTCTTCATTTCACGCCTACAACAATCATGCTGACCTCAAAAGTAGTGTGGAAATCCTCAAATCTGACAGCAGGTCTCTCCCTAGTAAATTGACTGGACATTCTGGACGCAGAATGATCAAAGTTCTAGTGTGAGCGTGGTAGAAAAATTACTTCCTATCGTTAGCTGATTTCACATTCTTTTATGACCTTTGTAACCTGGGCGCACTTCCTGCAATACTGTCCCTATCAGCGCCCGAGTCACAAAGAAATGTAATCGGTGTGTTATTTACCAATATGGTTCTTTTTGAGGTGTTTTCCCTGAAATGGCTAAATAAGTTTCAACACTTTCTTGCAAATCAAGATCTC
Organism: Paedocypris sp. Pulau Singkep; assembly: GCA_017309775.1. Lineage (NCBI taxonomy): Eukaryota > Metazoa > Chordata > Actinopteri > Cypriniformes > Paedocypris > Paedocypris sp. Pulau Singkep. The sequence continues at coordinate 32,149 of MU204378.1, read as the reverse complement.
CACAGACGTTTTGGGCACTCAAAACAACAGAACAGGTCAAGTAAAAGTACTTGACGTTGCAGACGTGACAGATCTCATTAAAACTGAGTGACTGTTTTAAACTCATTAAAACTAAAAGTGACAGATTTCATTAATCTCATTGACTCACATCTTTCATTTCTTAGTGTCTTTTATGCCTCTAACCAGGTTTTTAAACAAGATTTAGCTTAAATTGACTTTCAAAAAAGTGCTTCATTTCAGCCTTTAAGTGCTTTTTTGGAAAAGAACAGGTCGAGTTGCAGAAGTGACCGATTTCATTAAAACTATTTTTTTAATGAAAGAAGTCTGTGGAGCAGCGGTCTACTCACTGATAGTTTTGAAAGGGCCTTTCTTTGTACGGACGGCCTCTGTAGTTACACCCTAACAATTTATGTTCTGATTCTTTCGCTCTCCACTTCGAGCTAGATGTGTTGGTTTATGACTAAAAACAACGCTTTTCCGCAATGCCTTGTGCTTTTACTATTTTATCTGTCTTTTTGTCATTTCTGGGGTATCCCCTTCCCTTTTCTTGGATAATTGTGTAAAACACCAGACTCATTTAACATTCTAGCATTTTTCTCTTCATCTCGTCTATTTCGCACTTGTGCTCAATAGCCTTTAGTTCTGTCTGAGTGTATCCGGTGTTTTTACTCTTTGAACTATGAAATAATTTTTTATGCTCTATATTGTTTTTTCTAGCCTAAATGTGTTTTTATTGTGTAAGACCTTTTATCTGTGAAGCACTTTGTTTCAACACTGGATGATTTTAAAGGGTTAAACAAACAAATAAACTAAACCAAAACTAAACAAATTTGTCTCTTTGTTCTTTGTGCCTGGGTCCTTTTGGTTTCTTTGGCTTTCTTGCCTGGTCTCTCTCTTTTCTGCTTGCTCCACCCATTTTGTAACTTCAATTAATTGGTCTATTTTTCCTCACTTCAGCCAATGAACTTGATAGTTTTAATTGGTCTTGTTTATTGGAAAATTAGAAAAAGGCTCATGCAACAAATTACGAGTACTTTTTTCTCTATTCATCAAGGCATCTAACACTCTCTGGAGAATACATCTGCAAGAACTTTTTATCTCTGGACAATTTACTGTTCCCCAACACAATCTTTTCGGTTTGAGAACAACTTCTTCCTTTATTGCCTTGTTAATATTTGCACGTCCTGGTGGCCAGTAACACTCATCTTCCTCAGGTCCTGCAAACCACTTTCTGGGCACAGCTGCTACAACTCCCACAATCCAAAACCTCCACAATTGCAAAGGTCATCATGCTGGAAAAATGCAAAACAAGCAGGCTAGTGCAGTTGTGCCAATGCTACAAAACCAGTCTTATGTGGCAAGAGGGCCATTATTATTTTTTTTTTTTCTCCCAATTTTTCAACCGATCCAGTATGAAAGTCTTTGGATACGTTTGCATGCCTCGGAATTCACTTTGTTAGAGACTATTGGGTAGCTGAAAACAGGTGGCATATTTCTCAACGGACTTGCGGGGAGATGGTAAAATGTATCTCACAATCAGAATTCTGCCTGCTACTGAGAAACCGTTATCACCTTTACAACAAGAAACGCATGTCTGTCCATCAATGTATTTCTTGTAATGCTTGCGTTCTCTTAGTTCATCAGTCACTGGTCCAGAGAGATGTGGCTGTTTAAGGTTGGAGGAAATGGGTGTTTTCTTAATTTTTTCCTAAAGTCTGCTTCTCATGGATGAGCCTGACTATTTGCTCTATAGGATTTTGGGGTCACTGAGGCAATTTAGAAAAACGTAAACTTGTACAAAGGGTAAGCAGGAAATGCTATCCAGAGGACCAAAGTTGCGCACATATTGAGCAATGTATATCAACAAATGAACTCTATACCCGACAAACTCAAGGCCATAAATCATACTAAAATCTCTCACAAAGAGTTAAAATGTCTGCAGCAAAGTCAGTTTTCAGTGCACAAATCTGGGCTAGGAAGTATTCGCACAGGTGCAGATTAAAGCATAATATCTACAGTAATGTACAGACATTTTAATAGGTCAAGAGAGCCAGAGAAAAGTAAAAACTGTGCATCTTGGAAATTAGCATGTGGAACGCTACTATTGCCTGACTGAAGCCAAGTATCCTGAAATTACATCAAGAATTTGAAGATAGTCTTCATTTCAACAGTCCTCTTAATCAACAGAAAAATCTGCCTGGGCATCACCATAATGCCAGTATTCCTAACTCAGAGCGATGAGATCCTAGCCAAAGTAGGCCACAAACTCAATGTGGTGCTACGGAATAAGAGCAGACAATCAATATTAATTCTAAGAGTAAGTGAGTCCGTTAGATCAAAATCTAAGGATGCCAATTCAGCCACAATTGAATTCCTGATCACAAAATGGTACGATCCTACACTTGCCTTCGGTGCACATCAAGGCTCTTGCATATAGAGGGCACATTTAGGCCTTTTTGTTTCAGAATTTTCAAAAGCGCAGAAAAGTGCATTATGGGATACATATAGTATTCTGCAGCCTACTCTGCGTTAGCTAATTGAATCTCAGAAGCATTTTCAGTCTCATCATATGAATCTGAACAGTCCAAGTCAGTACCAATGTCATCCCTCTCAAAATCAGTGAGGCGGTTAAAATCCAAAGCATCAAATGTCTGTGGCACATTCGTTTTCTGTGTTCTCTGAAACCTTCTTGACCGAATCCACCAGAATTAAAATCCAGTGCTTGTTGGTTAACCTGCTCTGACACAATGCGAAAATGCTCAGCCGCTTTTGCTGTTTTTAAGACTAATTGGGAACTGTTTGACTACCAGGACTTGCGAGATCACAAACTATGTTCTAAACTGCTCCCAGACAGATTCTCAATGCTTCAGCCTATATTATGTCCAGTCTCTCAAGTACGGTTATAGCTGCCGACCCGTATAACTAGGCTCCCATAATCTGATCT